>OW388300.1:18084231-18684231 GCA_936450465.1 Gibbula magus | reverse complement strand
TTTCACAAGCAAGTTTACATGGCAATTAACTGTAAGCTTGACCTTGTAGTTTACTTGCTCCGGGAGTCTGGCAATGAAACATTTTCACAGCTGTTTAATAAATAACAAAAGTTATGGTTATACACAGTAAATAAACATTCCTTCATATATTGAAAAACAAAATAAGAACAACATAAGTAATTACTTAATCAACTTAAATATCACTGATTTTCTTTATTGAATTTGTTGAATGTGATTTCAAATTGTTATTTTACTGTCTAGTCATTTTAGATGAAATTACAAATAAGAATTTATGGCACATGCAAAGCCCAATTGAACCTTTTTATTCTAAAAAAATAAATTCACTCACCACTCCGTGTGTGATTAGTCAATTTGATTACCAGATGATTTGCAGTGCTTGTTCTTTTGAGTGTCCAGGGCTTAATTTAGCTCTCTTTTGAATTATTTGAATGTTTTCCTGTCAACTATTTCCAAATTTAAAATTATCTGTGATATTCATCTGTTATTTTTATTGTTGAGGAGTGGTATTGAACTTTTGAAGAACCGAACCGAAAAGTACCGAACCGAGAACTCTGTACCGCAATACGCACCGAACCGTGGCATAGGCGTACCGTTTCACCCCTAGTAACAATGTATACTCCCAATCAAAATGGTGAATTGGAAAATTTATCTTGAATGTAACTCACATTTTTAATCAGCTGTGCACATAGGGTAAAAATATGACAAGATATACTTTTCCGTAGATTCAAACAGGGAAAACAAGAGAATTAGTGAGCACAGCTCACTCATGATACCCCCGCTTTTAACATTGGTCAAAGAGAAATGTTTGAAAATAGCAAAAGGGCATCAATGTTTAAAATTTTGTATTAACAGACCATTATATATAAGTATTATTAAAGCAGAGTAAGTATTACACTTGTAAGCATGTTTTAGAAGTAAAAGTCGAAAAATTTGAAAAATGGCATTAAATATGCAAATGAGGGTATGAAACATACAAATATGCAAATGAGGGTATGAAATATAAAAATGACAGATGTACACACCAGTGGTTTCGTAACATTTGAACAATTAGTTTCTGAGTTATGAGTGGAACAAAAAGTGTGAATGGCGAAGATGAAAAACGGAGAAAATTTGCATAAATTATGCAAATGAGGGTATGAAACAAACAAAAGGCAGATGTACACATCATGGTGATTGTACATATCAAGTTTCGTAACAACTGGTTTCAGAGTTATGAGTGGAACAAAAAGTGTGAATGGTTAAGTCGAAAACGGAGAAAATTTGCATAAATTATGCAAATGAGGGTATGAAACATACAAAAGGCAGATGTACACATCGTGATGATTATATGTATCAAGTTACAAGACATTTGAACAATCAGTATCTGAGTTATGACTGGAACAAAAAGGGTGAATGGCAAAGTCGAAAAACAGAGAAAATTTGCATAAATTATGCAAATGAGGGTATGAAACATACAAAAGGCAGATATACACATTGTGATGATTGTACATATCAAGTTTCGTAAAATTTTAGCAACTGGTTTCAGAATTATGAGCAGAACAAAAACCGGACGGACGCACAGACGGACGGACGGACGCACGGACGCACGGACGTGCTGACCGCTATATACCCCCGACTACTTCGTAGCGGGGGTATAAAAACATGATTGACACAGCTCAAAGACGAAGTCTTTGATTGTGATGCGATTACAGGTTCATATACAAGAATTACAAATCACATAGTATGTGGAGTATACAAATGTTGTTTAAAGTGTTTCTATATACAACTATAATAACTCTACAACAGACATCAAAGCAATTCTACAAATACAAGTTCTTAGCCACAGTTTCCTATCCTTGATCATCTCCCAGGTACACATTTGGTAAAACTCTAGTCAAACCCTGGATTCATCTACCGAGATAAGTTGGATGAACTCGCTTGTCTGGTCTATTATCCAATCAAATGTCTACACTAAAAGACGTACCAATCAAAACCTTCTATCATAAGTCACTTCCGCTTTTTCCATACAGCATGACGCCTATGCCTCTCAATCAGGAAAACTTGCTTGCAAGACTTTTCTGAAAGGCTACAGTGAGAAGGTCTAGTCAGGCAAGGACGATAATAAACTAGCAGGCTGAGCTATGGATATACAGGGTTGGGTCGAGATATGCCATTTCTCTCGTAATGGAAATGTCGAGGATGCACATATTCATGTTACATAAACCTTCAGTTGACTGTTTTACTGTCAAGTCTTGCAGCTAGAGTAATTCATGTTATGTATTTAATCACTCACTTGTGCTTGGAAAACTATGACAACTAATAAAACTCCAAGAATAGATGGATTCCCTATCGATATCTTTAAATATTGAAATTGAAAGCAATCAGAGAAATGAAGCAACATAATGAATACACAATAACGATAAGAAATCAGTACTGGGGGACAACAATAAATCAATAATACCTTATACCTGTTGCGTAAGAAACATTTATAAAATTTGGAAAAGGATGTCTTAAATGTCACAGTTTCTTTAATTGTGCATTTATCTCACTCAGTAGATGCTTAGAGTGGCATTAAAAGAGGAGACAGGTACACAGGGGGTGGTAGGAATTACTGTGTTGAGTTTCTCCACCTGTCTTCACTTCACGTTCGCATATTTTAACTTGACACATGTTCATCTCTCTGGTTTTGGATCACAATACAGTTGTGTGTCAAACCCTGCTGGTTCATCATCTTGTAATGTCACACTCATTGCTTTGTCTAAGTCAACCAGGGAGTTTAGTTGCAATTCGGCATAACTTGAGGGACACGCTCTTGCTCGCAGTCTGGAGTTGCTTGAAGTGATTGTAGAGATGTACTAGTTCCATCTTTGCGATGAAAGATGGGTGTATTGACATGGCCTCTTGAAGGATCTTAAATGCCTTCAAACCATCAGAAACTGTTGATAGCTTTATTTCCTGTTTTGCCTTTTCCTGAGTGTAGTAGATTTTGTCAGTTAGTTTGATCTCTCCATCAAACTTCTCAAGATATCCACTTCGTAACAACTCTTTTTTCACGTTTTTGAATTTTTTACCAAATGCATCTCGAAGTCTTTTTTCGGGATAATTGTCAAATTGAGCTGTGTCCTCCCTGTTGTCCTCCCTATGATCCCTATAAGCCAGGACATACACAAGCTCGTCTCGCTTGAAGAGATCCAAGAACTTCTCTTTCCCCAAACCTTCATAACGTTGTTTGGCTGAAGCCCTGTATCTGCGTTCTTTCTCTTTTTTCTTTTCTTCCTTTTCGTTCTTTTCTTTCTTGCCTTTCTTTTCTTTCTTTCCTTTCTGTTCTTCCTCTTCTTCCCCCTTGATAATCTTACACCACAACTCTTCCAGGAAATCAAAGTGATTGTTGCAGATGATATTCTTGAAGAGGAGATCAGCAGACACTCGGATTTGGGAACATACATCTCTAGTTGTTCCTGCAAGACCTTCTTTCACATGGATCAGGTAGGTCTTCTCTGGAGTGAAATGCAAAATATCATACAACTCCACACCCCTCGCTAACATCCTGTCGCCAAGAAGATATCCCATTTCCGGAGTTGCAGTAAGACGATCGTACCAGAGAAAGCCTTCATTGTACATCCCCTCCGTCTGGTGGCAGTGCATCCGGTAGAACAGCTGTTTGGGGCAGTTTGTTTTATCATTTGGATAATTGTCAAAGTTTACTGTCAATTGTGTTTTTATCGCATCAGGCTTTTTGTTTTTGACCGTTTTGCACCAATGTTCAAACGTAGTCTGATCCATATCTGTAGTTGGTCGCTTTCGTTCAGATTTGTCCCTCTTGATATCCTCTCCTGCATTCCTTCCTGAATATATCCAAGGCAAGGGAAGAATGTCCTTCTCCGCTTTACAGCTTCTTTCAATGTTTGTAAATTCTACCTCAAGCTGACTGAGATAAGCGGTTCGAATCCTAAGCCATTTTCCACAGTATCGGAAAAAGGACTCTCCATCTGAGGTTCTGACATGTTTCTCCACAAACTGAAGCAGAGGTTCTGATGTCGGCTTTGATTCACTTGCAGTGTCCTCAAACTTCAAGTAGAGCCGGTCTAAGTAATTTTTCTGCAAAGAGTCACCCGAAATCTTTTTTTTTACTTCTTCAGCGATTTCGGTTAACAAAGGTGGATCATCTTCCCAAGTCATCAACTTTATTGGACGGGAGTTGGAACTTTCTTTTAAAAGTAACGAAAAACAGTTTGCATCGTTCCAGTCTTTTAGTTTACGGTGTACAAGTGATATGTTCAAACAATCGTCATTTGTGATACCATCTATGATGTCTTTTTTCAGTCCATTTTCTCGTCTATCTATGACTTTTTTTTTCTTGACAAGTTCAACATGACTGAGTATATCAAATCGGTTGTCATCCACTTCCTCTTCGGTAGAACCAAATCTGTTAAAGACTCTTCCTCTAGCAATGCGAGACAGATGGTGAATAATGTAGGCCATGTCGATCAAACTCAGCTTCATGTGAACTCTCAGATAGTTAATACCTACAGTCATTGATACTTTCCGAGGTTTTCCTTTTTTCGTCTGAAAGCATCGAATTCGAAATAGAGAACAATCAGCTTTAAACGGCACCTTGAAGGTGGTTGTGATGTGACCCAAATAGTGCCAGATGGACAACTCTGTTCCTTCATTTAGCCGGAAGGTGTTGCTTGAAGATCTATGGATGCCCATCAGGTGTCTGGAAGAGAGAGACTTGAGGTTGAACTCCAACAGACGACGTGCGCTCCGTTTCGGGAACTCTTCATCACAATCACTCTCAGGCAATAGAGTATGAGCTATACCGGAAGTTAGAGCGTACATTTCAATCTGTGGAACTAGTGGGTCAGTAGTTGATGGCGTCTCTCTGAAGAACAGGATCATGTAATGGATCGTCTGCCTTTTCTCCGAGTCGTTCTTTGTGAGTTTGTCAATGTACTTTGTAAGCTCTGACTTCGAAGTTGTTGTGTAGGTACATATTTTGATTTCAAATGAAAATGGAAAAACATCAGATGGTATCGATATTGGCCTTTCTTTCAATTTCCTGGTCGACCTGATAAATTTTTCGACATGTTCTTTGGCAGTTTCATTTTTCTCTTTCCGTCGAATGATTAATTTTGTAATTCTCATGGCAGGAATCATCTCGTTTAAAACTTTAGAGAGCTTCCACTCCATCTGGCGGCACACTCTCATTACTTATTTTGAACCTGGTAACAAAGATAAAATGTATGTAATCATAGAAAATTTGAACCACTGGCTCTGTTGTGCATCAGTTTTAAAATAAACACTAAAAGGGTTTCTTTATTTATTAAGTAGTCATCAAAGTGATAACAAATCCACAATCTATACTCAACATTGGCCATTGACCGTTCTAGAAGTAGAGATGATAAAGGGCGAATTACTTTATGGATATACAACTTCTTTATTCTGTGTAGCCGAAGTGTCGAAATGTATACCAATGTTGTCAGGCAAATGATACTTATGAACAATTTGCTAAGGTTTATTATTGGAATAACCAACGCGTTGCGACGAATACTGGATTATGTCCCAAGTTAGTTATTGTGTTAAGTGTGTGACGAGTTTGACATAATAACGAGGGACAGATAATTCGTAATTCGGAGCACAGAGATGTTCATTGTTTTGCTTACAAAATATCATTTTAATATGCTTAAGAATAAAAAAAAACAAGACAATCTTTTAATAGACTGTATAATGTGAATTGTATTGGTGACCATGTCACCTTAGTAACAACTGTTTGTTTCTATTTGATTTCAAATCAATATTGAAAATATGATATGAATGTATCACCTTTTGTTATTTCCTTATACTCCACACGATGAAGGGGTGAGCATTTACTCCGAAACGTCGTGTATTTTCACATTAAAGAAGTTTTTATCCAGAAAATCTTTCTGTTTTCATATATATAAGTCACCTCTAATTGACCTTCAAAGACCTGATAAATTACGATTGTATCAATTAAAAGGTACATTTATAACTTTTAGTCTGCATCTTTTAATATTTGTTTTTGTTGTATTTTTATTTGAAAAAAAGTAAATAATATTTAGGTATTTTTTTTATTCTAAGAAGAATCTGAAAATCCTACGTATATTGAAAATGACCCATTAATAAGAATAGAAATTAAGATTTAATCGAGTTGATGTGTTTTAAATCACAAGCATTAAATCTTCAAAAATGTATTTTAAAAAAGTTATACACGCAGAATCGTTATCGTTATTTTTATGATTGCGGCAGATTTGAGACAATTATTCCAAAGGAACAGTGCATTTTACTAGTTAAGAATAGTGACCATCAGGTTTTCTGGATTTTGTGACTGGTGCTTGGGTGCTAGAAACCATCATAGACAGCTATTTTACAGCAACCCCACTTCCAAAACAAACATGGTGGGGTTTGGCGGTGAGGTTGGATGTCGTAAAATATATGACTTGCTGAATAGAGAATGTTCTACCGCATGATTGAAAAAGCGTTATTCTAGCGTTTACTCTTCTTTTTACCATGACTATTACAAGTATTGATTTTATGAATTATTCATAATTTAAAGTCGTTCAAATCACAACACTAGTATCGTCAGCCTGCCGGTGTAACGAAGAATCGTTACACCTGTAACGAAGAAAACGGATGAATAACGGTAATATGGTCATTTTTCAACACTGAAAAATGGTCCTAGATCGAATTTCAACAGGAAGGTTGACCTGTTTTCTACAGTTGAAAAGTGGTCCCCCTCAGAGGGACCATTGTATAATGGTCCCCCTACACATTGAAAACCGACCCCCTTTGAAAAAAGGCTCGGATATTTTCTCAACGTTGAAAACATACCCTATTGTATCATTTTTGCGAAATGTACCTATTATAATAATCGTGATTTCCCATGCTCCTCCACACATTTTGCCGTTTGTTATCGAAATATTTTAAGTCTAATATTATGCTTATTAAAGGGACAGTAGCACGCTTTTTCGCTCAAATAAGTTGATGAAATGAATTTGAAAAATAATGTCACAAATAGTAAAACACCCTTCTCTCTTCAGAAAATCAAGTTACAAAATGATTGTACATGATTCCGTAAAGGCATGGAAATCGTATTTTGTCTTTCACAATAAAATGGCAGCCATGCAATTTTTGCTTTATACTCAACACCATAATTACCACGGATAATTGGTTTGTGTAATAAGATGCTTTACCCTCTTAAGTAAATATGATATAAACTATCATTATAAATGAGAAATTTGAAAAAATAAAATTTCCGAAAAACGTGCTACTCCCCCTTTAAACATAAAGCTTTACCTAAATAATGTGATTTTGGACCAATAAATTATAAAACCACACTTGCAAAATTATACGTTACATGTGTAATCCATTAAATTGTTATCTCTTCGGTTTCAGAATTGTCGATACCAAAGTTGTTCTGTTGAAATGTTTGTGAAAATTCCTACCACTATCTGTTGGAGTGTAAATCATAAAATGTACAAAGAAATTCAATGATGTCCAATTTACTCAATATCACCACTTTGATCATAAATTGTCAGTTACTTCTAATAGCAATGTAGATCTGACATTTCAAGAAAATCAGAACATATTTAAAGATGCATGATCAATTTTGCATGATGTTTTATTTGATTTTAAAATGTACCAAATTACAATAAGTGCTGGTTTAGGTTATACCTTCATATTCATATTCAGTCCCAAATGCTTAATATATCAAATATATATGTTTCAATGAAAACAAAGGAACTGTCTCATGCATGTGTAGAAGCCGAAACTTATGGCTCTGTCTCACGTATGTACTCATATAAGATCTATTGAACGCTTTGAGCAAATCTGTCTGCCTATCTTCTTTATTGAAGTTTCCACAATTACATTTGACTTAATAGCTACAGAAAGCCAAGGTCCATTGTCCGGATTCAACGACTTTGAATGGTTGTATTTTCGTTGTACTGAACTGACTAATGTTAAACTGGTTATTTTCGGTTAAAGTTGATAATTCCAAATTGCATAACACTAGTTATAACATTGGACAAATATGTGACCTCACCAACATGGTAATACCCCTACATTCAACCAGTTTTGTTGATTTGGAGATTGGGCTTGTGGACTGATTGGGGACCTGTGGTTGCGTTTTGGCTATGAGTTCTTCTGTTTCTGGGGCTGTTGCTTTTTGCAGGTGTTAACACGTTCGTTGTATTTGTTGAGGGTGGCTGTGTTGGGTTTTCATGCAGTCAATGGCAAGTGGATCACATAAGTGGATCATAGTGTACCAAGATCACTTTCCTAAATTCTGCGTCCTGCGTCCCCTTAGCTCCAAACGTGCATGCGTAGTTGCATATCAACTTTTGGATATCTTCCTGCTTCTTGGTGCACCAACCAAGATGTAACTGCTCTACCAGTGCAAAACAGTGTGGCACAAATAAATGCAACTGTTTCAAGTTGGGTTTATTGTGTAACAGTAGATGCCACAACAGTATCAATTGCAAAAACAAAAGTTGTTGACGTTTGTACCTGTCCTCACTTGTTTTCATATGATGTGAAATAAAAGTCAATGTATTCAATTTTAGTATTTGTTTTATATTTAATTAGATTATTCTAAAAAGAAGCCAGGGCGATCACAGACTGAATCCTGGGCTAATCCTTTCTTCTCAATGATCACTGTTTAACAATCAGTCAATCTCTACAATAATTTGCTTAATTAGTCAGGCAATGTACACAATGCCTGAAATTTTCAGGCAATGTACACAATGACTAGGCTCGTTAGGCAATGTACACATTGACTGATTATTTCAGTCATTGTACACATTGACTGATTGTAGACTTTGACTGTAACATATACAGCAAAAACAGAACAACGGACAAAGGAATAACTAGAATAAAACTGGGTCACTGTACAAATCTTTATCTTCATTAAATCAACAAAAGACTTTGAAATCTACATTGTGGATATCGCTACAATCAAATCGTCATAGTCCTATTACACCATCAATTAATGACATATCAAGGCTTTGACATCACCGAGAATATTGTTGACAATTCTAGAACTATAGCCCTGTTTATACGGCGAACTTTGCACATATGCAATATTGCTTATGGTAGTAATATACACATGCGAGTAAAGGTAAATTAACTATGCGTTCATACGTCTTTAATTTTCTGCCTAAGCAAATGGGCTTCCAACTCTTTTAATATATGAATAGAACATTCCTAAAACTTGCCATTTTATACATTGTATATATTAGATGTACACTTAATAAATGACATTGATTTATATCTGTCAACATTGGTTTGACTATATCGTCCTAATAATAATGAAAATCGGATAGTCAAAAGGATTTCGAAGGTCAGCGCGTGCAAGAAGGAGATTATCCTCTATAGAAAAAAAAAACATAATTAAGAGTTTTCTAAAGTTCTCTAATATAGTTTGTCAACCTCTGTGAAGTCACTTTGTCTGTATACAGCGAACTTTTACTAGAATAGTCAAAGTTCCATATTTACTCACATTTGCACCTGCCCCTGACTAGGTGCAAATTTGACTATGGTAGTGAACATTTTGCTTACGGTAGTAAAATATACATGTGTGCAAATGCGTCCATACGGCGAATCTGCTCATATGAGCAAATTTGCATATGTGTAATGATTTACTCATATGCAAACCCATTTGCTTAGGCAGAAATTAAACGCATATGAACGCAAAGTAAATTTACTTTTACTCACGTGTGTATATTACTACCATAAGCAATATTGCATATGTGCAAAGTTCGCCGTATAAACAGGGCTTAAGTGGCAGTTTTTTTGTGTCAGATATGCAAATAATTGTTTACAAATAAAATCTCACCCTCGGGTCTTCTGATAACAAATATATCAACACTCGTTGATTAAAGTAAAAATATTATTTTAATATATTATATAAATTTTAATCTTGTGTTGATATATTTCATGTTAAGGAGAAAGCATGACTCCGAGGTCTTCTGCTCTGAGAATAACCTGAAGGGAGGGATAAAGCCCCGAGGGCGTTAGCCCGAGGGGCTATCCCGACCTTGAGGTTATTCTCAGAGCAGAAGACCGAGGAGGAGTGTTTTCTCCAGCTTATAAACCGTCAACTATCAACATTTACGAGTTATAGTTTCGGACGCTCAAAGAGCCTAATTCCTCCGCTTAGACCATTTTAAAAGCAGAAGACGAAGGAGGAATGTTTTCTTCCTATTTATAAACGTCAAATGTAAAAATTAACATTTTATAATTTTTGATTCCCAAATCGTGTTTTTATAAAGGGTATGTCGCCCTCGGTTGCGTTATATCGAGGCAAAGAAGGTATGACTATAAATGGAGTAATTCAACTCCACTCATCATCTCGGTCTGCATAGCCGAGCGGTCTAAGGCGCCAGTTTAGAGAGCGAAGGGTGCCAGGTTCGAATCCAGCTATTTCAACTTGGAAATTTTTAACTTTGTAAAATTTTCGATAATAATTGCTGCTTGTTGGCTATTGCGTTGCAAGTATGAAAAATTATTCTAAGTGCATTTCCAGGTCTTACTTTCAAAAAAACCTTAGGTTCAGGTTTTACTTTCAAAAGTAAAACCTCATACCGGGTTATTCTCGGAAGTAAGACCTCAGTAGAGGTTATTCCAAGAAAAGAAGATACCTACAAAACAACAGACAGAATCCGACCTAGGTTTATAAATTCTAAGAACAATCGAAAAGAAGTACTTTATCAGACAATAAGGTATAGTTGTTTTTTTATGACGTAACAATCGAATGACGTTCCCGCTGTTCCACGCCGCTTCCTCGTGATCAAGTGTGCCCATGGTAACGTAACGTCTATTCGCCTCAGCTGTCTGAACTCTTACATAGCAACCAATAAGGGGTGTATACTCCTTTCCATGATTTGCAACTTCTGCAGTCGGTCAAAATTACCGGTCGGACAATAAACATCAACTTTAATGACAGCAGCAAACATTTGAATTAGACAAATTACGTTCCGCCACCACGCTTAGACTTGTTCAAGCTCTACCCAGAATTTTTTTGGAATGTTGGTCACGTGATCTTAGTCAATCTTAGGGGTTCGGTTTTACACATGGAAAAGCCGTTCGTTGGATTATTAATATAAATAATTGAAACGGTATTTTTATTTCCAAAATATTGGACGCAGAATGTTACCTGTATCTGATTCTTTGGCATCTTAGAAAAGAAAATAAAGTTCGCTGTACCCCAATGTGTTTTGTAATAAAGTATAGTTCTGTCCTGAACTGTTATTACGTCAAAGCACTCGGACTAACGTCCTCCCCAATGTGTTTTGTAATAAAGTATAGTTTTATCCTGAACTATTATTGCGTCAAAGCACTCGGACTAACGTCCTCGTGCTTTAACTATAATAGTTCAGGGCAAAAGTATACTTTATTACAAAACACATTGGGGTAAAGCGACCTCTATTTCCTTAATCAGAAGACACGTGGTTGATATTTTCTGTATAAATTCCATCAATTATCCTTGCAAAAGTAAGGGTATGTTGCTTGGCAGTAGCACGTTTTTTGCTAAATTTATTTTTTCAAATTTCCTATTTATAATGATAGTTCGTGCAATTTAAATGTACTATAGAGGGTAAACATCCTATAATAAAAACCAATTATCCGTAGTAGTGATAACGGTGTTGCGTATAAAGCAAAAATTAATGGCGGCCATTTTATTGTGAACACATTTAATTATTTCGAATGACAAAAACGATCCCACTGGCCCCAAGGACACTCATTTTTAACTTGATTTTCTGAAGAGAGAAGGGTGTTTTACGATTGGTGAAATTATTTTTCAAATACATTTCATCAACTTATTTGAGCAAAAAAAACGTGCTACTGCCCCTTTAATGTTTGTTAATTTGGATCAGGGTTATCCTTCACACGCAAATTATCTCCACTTGTTAATGCTATACAAATGTACTATTGTGACATTACAGAATGCATTGACTCTAACTTCGGCTACATTGTGATGAATGAGGTTTTAACTACTCCAAACATAAGTTTTTAATTTCTTTTTAAGCTCGTACTCGTGTTTATGGTTAATAAACAAACAAGCTATATGAAATATTTGTAAATAAAATGTTCTGGTCTCCTCAAACTTTTTGGGGGTACACAGGATATGAATAAGTGAACATTGTACACCCTTTATATAAAAAAAGTGAAATGTTAATTTGATATTCAACAATTGCATATCACAGTCGCTTATGGCATGTCTTTTCTTATATAAAACCAACTTATTAAAAAAGAGAACTAGTGAGCACAGCTCACTCATGATACCCCCGCTTTTAACATTGGTCAAAGAGAAATGTTTGAAAATAGCAAAAGGGCATCAATGTTTAAACTTGTGTATGAACAGACCATTGTATATAAGTTTTATTAAAGCAGAGTAAGTATTACATTTGAAAGCATGTTTTAGAAGTAAAAGTCGAAAAATTTGAAAAATGACATTAAATAAGCAAATGAGAGTATGAAACATACAAAAGGCAGATGTACACATCATGGTGACTGTACAAATCAAGTTTGGTAACATTTGAACAACTGGTTTCACAGTTATGAGTGGAACAAAAAGTGTAAATGGTTAAGTCGAAAACGCAGAAAATTTGCATAAATTATGCAAATTAGGGTATGAAACATACAAAAGGCAGATGTACACATTGTGGTGATTATATGTATCAAGTTACAAGACATTTGAACAATTAGTATTTGAGTTATGAGTGGAACAAAAACTGTGAATGGCCAAGTCGAAAAACGGAGAAAATTTACATAAATTATGCAAATGAGGGTATGAAACATACAAAAGGCAGATGTACACATCATGGTGATTGTACATATCAACTTCCATAAAATTTGAGCAACTGGTTTTAGAATTATGAGCGGAACAAAAACCGGACGGACGCACGGACGGACGCACGGACGGACACACGGATGGACGTGCTGACCGCTATATACCCCCGACTACTTCGTAGCGGGGGTATAATTACTGCACAAATGAATGACACATAGATGAATCAAATATAAGCCTCTACTAAGTCTAGGTATGGCTAGGATGGCTATATGTTCGTGACACTGAACTGACCTTAAACTGGTTATTTTCGGTTAAACTTGATAATTCTCAATTAAATAAGACAAATTATAACATTGGGCATATATGTGAATGTCACCAACATTATAATGCCCCTTTAAAGGGACAGTAGCACATTTTTTTCCAATTTTATTTTATTTAATTTCCCATTTATAATGATAGTTTATGTCATTTATATTTACTTTAGA
The DNA here is from genome assembly GCA_936450465.1 of Gibbula magus. Classification (NCBI taxonomy): domain Eukaryota; kingdom Metazoa; phylum Mollusca; class Gastropoda; order Trochida; family Trochidae; genus Gibbula; species Gibbula magus. Next base: position 18,670,932 of record OW388300.1, on the reverse strand, counting down.
GGGTAAAACATCTTATTACACAAACCAATTATCCGTAGTGTTAATAACGGTGTTGAGAATAAAGCAAAAATTGCATGGTGGCCATTTTATTGTGAACACATTTTATTATTTCGAATGACAAAAACGATTACCATGGCTGGACGGAACCATGTACACTCATTTTCAACTTGATTTTCCGAAGAAAGAAGGGTGTTTTACTATTGGTGACATTATTTTTCAAATACATTTCATCGACTTATTTCAGCGAAAAACGTGCTTGAAAATGTTACCGGGATATTAAATCAAATTTAAATTTTCAATAAGTTATTAAGTCATTCGATAAACTTTTTGATTAGTTCGAAATGCTGTATTTTGTGAACAGCTTTGGAAATTATATATCCATATTTTATCTTATCATTGTTTTTCACCATTGATTAAAAGATTTATGGATGTAGATGGACAAATTTTCTAAATGAACTTTGGAAGAAGTTTTAATCAATGATATAAACTTAAAAGTTTCAGGGTGTTCATAATAGTATTTCTTTTTATATACAGTTCTTAACGATAAGTATGCTGGGCAAACACACACAAAATGATACTCATCTTCGACATTATTCAAATTGCACTTTTGACATATTCTATTTTCTTTTTTTAAATTTGTTTATATCTCCCAGTTTCAATATATAAACCATGCGAAGAGCAGCGTAGTCTTGCCAATGAAGATTTATATTTCCTTACTGTCAAGATCGAAAGGTAATGTTCCTGCATGGATTGAATCTTTTAACATTTTGTAGTAGGGGGGGGGGGGGGGGGAGGGGGGGGGGGGGGGAGGGGGGGGGGGGTCGTGAACTTTGAAGGGGGGGGGGGGGTGGCTTGTTATAGAGAGGTAACCTTTGAGCATTGAATTTGAAATCAGGTCCCACTATGGGTGTTTGACAATGCCGTTTAGTCCTTAAATAGGGCACTTTCGCTTCCCAAGAACCGCTACATAAAAAAAACTGACATTTTTGGGGAGGTCAAGTCAAGTTTATTCAGAGTATGAAAAGCCTCAGGCCCATATACAATACAACATATATATATACAAATTTAGACACATGATATCACAATGTTAACGTAACTTATAAACTTTAAACATGAACAATACATATCATGGTTTCAAGTAAAATAGTATACGTGTATATGATATATATAAATAAATATACATATATTATATTCAGCAGTTTAAGGTACTCTCCCTTAATGTATATGCATGCCACAAAAACTTACTTAAACGTTGTAATACAAACACGTTTTCCGTTGACAATATAGAAATAAATTTATGCATGTTTGGGTTCCGATGATGTACATCTGGTAAGTATTTAACTCGTAAAACGTTATACAAAGTACATATAAATAAGAGATGATACTCGTCTTCTACACCTCGGTTACAAAATGGACATAAACTCTGTGCTTTATCTATTCCTAACCATCTCCCTTCGTTGTATTTCAGTCTTTGTCTTATCAATTATACAAGTTAAATATTTTCAGGAGCTGAAATGCTTTTATATTCCCGATAGATACAATATCTTGACCTATTGATCAGAGTACATGTCCAAGATTGGAAGAACATATTAATAGCAACATTCTTAAAGGCATGAATAACCATAACATTACATTTCCTACAGATTGAAACATCCAAATGTAACCAAAACCATGCGAGAATAATATATCATAAATAAATGATGCATAAGTGGTGTAACCACAGTTAAATAGAACAAGTGCATTGTATATACCTTAAGTGGAATTCGACTGTCATGCATTTATGCGTTAATATACAAGGGATATCTCCCGCATTCACCATATACAATGGCATTTGGTGTTTGAGGGCTAACATTTAAGAATCTGTTACATGCTATAAAATGAACTTTTTTTATTTTATCAAATTTGTGCAAATCCCATATTTCCGGCCCATTTAATAAAATAGGTTGTATTCGCGTGTCAAATATCTTAAAGAAAACATCACAATATACCATTCCGACTTTACTAAGATTGATAATGACTTCCATTAATGCACGTTTACCTCTCATTGCTAAATCGGAAATACATCCTCCCATTTTATGAGTCGCAGAAAACACTATACCAAGGTATTTATAACTGTTTACAACTGTAATTTTGTTGCAATTTAAAAACCATTTTTCATGTTTAGCTAAGCGCCCACCCCGTCAAAACACCACTATATTAGTTTTTATCAAGGTTCACCATTAATCGAGAATGTTCTGTAAAATCATGTAATATGTTTATTTGGTTTTGTAATCCAGGAACAGTATCTGATACAAGTACAACATCATCTGCAAACATGAGAAGTAACATTTCTAATATATCAGGAAATAGTTGTACGCCATATTTACCATGTTTTGACAGCTCATCTGACAAGTCACTTGTGAAGAGTGAAAACAAAATAGGACTAAGTACACAACCTTGTTTTAAACCCACTGGGCACTCAAAATAATTGGTGTAATAATTATTACATCTTTTAGAAGCTTTTACAGAATGGTATATACTCATAATTGAATTCAACATACCTTCCTATACCAGCTTTATTGGGCGTTTCCATAACTTTGTGCGATCAATAGAATCGAATGTTGTTTTAAGTCTATGAAAGCTACATATAATTTCTTTTTCTTCTTAAGGAGACATTTATGTACAATTCCATTCAATGTAAATATATGATCTAATGTTGAATATCCCTGTACCTTGCAAAATCAAAGTTTTTCTCTCCATATTTGGTCTAAGATATCTGGATTTGCGTTTACATCTCCATCTCCATACTTCCGCACCATGTAACAACAATGGGTTGATTTTGGTGTCAAATACTTTGTAAGGGGTTGTAGGACAAGTCACCTAAGATATGTATATATTTTATTATATCTATTAATATTTTCTTTGCTTGAATAGATGCCTGAGATGTATGGACTGACCATGAAAGATGGTTGGTAAAATGCACACCAAGGTATTTATATGAAGTGATTGTTTCTATTTTTTTCCATTTATAAAACCATTGTTCGTTTTTGGCGAGTTTACCTCCATTTTTAAAAACTGCCACCTTTGTTTTAGCCTCGTTTACATTAAGTTTCCAGTTATCGCAGTAATTTTCTAATTCCTCAATTTCTTTTTGTAGACCTTTAATTGTGCTTGAGAATAATATGATGTCATCGGAAAATAATAACAGGAATATTTGTATTATATCTGGATGCAATTGGATACCGTTTGAACAGTTGTTTTTGATTTGTGTTGCTAATTCATTTATGAAGAGAGTAACTAGGAAGGGGCTTGATATGCAGCCTTGTCTAACTCCTAGTTGGCTCACAAATGTATCTGATAATTCATTGTTATTCCTTACACACATTTTCACATTGTCATACATGCTCCGCAGTAATTTCTTCATTTTGCCACTGACGCCTTGTTCATCTAAGAGATTCCATAGTTTATTTCTGTTAACTATGTCGAAAGCCTTCAAAAAATCTATAAATAGAACATACAATTTCTGTCCTTTTTTAATCAATTTTAAAGACGTTTGCAGACAAGGGAGTTCGAAGGGAAATCTAGTAAATCTAGACAGTAAATCTAGATTAAACAAATGTTATTTTTTTAGAAGAGGAGGACTTTTGTCTCAAAATGAAAAATGGTTTTATAAAGGAGACCGTGTTTTGACAGTCGATTCATATTGATATCTTGGTATTCTTTTGTAATCTTCTTGAAATTTACTAAATGTGTCTTAGATCTATCATCTCCGGGTTGAAGGGTATTATAAGAAGTAATTCACCATTTATATACATTCAGCTCCGTAGACTATTTCGTTTTTTTCAAGAACTTTGATGCCAAAATCCAACCAATTCTTTTGTTTGGGGCTGAAGTTTTAACTTTAATAAAATTTAACATGTACATATTATTGCTTGTAAGAAATGTTTAAATGTTGGTCCCCTAAACACCAAATGCAATTGTTTATGGTGAATGCGGACGTTATCCACTGTACATAAATCCACAATGTCGTGTTATTAAATACTGACTTAAACTTGTAAATATGTTCCAGCAAACACTACCAAAAAAAGCTTCTGATATGTTAATGTATTATGATAATTGTGGTTATGACAACTATGCTTCATCTGTACGTAATTTATTGTTTTCATATGGTTTTGGTTATATTTGGTTATTTCAAGGTGTCGGGAATGAATCATTGTTTCTTCCGAGGTTTAAACAAGTTGCAGTTGGTATGTATATACAGACATAGAATAGTACAATTCAAGAAAGTTCGAGTTGTAGATTGTATAGACAATATGAAAGCCTACTTTTACCAGAGACATATTGTCGGTAAGTGTATACAAAGTGAGATGAGTTGTGTTGAGTATTCTGAGTGTTTATGATTGTGTATAATTAGAATGTGTTCATTGGGGAGTTAGTGTTGGTGTTATTTAGGTAGTGGTTAGGTTGGGACGGTTGGGTTGATATAATTTTTGTTTTATATACATGTAAATAAATTTATTATTTCCGCCCACTGGCCTGTGTTTTTCCTCTGATACGTGACAAATATCTTACATTGGTGACTAAAACAAATTATTAAAAAAAAGATTTGGGTAGGATTAGAGAGGCTGTTTTAAAGTTGAAGGTAAATGAGGGGCGGTGGCTAGGAGTTGACTAAACAAACTATATGCCCTATGTGTAATAAAGAAATCGAAGATGAGTTCCTTTTTATATTGAAATGTGAATTTTATGACAATCTAAGAACCAATCATATACCATATTTGTATTATGATAATCCATCAATCTATAAATTTAATCAATCAATGTCCTCGACATCTTTAAAGTATCTGAACAATTTATGCAAATATTTATGTCGAAGTTTTAAATTAAGACATAATCATATTAATAGTTACTATGTGTTTAATTATGTCCTATTTGTTAATCAAAATATTATTATAATTTGAATGCTATGTATTTACTACTGTATATATGTATCCTTGTCTTTGGACCGATGGCCTTCGTGCGAATAAAAGACTTGACTTGACTTGAATCGCGGTTAATATGGTATATATACTGATGGAAATGAATAAAGGAACGCATGTATTGATGTTGAATTTTGTTTTATTGTCATGGGTTTTTGATCAAGTATATTTCATTAAGTATGTACACCACAGGTGAAATTTCAGTATCTGGTGTGTCCTCCCTGTTTCCTGATCACTTCTTCACACCGTCGTGGAACACTTTGGATCAACTTCCGGATGACAGCCCGAGGAACTGCGCGCCACTCTTCTTGGAGAGCCTTGAACATGGCACCAGGTGTCTGGGGTTGAACATCACGATCCCTCACCCGACGTCCAAGAACGTCCCTGAGGTGTTCAATGGGATTAATGTCTGGGCTCTTGGACGGCCGTGGCAACACTCTGATGTTGTTTTGCGTGAGAAAATCCCTACTGACGTGAGCCGTGTGGGGTCGAGCACTATCATGTTGAAACTCCCACTCTACGGCGGAAAGGAAGAACAACAGGTGGCAACACTTCGTCTCGGTAACGGACATTAGTCAACCTTCCATCAAGTCAAACAAGGTTGGCCCTATGGTCGTAGGTTATGCCGCCCCATGCCATTACAGATCCGCCCCCGTAGGAATCGTGTTGTTTGATGGTGACGTTCACGAAGGCGTCCCCAAACTCAGATTCGACCATCTGCGAAGTACAAAATGATGGTATTGCGCCAATGTCGAAGTTGTCTAACTCGATATTGTGTAGCCCATGCTCTTCTTACCCCAACAACAGGACGACGTGAGTTTAAGCCTGCTGCTTTAAGTCTGATTCTGACAGTACGGTCACAAATTCTTAGTCTCGTTACTGCTCTAAAACTTATTTTCGATGCTGGTTTAAATCGGTTACGTAAGGACAGCAGCATCAGCTGACGTTCGTATTGGGGCGTTGTCTTACGTTTTGGACCACGACCGGGTCTAATCTTTACATCCCTGTCTGACGGTACCGGTTCCACAGTCGCGAAATCACACTTTTAGACTTGTTAAATTGTCTGGCTGTCTGGCATATTGATTGACCGCTGTTTATGCACCCGCTAGCCTGCAATTTCTCATTATCAGAAAGGTATGCGCTAGTCAGGATTCTGAAGGTAAAGGTACAATGACATTCGTTGACTCTTTGAAGATTAAATGGATGTTGCCATGCATGAAGTTCATGTTAATCAATTGTCACGTGCACGGTACCTTTTCAGTTTATAATGGCCTCACGCAGCCTCGAACAAACGGAACATGCCAGACATAAGTTAACAGTAATTAAGCGTTCCCTTATTCGTTTCCATCAGTATAATATCGGGGATATTTAGCATTACGTCTACCCTTCTTTTCAGCATGACTTACAAGTATTGATTTTAAAAATTATTGACTTACCTGTATACATAGGATAAAAGTCGTTTACTACTATACGACAGTCACCGGGAAATCAGCTCCGCTGTAAACCGCTTGTAAAAGCTCCTACTGCTGTCAGTCTGCCAGGCTCGACTCGCCTTATCAGTGGCGTGGGTCACGTGGGTATGAATCGATGGAACAAGTTTCAATGAAATCGAGCTGTAGTTGAAACTTGCATTTTCTTGGAAAACCATTCATCATATGGATTTTCCCTGAACGCCCTCCCTTTTGATGACAATGCCTATACCATTCTTCCCTGTGCATTGATGCAAACATGATCACAAACATGTTATTTTTAGGACTTGTTTACTTTGTTGTTATAGCGACTGCCAACTGTTTACAAGCATGACGTCACAAATCACGTGAAATTTTCCACTGGGAGGCAACGCGGCGGGAACTTACAATGGGCGTCAATAACAAAGCGAAGTGCTCTCCCATGAAATCCAATCAATTGTCCGATTATGTGCAAAATTTAACAGTTGTTGCTAATTCATTTATGAAGAGAGTAACTAGGAAGGGGCTTGATATGCAGCCTTGTCTAACTCCTAGTTGGCTCACAAATGTATCTGATAATTCATTGTTATTCCTTACAGACATTTTCACATTGTCATACATGCTCCGCAGTAATTTCTTCATTTTGCCACTGACGCCTTGTTCATCTAAGAGATTCCATAGTTTATTTCTGTTAACTATGTCGAAAGCCTTGAAAAAATCTACAAATAGAACATACAATTTCTGTCCTTTTTTAATCAATTTTAAAGACGTTTGCAGACAAGGGAGTTCGAAGGGAAATCTAGTAAATCTAGACAGTAAATCTAGATTAAACAAATGTTATTTTTTAGAAGAGGAGGACTTTTGTCTCAAAATGAAAAATGGTTTTATAAAGGAGACCGTGTTTTGACAGTCGATTCATATTGATATCTTGGTATTCTTTTTTAATCTTCTTGAAATTTACTAAATGTGTCTTAGATCTATCATCTCCGGGTTGAAGGGTATTATAAGAAGTAATTCACCATTTATATACATTCAGCTCCGTAGACTATTTCGTTTTTTTCAAGAACTTTGATGCCAAAATCCAACCAATTCTTTTGTTTGGGGCTGAAGTTTTAACTTTAATAAAATTTAACATGTACATATTATTGCTTGTAAGAAATGTTTAAATGTTGGTCCCCTAAACACCAAATGCAATTGTTTATGGTGAATGCGGACGTTATCCACTGTACATAAATCCACAATGTCGTGTTATTAAATACTGACTTAAACTTGTAAATATGTTCCAGCAAACACTACCAAAAAAAGCTTCTGATATGTTAATGTATTATGATAATTGTGGTTATGACAACTATGCTTCATCTGTACGTAATTTATTGTTTTCATATGGTTTTGGTTATGTTTGGTTATTTCAAGGTGTCGGGAATGAATCATTGTTTCTTCCGAGGTTTAAACAAGTTGCAGTTGGTATGTATATACAGACATAGAATAGTACAATTCAAGAAAGTTCGAGTTATAGATTGTATAGACAATATGAAAGCCTACTTTTACCAGAGACATATTGTCGGTAAGTGTATACAAAGTGAGATGAGTTGTGTTGAGTATTCTGAGTGTTTATGATTGTGTATAATTAGAATGTGTTCATTGGGGAGTTAGTGTTGGTGTTATTTAGGTAGTGGTTAGGTTGGGACGGTTGGGTGGATATAATTTTTGTTTTATATACAGTCAGGCCTCGATAAACCGAACGCTTCCGTTTTTCATCAAAAACGTTCGGATAGTGAAATGTTCGGATTACTGAGTACTGAGGACTACTAAAGAGATGAGTTTGGTTACATCTTCCTACCGTTCGGAAACTGCGAGATTCGGATTATCGATGGCCGGATTATCGCGGCTTGACTGTAAATAAATTTATTATTTCCGCCCACTGGCCTGTGTTTTTCCTCTGATACGTGACAAATATCTTACATTGGTGACTAAAACAAATTATTAAAAAAAAGATTTGGGTAGGATTAGAGAGGCTGTTTTAAAGTTGAAGGTAAATGAGGGGCGGTGGCTAGGAATTGACTAAACAAACTATATGCCCTATGTGTAATAAAGAAATCGAAGATGAGTTCCTTTTTATATTGAAATGTGAATTTTATGACAATCTAAGAACCAATCATATACCACATTTGTATTATGATAATCCATCAATCTATAAATTTAATCAATCAATGTCCTCGACATCTTTAAAGTAACTGAACAATTTATGCAAATATTTATGTCGAAGTTTTAAATTAAGACATAATCATCTTAATAGTTACTATGTGTTTAATCATGTCCTATTTGTTAATCAAAATATTATTATAATTTGAATGCTATGTATTTACTACTGTATATATGTATCCTTGTCTTTGGACCGATGGCCTTCGTGCGAATAAAAGACTTGACTTGACTTGAATCGCGGTTAATATGGTATATATACTGATGGAAATGAATAAAGGAACGCATGTATTGATGTTGAATTTTGTTTTATTGTCATGGGTTTTTGATCAAGTATATTTCATTAAGTATGTACACCACAGGTGAAATTTCAGTATCTGGTGTGTCCTCCCTGTTTCCTGATCACTTCTTCACACCGTCGTGGAACACTTTGGATCAACTTCCGGATGACAGCCCGAGGAACTGCGCGCCACTCTTCTTGGAGAGCCTTGAACATGGCACCAGGTGTCTGGGGTTGAACATCACGATCCCTCACCCGACGTCCAAGAACGTCCCTGAGGTGTTCAATGGGATTAATGTCTGGGCTCTTGGACGGCCGTGGCAACACTCTGATGTTGTTTTGCGTGAGAAAATCCCTACTGACGTGAGCCGTGTGGGGTCGAGCATTATCATGTTGAAACTCCCACTCTACGGCGGAAAGGAAGAACAACAGGTGGCAACACTTCGTCTCGGTAACGGACATTAGTCAACCTTCCATCAAGTCAAACAAGGTTGGCCCTATGGTCGTAGGTTATGCCGCCCCATGCCATTACAGATCCGCCCCCGTAGGAATCGTGTTGTTTGATGGTGACGTTCACGAAGGCGTCCCCAAACTCAGATTCGACCATCTGCGAAGTACAAAATGATGGTATTGCGCCAATGTCGAAGTTGTCTAACTCGATATTGTGTAGCCCATGCTCTTCTTACCCCAACAACAGGACGACGTGAGTTTAAGCCTGCTGCTTTAAGTCTGATTCTGACAGTACGGTCACAAATTCTTAGTCTCGTTACTGCTCTAAAACTTATTTTCGATGCTGGTTTAAATCGGTTACGTAAGGACAGCAGCATCAGCTGACGGTCGTATTGGGGCGTTGTCTTACGTTTTGGACCACGACCGGGTCTAATCTTTACATTCCCTGTCTGACGGTACCGGTTCCACAGTCGCGAAATCACACTTTTAGACTTGTTAAATTGTCTGGCTGTCTGGCATATTGATTGACCGCTGTTTATGCACCCGATAGCCTGCAATTTCTCATTAACAGAAAGGTATGCGCTAGTCAGGATTCTGAAGGTAAAGGTACAATGACATTCGTTGACTCTTTGAAGATTAAATGGATGTTGCCATGCATGAAGTTCATGTTAATCAATTGTCACGTGCACGGTACCTTTTCAGTTTATAATGGCCTCACGCAGCCTCGAACAAACGGAACATGCCAGACATAAGTTAACAGTAATTAAGCGTTCCCTTATTCGTTTCCATCAGTATAATATCGGGGATATTTAGCATTACGTCTACCCTTCTTTTCAGCATGACTTACAAGTATTGATTTTAAAAATTATTGACTTACCTGTATACATAGGATAAAAGTCGTTTACTACTATACGACAGTCACCGGGAAATCAGCTCCGCTGTAAACCGCTTGTAAAAGCTCCTACTGCCGTCAGTCTGCCAGGCTCGACTCGCCTTATCAGTGGCGTGGGTCACGTGGGTATGAATCGATGGAACAAGTTTCAATGAAATCGAGCTGTAGTTGAAACTTGCATTTTCTTGGAAAACCATTCATCATATGGATTTTCCCTGAACGCCCTCCCTTTTGATGACGATGCCTATACCATTCTTCCCTGTGCATTGATGCAAACATGATCACAAACATGTTATTTTTAGGACTTGTTTACTTTGTTGTTATAGCGACTGCCAACTGTTTACAAGCATGACGTCACAAATCACGTGAAATTTTCCACTGGGAGGCAACGCGGCGGGAACTTACAATGGGCGTCAATAACAAAGCGAAGTGCTCTCCCATGAAATCCAATCAATTGTCCGATTATGTGCGAAATTTAACAGTTGAAGCTCGGGAGAGGTATATCAACAAGTTGAGGTATCAGTCTGACACGTGTATTTTGCCCGATCCATACAATTTACAGAGTGGATGGCTTGATGATCCGTCATTATGGCCGGACATTACTTTCACGGATATATACTTCTATCTCGTTGATACGCCTGGGCAATTCACTCACGATAGTTTGAAAGCTTACAAATCATTAAATGCCTACGAGTATGTGAAAAGTGGACATGTTTTCCCGATTTTTTATCACAGTATCGAGCAATCGCCGTACTGTTTTTTGAAGACAAAAGTGATCCCTCCTCAACGCCTACGTGACAAACCTCACTAGGGCTTCCACGGGTCCAAACAAATTGGACTCGAGTACTCGAGGGGTCAGACTCGACTCGGACTCGAGTACTCGAATTTAATACCTTTCAACTAAGTAGCATCATGTCACACTAACATTGTGTTAGTCTTTGAGGTTTTAGATTATGCATACAGTGGAACCCTGATAAACCGTGAACTACTACCGGTTTCGCGATACAGTATGGCCATATGTCCCCCAAAATAATGAGTACACATAAAACATTCAGCACTACAGTTGATAAATCTGACATCATTTAAGGTTCAATATAAAATAATATATAGGCTATTTATTTCCTGTTTCTGTGATAAAGGCATGCATATGACAGAGAAGGACAATTCCAATAAAATAACATTTACTTATGTTCTATGTCAGTAACAAAAGCATACAGTACATGTGACAGAAAAGGGTACCGGTGAATAAATTGTGACAGAGTGTCGTTGTTGTAATTTTCACATCAAGTATAAGAAATCTCGATATGGAAAAGCTAGGAAGAAAGTTTATGTCTGATGTTTATATTAGAAACCATATATGAACTTATAAAGCCTTAATCTTGAAAATCATTGCAGTCTGTAAGAGTAACTCACATGGTCGTTAAGTAAACATCCTGCCATGTTAATAGACAGAGAATGGTCTTGATCATTTCATGAAGGGTGGCAAGTATAAAAGTAAAAATTTGGTTGAGATATAGATACTGAATTTTAATATTTAAGAAATAATAAAGAAATCGGTTTTATTAAAAGATTATCTTACTTATAAACTAGTGTCCAAAAGAAACGATACCATCTATTTTTTAAAATATCTTTTTACAAAGTGATTTTCTTCGTATGAACACATGGTTTTGCGTATCCCACATCCCAAATGCAGTGTATTCAATCGAAAATACCGAGAACATTTTATCACATCCGAAGAAATGGTGCACTTTGTGAGAATGACATTATTTTAGGTAGCATAGTTTGCAACTGCAGGTAAAGTGTATAAAACGGCTGACCATACACGTTGGTATCAAAGCAACAAAAAGCACACAATAAAATACCGGTTTTGACAGCAATTGAGAGTGAGAGAGCCGTTGGAATTGTCACATAGCGAGTCTCACACGCCGACGACGCCAGAAGGTTCGGTTGCGCGCGCATAGCAGTCACCAGGTTAACGCAACGGTTACGTGATAGAGATCGGACAACATGCAGGTCGAGAAGAAGGTGATTACGCTTATTGAAGACCGCCACATCCGGGTATTTCATCTCTGAAACCCATTCATCTTTACGACGCTAACGTCAAAGACTTCATTGATCATGAGACACGTGATTAGCAGACAAACTTGTTAAAAGAGATTGAAGACCAAAAAACGTTCCTGAGGCGTCAACAACGAGTAAACAAACAGACAAATTCAACTTTGGCAACAGAGAGACTGAGCAATGGTCATGCTCTTATATGGGAGCAGATTTTGCATCTTCAAGAACAATGGTAGACAGCGTGTGCACAGAAGAATTAATGACCTTTATGCTCTGACTTGCGTCCATCAAGTCAGCCCATTGCCTCCTTGATGAATGACAAAGCTTATCTTCTGATGTCATCCGACGTCTGACGTCATCAACCCATAGACGTGTACTTGCCCGTTCTGACGCTCGGGATGGACATACCGAATACAAATGTGACTTAGTGACCCCTCTTTTGACATTTTCGACATTTGTCTCAGTCATTTGTGTGAATGAAATTTTCATTTTCAGACCCCTCACTTCAATACAGACCTGTACAAATGAATGCAAAGTACTGATTGAAATGAATTTTGTACACATGTTAAATGAACGAAATCTCAAAAGAATAATACCAATTCTAGATTTCTGTGTCGTTAAGTTTTCCTGTAATGGCCGCTCAAAGACGTGGTATCGTTTCTTTTGGACATTAGTTTACATACCTTTAGAAAGATGCGTAGTTATTCAATGGCGACATCTCGTTGATAAGTTGACATGAAAGTGGAGTATTTTACCTCATATGTCGGTGTCGTTATCATAAACGGTGAAGATATAAGATTTAGATTATTGCCTTTTTATTACACAATTATAATTAAATAATTACATGATACATTTATTTGATCATTATGAAAAATGCGTAAAATTTAGTATTAAATATGAAACCTATCTACTGTCGCTTGTCAACTCGGGTTTAATTTGCTTAACATAAGTATATCGACTGACTAGACCATATAAGCCTCATATTTATTTACATTTGTTGGCATAAACTCCATCTGATATCATCAACTCAAAGTTGTATTTGGTTGCAATGTACGATTTTTAGTGAACTGTGTGACTTTGATAATAAAAGTAGTCGATGTGACCAAGGTTGGTGTCACTGTTCACTTGTAACATGGTATAAAACTTATCCCTCAGGTACCACAATATATAGGTGTTCCACTGCAGTTGTTGTTAAATCTGTTCATACATGACATGTTCTATGTATATAAATTACACAAGGTGACTTAATATTGATGTGAAATAGATCATGATCAACCTGGACCCATCCACTTTTAAACACTGTGTAGAAAAATTCAGAGAGAGAAATCAATATGAAGTTTGAATTTAAATAATCTGGGTAATTTACAATACATGCATTTTTATGTATGTAATTTTGTATTCACATCATATCAAACATATACAATCTTAGTACAAAAGGTGTGTTAAAATTAATTATCTTTGTGTCTGTGTCATGTCTTTCACATAATATAAGAATGTTTATTGAATAGTGGAAAATAGTACGTTTTTGATTAAACGTTATTATTTATACTTACCTGTTGACTAGACCTACTATGCCTTCCTCCTCTCTCTGTATGATATTTCAACGTTAACACAGACGAAACTTAAACAGTGGAGTAGGAGATGCGTAAAATCCCTCTCCCAAAGGCGGTAAGTCGCAAGGTCTCGTGACGTCACAACCGGAAATCTCCACTCTCAAAACAGGCCCAAAAAACCAAGACAGACCAAGCGGGGAGGATGGGCGGGCCTAGCGTGAAGGTCTTGTCAACAGGTAAGTATACATAATTACGTTTAATGAAAAACGTACTATTATTTAAATAACTCTCTGTTGAGTAGACCTACTATGCCTAGAATCCCACTGCACGGAGGCGGGTCAGTAGATATGTGCTAGAGACGAGACAAGCAACAAGCCCTGAGTGGAAGCTAACCTACGAGTCCTCCACCCTGTGGTGAGGACAAGGTACAGCCCGGGAGACACCATCTCTATTGCTAAGTGATCGATGAGACAACCCAGCCTCTCAACTTCTGATTAACACACTGGTTAAAAGCGAACTATAAGAAACAAAACAATAGACAAAGAGCAAACAATGCGAACCAAAGTCAATTCCAAGGAGCATCGTAAGACACGCGGGAACAACCTCCTAAGAGGACTGTCCCACTTCTCGGTCTGGTCGGGGGGATACCTTCGTCTGAGCGAACACCTTTGGACCCAGCCTAGAGATGCCTTTGAGATCTGCTGTGGAGAAATATCGTAAGTAATGATTGGCGAAAACCTCTGAAGAACACCACAAACACCCCGGCATGACGTCTGAGACAGCGATGTTGCTCGGATCTCATGCAGTTTGGAACGCGATGGAACAGGCAGGTCAGCGGCCCTGTACGCATCAATGACTGCCGACCTCAGGTATACACCCAACGCTCACTTGTCCAGCTCTTTGGTGCTCCTCAGCAAGTTAGGCAAGAACAGACGATGCCTGCCATCTCTCAGCCTACCAGTACACTGCACGTACATCCTCAACGCCCTAACCGGACAGAGAGAGAGAGAGATCCATCTCTCGCGAGTCACGAGTCCAGAGCGGGAATAGAGAAAGTACGGCCAGCCTCATCAGCTGCCTGGTTTTTTCAGACAAAGTCGGGAGCTAAACCAAGTAAGGCTGACCCCCCGTCCCTGACCTAAAAACGTAGAAGGTCCGCTTGCAACGCATGGATTTCAGAAAGCCGAGCTGCGGAGGCCATGGCCACAAGAAAAATGACCTTGATGGTGAGAGGGAGGAGGGGAACGTCGTAGAGCGGTTCATACCTATCAGAACGAAGATGGTTGAGCACGATGGCTCAGGTGGACGAAGCTTAGTCCTGCCGTCCACAGAACGGAAGGTCTTAAAGGTTAGATGAAATGACATATGGTCACTTTCGGATTCGTTGAAAAGGGGTTTCAATTTGACAATTGCTCCATTTTACATTTCTGAAATCGACCCATAAATTACTTATATACGACTTTTAAAAAAAGCGCCTAATTAAGCCCCGGCGACCAGAATGAAAGTGGGAGGGGAGTGGTCACTGAACCGTATTGTGCTGTGACGTACGTTGAGGAGTCTCACTATGGCCGCTAATCATAATTTAACGCGTTTTCACAACTTTTTAACTGCTCATATAAGACAGAAATCTTCATCAACCCAAATTTTCACTCAAGGGATAACCTAACTATTCAACTAGCGATTTCATATAGATACACTGACCGGGTCCTACTTGATTTGATTGCATTTTCCGCTAATTTACAGTATGTTTGTAACAAATAACCGCGGGACTGCTGTCATAACACATGGCCAAGACGGAAGTTTTGCTCGCATATACTGCTCTATCTATCGCTATCAAAATATATTTTCACTCTATGACATGTTTTTTACTGGTCTGTGTTTTTGCTTTGATCCTGAAGACAAAGCAATTAAGCCTATGTCGGACCGTGGTGAGATAGGTCAGTGTCAAAACACCTGTAATCACAAGCAGGTGATACTTACGCAATTGTCTGTCTATAGCAGTGATTAGTCGGCGCCAATCCAGTTTCTGCTTGTAACAACATGAACGCGTTTTGTCTCATTGGATTAAATATGTACCAATGAAATTCATTTCAGTGTAAAATCATCATAACTATTTGGTTTCTATCTTGCCTTTTGTGAAAAGACTTTTGCTGTAAGAGGGTTAGTATTTGACCATCTTTTGTTTCCAAGTACTGTCATTGATGGATTTATAGGTTTATAATTTGTGCCTAATGTGCATTGGATATTCATACTGTCCGTTTGGATACGTTTATAAGGTAAGTTTCTTACATTAATTGACACTCTTGCTGAAATGTCAATTTAATACGATGTTCATTTGATTTGATTAACCACACATTTTATTGAAAACATTAGTTTATTATCTATTTCATTCTGAATGTTTTAACGTGTTAATAATTGATTACTAAATCATAAAATGTAACATTGGGATGCGGTGTTTTCGTAGGTGGATTCGTAGACGTATTATTATCGTTGATAACAAACTTCTTTTGGTGTTTTAAAATATGTGGTGAGTTGCTTTGATTGTTGTAATGTAAATTAGTAAATTAAGTTGTCGGTAGATTAACGACGTTAAAAAATCAAGATGTTGTGATGTGCTTTGATTGTCGATGGCTTACCGTAGGGCCTGCTTCGCCGGAGTCTGCTAATCTCACGTTTGTTGTTTTATTTTATCATATTATCATATCTTGGTTTCATTTTGTCATCGTATATCTCATTAGCAGTGATTTATCCTATGTCTACGAACGTCTATGAGTCCACAGTCTTTCACTATTCATATCAATTATATGTTATATATATACCGATATTTTGGGACATTTGTAAAGTGAACTTGATAACTAACATTACTCGAACAGTTTACAGCAGAACAGTGATGTGGCATTATTGCAAAGCGTGGATATAACAGATTAACTGACCGATTCCCAAGTGTTTGCCAAAGTAAATAGTAAGCTTATGTTTACACCGCGTCCCTTCTCATACGTCACTTCCGGTTAACCCCAACTCTCCCCGTTCGTCGCTATCCGTCGAAAAGCAGACGATGATTTTTGCAAAGTTTGAAGCGGTCTAGTTTAAAAAATCAACAACCTTTTACCTTTATTTTGGGTCTCATTTTCACATATTAGTCTGTTGAACCAATTCCAGATTAGAATTCAATATAACATATAACATTTCGGCCTCCCTTTAATGAGGCCATTGAGGACCGACACATCTAAACCTGGCGACCTCTTCCTGAGTACGGAGAGGATAGCAGACATGTTGGTATTAATAGATGACGCCTTAAGATGCCTGGTGTTGCGTAGGTACACTAAATACTCCGCCAACTGAGGAACGGAGGCCTCTGCCGAGACGAAACCCTGCTGAGCACAGAAAGAGGCGAAGGTCTGCCACTGAAAATCATAGAGTTTCCTAGTGGTCTTCCTATGAGAGGTAGCTATGGCATTGGCGACGCACCTTGAGAAAGCACTGCTCCTTTATACAAGCCAATCGTGAAGGCAGAACACCTGAGGGTTCTCATGTAACCTTCAGCTTGGCCTGCTGAGGAGCAGATCTCTCCGTGGCTGAATTGGTACAGGTTCCTGATGACAGAGCCGCCGGAGAGGAATGAACCACAGTCGGGCTGGCTAGCAGGTGGGCGACCAGAAGAAGTCGAAGGACCCGAGTTGTCCTTATCTTGGTTACCACTTGGGAGAAGATGACCGGCGGCGGAAAATCATAGGCGTCCATTCCCTCCCACCCTAACGAGAGCGCCAAGATGTTCTTGGCACCTGGAATGTGGACTGCTCGAATGTCAAGGTCCACATGGTCCACCAGCTCGAAAAGCCGGAGCGACATGCGTAGCAGAAACTCGGCCCTGGTGGAACCCTGCTTGCTTATCGACCAAGGAGCAGCTGAACTGACCGTGTTGACTAGTAGGCACTGGCCTCGCAAGGGGACCTGCCAGTGTTGAATGGCTAGACGGACTGCGTCCAACTCGAGGACGTTGATGTGTGAGTTCTGCTCTGACTGAGACCAGACTCCCGCCACCTGCTCGTGATCCAGATGCACCCCCAACCCTGGAGTGGAGGCGTCTACGAACAGGTGAGCTGAGGGGGGACTAGGCCGAAGTGGAACCCCGGAGAAAAAATCTTGTCGACCCGCCACCTGGCTAGGAAGCGATGCAGATCTGGGGTCAGAGCTATGGCGTGACGACAACGAGTCCTGATGTGGGGGTTCAGGAACACCTGTAAAGGGCGGAGGAATAACCTCCCCCTGCGGTGCCGGTCAGGTCCTTAGCTGACGTTAGCAAAGCCAACACTCGTGACAAACCCATGTCCATGACTTGTTGTTTTGTGATGTTGTTGTTTTTACAAACATCGACATGGCCATCATTCGAGAATCACATGATGACAGTTCCATCTCATCTCTTGTATCAAAGTGTGAGTGAATCGTTATCTTTGATCATGTTCTTCCTGAGATTGTGACAAGGAGACTGGAAGAAGCCAAGCCTGTTGACAGAGACGCTGTCAGTGACTCGGGCAATGTGTGGTGCCTGTGTCAACAAGAAGAACATGGTCGCATGATTATGTGTGAGGGACCAAACTGTTCCTACACTTGGTTTCATTATGAGTGTGTTGACATTCGAAGGAAGCCAAAAGGATCATGGTTTTGTCCCAGCTGTGTAATAGAATAATTTAATGTGCATGACCTTGTTGTATATATATAAATAGGATATTTTCCCTCTGAGCTCAACAATTGATATATGTAAATGAAATCAGTGACCAGTGGTAAACAACTTTGGTTTGGCTCAAATAGTACTTCAGTTTGTTGACTTAAATGTTTCAAGGTAAAACAATAAAAACTTATCATAACTTAATATAAACTAAACTGTTAAATGTTGAAAGTGTGAGTTTGATAGGTAGTAAGATGCTGAGCGCAATGCTGAATATTTTTTATAATCTTTGAAAATTATTGTTTATTGTTAAATTGCATTTTCAGTGTATTAGATTGACAGTTTGTAGTTAAAACATTATGAATTCTGAGCTGTTAAATGTTGGAAGAGTGACCTTGATATGAAGAGAGATGCTGAGCTAAATAGTGGATATTTTATACTCTTTGAAAATTATTGTTTGAATTTAAGTCTAGTAGATTGACAACTTGTACTTAACAAACTTTGTAAGTGTGGCTTTGATATAAAATAACTAAGATGATTGATCTTGGAAGTAACAAGGTCAAAATAAAACTCTGAAACACACAATATGCTGTTATGTGGGTTTTTTTATTTATTCACATATCAATAAAACATTAAAACGGACTGAAGCATGTTTTTTGAAAATTAAATTTTTCAAATTTCCTACTTTTAATAATAGCTTATGCCATCTATATTTATTTTATAAAGTAAAACATCTTCTTACACAAACCAAATATCTGAAGTGGTAATAACTGTGCTTCATATAAAGCAAAACTTGCATGTCGGCCATTTTAATGTGAACACATTTTATTACTTCAAATTACAAAACCCATGGGTTAACCGAATTGTATACACTCTCCAGGTGCTCCTTGGGCCAGGTCAGGAACTCTCTTATTGCTGCCTGTCGTCCAAGTTTCCACACGGCCATCATAACGAGGGTCTTCTTCATCCTTGCCATATTTACCATGGCTCCCTTAGGGGTCTGGCTGACTCGTTCAGAGAAGTAGGCCGGGATGTGGCACTCCAGGGCGTGTTTGGCTAGCTTCCTGGTCGACGTGGCACATCGAGCCTTTCCCATTCCTTCTACTTCTGGTGCTGGAAGAGTCCCTTTTTTCTCGGCTGGAGGCCAAAGTCACGGACCGGCGAGAGTTCCAGAAGGTACCGCCACAAGGGACCGCCACAAGGGATTCGAACCCATGATTCCCTCTTCTCAGTCGGTCTTGTCCGCATGGCCTGGGTGGCTTGTCTCCCCAAGAGTCTAGGGAGCTGGACCCCTCCAGGCTGGCGAACCTCTCCTTGGCTCAGCTCCTGGATTCTGGTGCCTTGTCCTCTGAATACTGCTACTGCTGGTGGAAGGGGACCGGCTGGTCCTGGAGGAGAAAGACAGGCTGTCTTTCTTTCTCCATGTTGGCGGTTGGTTTGGCTCCCGTGAGGGCGAGGGTACGTCCAGTCGTGGAGGAGAAAGACTGGCTGTCTCTCTCAATGGGGCCAGGTCGCCAGGCTCCCTCAAAGAGACACCTGGCCTCGTCCTGCTCTTTGGCCTCGGGATCCATGGTGCCGGAGATCCCCCGTGCTCCACGGGTCGGGGTAGAACTGGAGATACCGTCCCTCTCATTCTCCCCAGTCCACCCCTGGTTATTACCTCCCTCTGAATCCACGTGATCGTGGCGATCCCGTCCGTGAGTCAGTGTGGTGGACGGCAAACGAGAGCAGCTGCTCCCGTATCGTCTCCTCCCTGTAGAGGGTCACCTCCATCTCCTCCTCCACCGGGCTCCTTGGTTTCTCTAGCTCTGGGGTCAGAGCAATGGCGTGACGACAACGAGTCCTGATGTGGGGGTTCAGGAACACCTGTAAAGGGCGGAGGAATAACCTCCCCCTGCGGGTCAGGTCCTTAGCTGACGTTAGCAAAGCCAACACTCGTGACAAACCCATGTCCATGACTTGTTGTTTTGTGATGTTGTTGTTTTTACAAACATCGACATGGCCATCATTCGAGAATCACATGATGACAGTTCCATCTCATCTCTTGTATCAAAGTGTGAGTGAATCGTTATCTTTGATCATGTTCTTCCTGAGATTGTGACAAGGAGACTGGAAGAAGCCAAGCCTGTTGACAGAGACGCTGTCAGTGACTCGGGCAATGTGTGGTGCCTGTGTCAACAAGAAGAACATGGTCGCATGATTATGTGTGAGGGACCAAACTGTTCCTACACTTGGTTTCATTATGAGTGTGTTGACATTCGAAGGAAGCCAAAAGGATCATGGTTTTGTCCCAGCTGTGTAATAGGATAATTTAATGTGCATGACCTTGTTGTATATATATAAATAGGATATTTTCCCTCTGAGCTCAACAATTGATATATGTAAATGAAATCAGTGACCAGTGGTAAACAACTTTGGTTTGGCTCAAATAGTACTTCAGTTTGTTGACTTAAATGTTTCAAGGTAAAACAATAAAAACTTATCATAACTTAATATAAACTAAACTGTTAAATGTTGAAAGTGTGAGTTTGATAGGTAGTAAGATGCTGAGCGCAATGCTGAATATTTTTTATAATCTTTGAAAATTATTGTTTATTGTTAAATTGCATTTTCAGTGTATTAGATTGACAGTTTGTAGTTAAAACATTATGAATTCTGAGCTGTTAAATGTTGGAAGAGTGACCTTGATATGAAGAGAGATGCTGAGCTAAATAGTGGATATTTTATACTCTTTGAAAATTATTGTTTGAATTTAAGTCTAGTAGATTGACAACTTGTACTTAACAAACTTTGTAAGTGTGGCTTTGATATAAAATAACTAAGATGATTGATCTTGGAAGTAACAAGGTCAAAATAAAACTCTGAAACACACAATATGCTGTTATGTGGGTTTTTTTTATTTATTCACATATCAATAAAACATTAAAACGGACTGAAGCATGTTTTTTGAAAATTAAATTTTTCAAATTTCCTACTTTTAATAATAGCTTATGCCATCTATATTTATTTTATAAAGTAAAACATCTTCTTACACAAACCAAATATCTGAAGTGGTAATAACTGTGCTTCATATAAAGCAAAACTTGCATGTCGGCCATTTTAATGTGAACACATTTTATTACTTCAAATTACAAAACCCATGGGTTAACCGAATTGTATACACTCTCCAGGTGCTCCTTGGGCCAGGTCAGGAACTCTCTTATTGCTGCCTGTCGTCCAAGTTTCCACACGGCCATCATAACGAGGGTCTTCTTCATCCTTGCCATATTTACCATGGCTCCCTTAGGGGTCTGGCTGACTCGTTCAGAGAAGTAGGCCGGGATGTGGCACTCCAGGGCGTGTTTGGCTAGCTTCCTGGTCGACGTGGCACATCGAGCCTTTCCCATTCCTTCTACTTCTGGTGCTGGAAGAGTCCCTTTTTTCTCGGCTGGAGGCCAAAGTCACGGACCGGCGAGAGTTCCAGAAGGTACCGCCACAAGGGACCGCCAC
Source organism: Gibbula magus (assembly GCA_936450465.1). Classification (NCBI taxonomy): domain Eukaryota; kingdom Metazoa; phylum Mollusca; class Gastropoda; order Trochida; family Trochidae; genus Gibbula; species Gibbula magus. The sequence continues at coordinate 18,648,939 of OW388300.1, read as the reverse complement.
AAGGGATTCGAACCCATGATTCCCTCTTCTCAGTCGGTCTTGTCCGCATGGCCTGGGTGGCTTGTCTCCCCAAGAGTCTAGGGAGCTGGACCCCTCCAGGCTGGCGAACCTCTCCTTGGCTCAGCTCCTGGATTCTGGTGCCTTGTCCTCTGAATACTGCTACTGCTGGTGGAAGGGGACCGGCTGGTCCTGGAGGAGAAAGACAGGCTGTCTTTCTTTCTCCATGTTGGCGGTTGGTTTGGCTCCCGTGAGGGCGAGGGTACGTCCAGTCGTGGAGGAGAAAGACTGGCTGTCTCTCTCCATGGGGCCAGGTCGCAAGGCTCCCTCAAAGAGACACCTGGCCTCGTCCTGCTCTTTGGCCTCGGGATCCATGGTGCCGGAGATCCCCCGTGCTCCACGGGTCGGGGTAGAACTGGAGATACCGTCCCTCTCATTCTCCCCAGTCCACCCCTGGTTATTACCTCCCTCTGAATCCACGTGATCGTGGCGATCCCGTCCGTGAGTCAGTGTGGTGGACGGCAAACGAGAGCAGCTGCTCCCGTATCGTCTCCTCCCTGTAGAGGGTCACCTCCATCTCCTCCTCCACCGGGCTCCTTGGTTTCTCTAGCTCTTCTAATATTTTGTCAATTTTCTTGACTCCCTTTCGTCGTAGTGTCTGTTCTGGAAAGAGAATCAAAAGTACTAATGGGGAGTACGCCCTCTTCTCATAGCGGGCAGGCGTATTCCGCCATGGAATCAGCCATTTCTGCCGTCACCTCTACACACTCTCCATGGAACCAACCATTGCAACTGTCACATGCGATCATAAACGACCCATTGTTGGGCTGTCTGCACACACAATATACGGGGACCTCCAGATTGAGATCCTCCACTTTAGGCCTCCCATTCTTTCGACCAGTTTATCCTAAATCCCAGTTGACGTAGGGTCTTGCAAAGAAGAGAGAGATCTTTAGTATATTCATAAAAATAGAGCCATGGGCTCTGTAGCTCATCAATATTTCATTGATTTATTATCTAAGGTTGAAGATCTAAGTTATCTCGAGTAATACATTGTTAACAAGCAAAATAGATAATGACCCCTTTGACCCACATTTGGAGTCACAGGGTCACCAATCCTACATTCAAGAATCATCTTTGACCAAATAATCTCTACACAAAATTTCACCTTTCCAGAGCTTCACATATAAACTGGAGAAGAAGATGAAAATAGGTTTTTTGAGTCATGACCCGTGCCCAAGATTGGGGTCACAGGGTCACAAAATCTTCAATTTAGATGAAATTAGGTTTTACTGATGTGACCCCGGTGACCCCATTTGGGGTCATGGGGTCATGAAATCTACAATTTAGAATCCCCATTGGCCAAGGAGTCTGCACACAACTTTTCAGCTCTCTAGACCTTTTGGAACTGGAGAAGAAGATGAAAATAGGTTTTTAAACATATGACCCCTGTGACCTCATTTGGGGTCATGGGGTCACGAAATCTACAATTTAGAATCCCCATTGGCCAAGGAGTCTGCACACAACTTTTCAGCTCTCTAGACCTTTTGGAACTGGAGAAGAAGATGAAAATAGGTTTTTAAACATGTAACCCCTGTGACCCCATTTTGGGTCATGGGGTCACGAAATCTACAATTTAGAATCCCCATTGGCAAAGGAGTCTCCACATAATATTTCAACTCTATGTAGTTATTGCTTCTGTAGAAGAAGACAAAAAAACGAAAAGTTTATGTACCGCCGGACGGACGGACGGACGGACGGACGCCGGACGCCATGCCATAAGCCCATCGGGCCTTTCAGGCCTGATGAGCTAAAAACTAGTTGTAATTACAAGAAAGTCATCTAGATATAGAGTAGAAGTTTTGATTTATGTGTTCTGTAGCTGGGTTGATGTCCATGTCTGAGCAAGATGTGTTTGACACAAAGTCATTAACACTGTTTCCTGAGGGGCGACTTGCATCATGAATTAAACAAACTCTTCCAATTTTCTTAGGAATAGCCCCAATAGCACTGCACAAAGTTACTGGTTTATCAGTCACAACATAATTCCCATGTACGATTTCATCTTGTTTCTGCTTTTCTACAGCCTCCCTGTTCTGGAAGGCAGAAGGGTAATTATCACAATAAGTCTCCGGTAATTCTCCCATTTTATCAGAGTCAATAATATGAAACCCTTCCTTTACTCCCTGTAATACATATTGTCGATCAGGGTCATCAACAGGTAAAAGCCTTTCCCACGCACCGTACATAAGGTTGTAATCATCTGAATTGTCATGTTTAGTCAAGCACACCCCATTGTCAACTGACTTTTCTAACACATCACTAATGAGTGGTATGAAAACGTCATTGTCCCTGTCGTCAGATGTCACCTTTGGCAGAGAAAGTGGGGTGGCCTCACTTGCAAGTTTTTTTTAGTGTTGGTAAGTAAGAAAGCCAGGTGGGTACCTTCCCTGAAGGGGATTACCCTGATGAAACCTCGCTGGATGGAGCTGATAGCAAACAAGACAGGCATGGGCAATCTACATGTTTTGTTTAAGCAGGTATCGGAGTTGTATCGTCTACAGATCTCCTGGCCAGTGGGGAGGAATGGACCCTTAGACCTCCCTTTGCCTCCGTTCTCAATGGTTTTAAGTTCAAGACGAAAGTCATGGATATCTGTGAGCAAGTCTAGAGATATCCGACGTGTATTTGAGATATCCTAATATGAAAGGTTTATCCCAGTTTTCCTTCTCTATCAGGATAGACAGGATAGGATTTAAGAGTTAGCATAACCCCACTCCAAATTTATAAATATCTTACAAAGTTCGTTAGGAAATAGTTAAGGCGCATGCAAAAATGTATATTATGTTATGTTTGTTTTTCTGCTCTTGTACTACCGTTGGTGGTTTTTGAGTGAAATAAAGATTGATTGATTGATTGATTGTTCAAGGGTAGGACTAACCTCTGGTCGAGATACCTTGTCAAAACCATCAAAATTATCTTGTCTCCCATTATCTTGGGGGATCCCAAACAAGGTCTGAAATGTTCAATAATCATGTTGTAGTTCTGACCAAGCCCTACGGTAACCTCCCAAAAAGTCTACATGCCAAAGTTAACAGACAAAAACAACACAGTTCGGGTCCACTGCACATTGTCATCACTGCATTGACTTGTCCATTAATGTGTCAAAACTTCTACATTAGGCTACTAGTATATGATAGACATAAATATCGCAGGAGGTTGTAGGTTTTATAACTGTTTATTCTCAGATATAAATTTCAAAACATAAATAATAATCATAATTTTCATATCTTTCACAAGCGCTGACGCCTTAATATCAGTCTAGTAACACTTTGTTGCATAAGATTCGCTGCAGTGACCATAAAACAGTTCATTTAAGGTCCTTATCGTTTATTCTTTTTATCCATTTCAATTTTTGTGATGATATTATTTTTCTAATGTTTGGCGTTTTTATCCCTCCGTATTCTGGATTTAGCCTCATTACATCTCTTTTTACCTTATCTGGTTTGTTTTTCCATATAAATTTGAAACATTTTTTTCTGAAGTTTTGTAACGGCAGATGTCTTTGGAGTTGGTAGTGATGAGAACAGATGGTTGAGAACAGTATTCCTTCGATACGGGGTGAGGGTACGAGCTGACCAAATATTCATTTGCCTTACAATCTGAGAAAGTTTTACATCTATAGTCTTATCTATATTTACTCTTAATCCTGAAAAACGGGCAAATAGTTCTATAGTATGCTGCATATAGGCTTTTTCAGATCAATCTAGGGTAAGTGTGTATCATCTGCGAAAGAAGATATTCTATATTTCCAAGTTTTACTCCCTTTATGTTTTACCCCCTTTATGTTCCGTATCATGATGCCTAAGATTTCAACACACATAAGAAAAATGTACGGGGGTAACGGGTCACCCTGGCGACATCCCCGGCTTATTTCAAATGGATTTGACGCGAAACCGTTTACCATGACTCTCGATTCAATATCATTATAAACTATAATGATATCTAAACATTCGATATATGGATAATTTAAGTTATTTTATTGAAAATTTGTGAGTAAAAATCACAATCAAAATGTTGTAAAATAACGTGAATTATGACCAACGCCGATAATGAGATTACTCCAGTGTTGTCACAGGAGTCATCGCTTCCACACCCCGATAGATTTTCATTCTGGCCGCCAGGGCTAAATTAGGCTTTTTTTAAAAGACCGTTAATAAGTTTATTATGGTCCGATTTAAGAAATTTAAAATCGAGCAATTGTCAAATTGAGAAATCCTATTTTAATTAATCCGAATGTGACCATATATCATGACATCTATCCTTAAGAGGGGAATATTAGTGAAAAATTTAGTTTTGATTTGTTTAACAGTATTTTTTAAGACATATATGCATTAGAGGTGAAAGGAATCCAAACTACAGTAGTTGAACTGCGGTACTTTGCCTTTGGTTCGGTACACGGTACCTCAATGGGATTTTTCGGTATATACCGAATATATAACCTAATTAAACAACAATGTTATTAGCTAATGTAATTATATTTTTCGTTGTATACTTTCAAAAACAAATGATTTCCACACCCTACACACTTATTTTAAAGAAAAAACATGTGATTAGTTATGGTTTTAGTTATATGTTAGTTAGTTATTCGTTATATGTAAAGACATTCTTGGTTTTGTAGCAAACCGAACATTTACCGAACCGAGGATTCTTTACCATAATTCGTACGGAACCGAAGCCCAAGCCCAAGCCCAACCGTACCGTTTCACCCCTAAGTGTATTAACAAAGTATTAAAATAGTACGTTTTTTATTAAAAGTAATTATTTATACTTACCTGTTGACTAGACCTACTTTGCCTACCTCCTCTCTAGGTATGCTATTTCAACCTTAACACAGACGAAACTTGAACAGTGGAGTAAGGGATGCGTAAAATCCCTATCCAAGGGTGGTAAGTCTGCATGGTCTCGTGACGTCACTACCGGAATATGCCACTCAGTCCCAAAAGGCAAGACAGACCAAGTGGGGAGGATGGGCGGGCCTAGCGCGTAGGTCTAAGGCGAATGACTGGCGAAGCGAGTCACTGGCGAGACGATGCGAGTCAAGTAGAATCAAACCTAACGCGATAGACTGGCGAAGCGAGTCACTGGCGAAGCGAGTCACTGGTCACAAATGATAGTTTTGTGTCATTTATATTTACTTTAGAGGGTAAAACATCTTATAACACAAACCAATTATCCATAGTTGTAATAAAGTTGTTGCGTATAAAGCAAAAATTGCATGGCGGCCATATTATTGTGAGCACATTTTATTATTTCGAATTTCAAAAACAATTCCCATGGCTTTACTGAGAGATGTACACTCATTTTTAATTTGATTTTCCGAAGAGAGAAGGGTTTATACTATTGGTGAAATTAATTTTCAAATACATTTCATCAACTTATTTGAGCGAAAAAAACGTGCCATTGCCCCTTTAAGCGAAACCTGGACTGGCGAACACAAGAATATTGAGCTTAATGGTTACAAAAGCAATAACTTTTCACAGACAGTATACACATAAACGTGCGAAGCGATGAAGTGGAGGAGTGATTGTGTATATAAACAACAATTGGTTTAATGGTGTCATTATTGTTTAAAACATTTATGACACATTGATTTGGTTGAAATTTGACAAAACTGGTTCCCATAGTAGATATCGCTTATGTGCGATCAAGCGATATCTACAAATGTTATCTACAACTTGACCAGAAATCCGCCCTATCTGAGCATACCTTGAAAAACAAGGATGACATCATCGATTGGGCAGCTACCAAAGTCCTGTCTACCAACAACAAGAACTGGCGCCAAAGAAAACTCCAAGAAACGATTGAAATTCGAATGGAACAACCTGCAATAAACCGCGATCAAGGCATCTTCCTACCATGTGTTTGGGATTCACTCATCTAGAATTTCTATCTCCTGTCGGAGGAAATATCCGAGGAGAACCAACCAAAACCAAATCCAAGTATCCCTATTTTCCCCTCCTGTCGGAGCAAATTATCAGAGGAGTCCCCACCAATCAACACCTATCAGCTCCAATCACCATGCAACAACTTCAAAGCCACCCACATCAACAGTTGGCCTCTCTTCCAATCAACTGTAATTATTATTTGTTTAACAATTTCAATATAGCCAATCGGCTTCCCTCGTTTCATCATGTGTGTTTATGTACATCTTCAATAAAGCCTACAGGCCATTGTTTATCTACTTACTCCCACTCATGTTTGTATTGAAAATCATCATTGTATACCATTCTCATGCTTCACCCCATCATGTTTGTATTACAAATCCCCATTGTATACCATTCTCATGCATGTTAACTTCCCCGATGGAGGTTCCTCACCATTGTTTTGTTTGCTATATAAATGTACCATATTTTGTTATTTCCTTACATTCCACCAGATGAAGGAGTGAGTATGTACTCCGAAACGTCGTGTTTTTTCACATTTAAGAAGTTGTTTTCCAGAAAATCTTCCTGTTCTTCTGATATCTACATTGTAGATATTGCTACAATCAAATCGTCATAATCCTAATACATCATCAGTAAATGACATCAGAAGGCTTTGACATCACTGAGAACAATGCTATGACGTCACAAAGTTGATGACGTAACAATGCTATGACGCCATAATGCTGATGCCGTCACAATGCTATGACCTAACTGAGAGCACTGCTAGAAGTTTTGTGTTCATTCTTTTGCTAATAATTGTTGAAAAATGATGCCTCGGATATTTGTAACTTTAATCAACTCGTGTTGATATATTTGATATCAGAAGACACTTGGGTGAGAGTCTATATATGTATATTTTTATAGTGTATATATGGAAAGAAGGGTCTGTTATGTACAATGAACATGATTTTTATCTCTTTGATTTATTTGCAGAATACAAAGGATGTGGTGAAGTGTTAATTGTGGGTGATTTTAATGCTCGAGTCGGTACTCGAGCAGATTTTGTTGTGGGCAATTTCTTCAATAAGAATACAGATGATATAAGTTACAAGGCTGATGATAAGCGGAGAAGACAATCTGTGGATAAGAGGAGTAATTCATGTGGTATCCAACTATTGGATCTGTGTTTTGCCACTGGTTTAAGAATAGCTAATGGTCGTATAAATGGATGCTCAACAAATTTGTTCCCATTTCAGAATAGAAACGGAAATATCGGTTATTGACTATGTACTATGTGAAGAGGGTCGGGAGTGTGTTTTAACATATTTTAAGGTGCTTGACTTTAATGCACACATCAAACATGCGCCTGTGACATTGCAGCTTAAAATTGTTGGACAGAAACCGAGCTGTGACGTCATCCTACAAGTGGCAGGGAAAGTAAACACAGCGTTTCCGAATCGAACTTTTAGCACATTTACAAGTAATATCAGAAGTAGTTGACACGTGTGACCAAAACAAGCTACACGAAGCTGCTGAATGTGTCACTTCTATACTATTCAATGTTTCAAAAACTTATACAGAGAGATGTCGCATAAATGCTTCAACAGGTTTTAGTTCAGTTACGAGATGCACAGTGGTTTGACTCTGAGTGTAGAGCTGCAGAGAACAGTTACCTCGACGCTCTTAACAATTTTAATAAGGACGTGAGTGAAAGAAATAGAACGTTACTGAGTGACAGCAAAAGAAAATACAAGAACATTTCGAAAAGAAAAAGGAGTAAGTATCGAGGTGTAAAATCAAAAGAGATTGAGAATTTAAAAAGCAAGAGCCCAAAAGACATTTGGAAGTATTCAAAAAGGAAAAGAATGTTTCAGGTGACAGGTCGCCGCAAGTAGATGTTTTTCTACAGTACTTCAGAGATCTTTACAATGAATTGGGTGAAGTTGAAAATACGGACGTGGAGCATGATTTGCGGCACATTATTGTTGAAAACAGTTATATAACTACCCATGAACTTGATGAAGATATTACAGTGGACGATGTAAAGCGAGCTATCGACAAACTGACTTGGAGTTGGACTCGATGGGTTGTTCAATGAATTATTCCAGTTTGCAAATGATATTATTCTAGATCAATTAACAACATTATTCAACAAGATACTCTCCTACGGTATTTTCCCACGATGTTGGTCAGCTGGCGTGATTATCCCGTTACACAATAAAGGTCCAACTGACGACGTAAACAATAACATAGGAATAATAGTTGTTTTTCGAAACTCTTTACATCTATACTAACTGAGAGAATATCTACCTGGGTAGATAAATACGAAGCTATCTCTGATATGTAGGGGGGCGGGATAGCGCAGTGGTTAGCGCGTTCGGCTTCGGATCAAGAGGTCCGGGGTTCGAATCCCGCCAGGTGCACGGCAACTTTGTCTGCAGTAGAGAACTGTTCTACACGCAGTAAGGTTTGGGTGCAATGCTACACTGAATTTCAGCGTAGTACTACCGATGGTTCGCTTGTTCAAGCCGTTGCTCGCAGGTTTCACCGCAATGCATAGCCACATGGCGTTGCGGGCTTTCTCCCTGTCATACTACTAGCAGCCTCGATATAAGTGAAATACTCTTGAAAGCGGCGTCAAACCTCCAATCACCTAACCTCACATTATTATGTATTATTATTCTCATCTCCAAGGGGGTGATGCTGCAGAGAGATCAAGCAAGACCAGCAATACAACTTCCTGTTTGTTCAAGGATAGGAGGACATAGAGAATCTCACCAAAGTGTAAAATATATCAACACGAGTTGATAAAAGTAAAAAATATTCGAGGCTTGCCGAGGATATTTTTACTTTTATCAACGAGTGTTGATATATTTTATATCAGAAGACACGAGGGTGAGATTCTATTTATCATCCAAAATCATTCTTAATACGTTTAAGTAAAAATAGTGTACATCTCTGAGCCCATCTCTCCATTTGACGTCCAGCACGGTGAAGTCATAGCATTGTGACATCATCTTGTTTATGACGTCATAGTATTGTGATGTCATTACTCGATGACGTAAATGCAAAGTGATGTCATGTAGTTGACGGTGACAGGGCATTGTGCAAAATCTACTGCCAGAAAGATATCTCCTAGGAGATATCGCTTGATCTCCCACAAGCGATATCTCCTGTGGAACACAGTTTTGGGTGATAAATCGTTGTACACCCTTAGTAGAGCAGTTTCTGTTGAATGGGACTTTTTGTAGGCGGATTGAAACGGTTCTGTGACATCATTTCTGGAGGTGAGGTGAGGTGAGTTGGGGTTTAACGCAGCTTTCAAGAGTATTTCACTTATATCGCGGCTGCTAGTATTATGGCAGGGAGAAAGCCCGCAACGCCATGAGGCTATACATTGCGGTGAAACCTGCGAGCATCGGCTGGAACTAGCGAACCATGGGTGGTACTGCACTGAAATTCAGAGTAGCATTGCACCCAAACCTGACTGCGTGTAGAACAGTTCTCTACTGCAGACAAAGTTGCCGTGCCCCTGGCGGGATTCGAACCCCGGACCTCTTGATCCGAAGCCGAACGCGCTAACCACTGCGCTATCCCGCCCCCTCATTTCTGGATACATTTTTGATTCAGTTGCTTCAAAACAACCTTCTCCGTTATTTTAGAAATAAATGAAAGGTTAGATATGGGTCTATAGTTATTAACCTCCAAAGGATCGACAGTGGGTTTCTTGAGCACTGAAGTCACGAGTGTCTGCTTGAAACTGTGGGGTACTGTACCAGAGTCAAGCGAACTGTTGATAACAGAGCAAGTTGCTGATGTCACAACTGGCAGTCAAGGGCGCAATAACCGGGTATGCACAGGATCAAGTTGGCATGATTTACATGGTGCTTCTTGAGCTAGTTTCATGAAATCTGATCCACTGACCACCTCCAGTGTCAAGGAGAGTCTGTCTGCGGGTGGTGGACGCTCCACTGGAGAATAGGTGAAAGAAAACGGAACCGCTGGATGTTTGTTAACTCGAGCATGGCCTGCTGCAGCACTCTTTCCGCCACTGAGCCAAATCCGCGTCAGAGGCCTTTGGCACTGACCTCTATCGCAGCCTGCTTGGCAAAGGCCGTCATGGCTTGACAGGTGTTGGCGATGGAAACGGCCATACCCAAGACTGACCTTATACTGGAGCAAACGACGCCGTCGGAAAACAGTGCAGACAATCACCCCTACTTCACTGTGTTGGGTAACTGCCGTAACCCACTCCAAAAATTGCGGCTGGTCAAAACATGGCTGATTGCAGATTTTCTTTTAATACATTGAACGTCTATACTAGGGTACTTTCCTACATATTATTAATGTGCATGCCTTGAACATTCACCAAGGAATCTGTAGATGTCATGTTAACCTTTAGGGAGTGTGTAAATTCATCATAATCTGCGTTTGTAAAATTGAAGAGGGAGAGGGTTAACTTGAGAAATATTTTCTGATATGAGAAGGGTAACTTAGATGTTTGTTAAAGTTCAAGAGACAAATGAAGATGATTTTAAATTTATATAAGTAGTAAAACCATTTATGAGATACTGAATTTCATTGTATAGGTGACACCATTCATCAAATACGTGGCATCTCAAGCTCAATATCAAGAAGAAGTTTGATCTTTGAATATTGCGTGATATAAACAAACATGAGACAGTATAATAAAACATTTGATGACTGTTTGTTCATGACATATACATAAAGTGAAAATTAGAAGTTTCTACTACTACCTATATTATCATCAAATACGTTATGCTAATTCAAATGCTCAAATTGTCAAAATGGATGGTCCTAAATTAGTATTTTTTACCTTAATAATTTAAACAATATTTGTATATGTATTTTAACAGTAAAAATATACTGACGTGCAATAGAAATGTTCCCACATTTTAAAAAAAATTTAAAATTGAAAATTGTTGTCGAAAAATAGTTTGAATATATATAAAAGACACGGGCTTTGTAGTGAAGTACTCACAATTTCATACATCAGGGTATGATGCCTTTATGTATGTGTCTGTTCAAATATACAAATACACTGTTACACTTGGGGTGGTAAATCGCTTTTTCAAGAAGTTTCTTTGGTCACAATGTTTCGTATGAGAAAGTAAAAAATGAAATAATAAAAAAAATCGTCGACCTATACAACCTTTTTAAATTTGTTGACGCAACATTACTGTAGGACGTCACAAATAATTCAAAATCGCTTTAAACGTCGGAATTTTGTCAGCAAAAATATTTTCTGAAAACAAAAACAATGGGATTCCAACGAGCGACAATACCTTATCGTTTTATACTTCATGAGTCCAATATGGCATTATGATTGACTCCTGTCTCTTTCATGTTGTTGAGCTTTGAATTCATACACGTAAAAAGTGCAGCTCTAATTTTCAAATTTACATATTTGGAGCAATGAAACCTTTTGAAAACATGAAATGTGAGTATATGTATTTATAAGAATTGACAACATTTATCTATTTTTGCATTTATCTATTATGTTTGCACAGCAGTTTTCAAATTTATACCTTCATGAACTTATAAATGTTGAAGTTAATTCTTAAGTATAATAATTATATTCTATGTCTGTTCGGGTACATTCAGGATGTTGATATCATTTTATTCACAATGGCCTTTGGCCAGAATGTTTGACATTTAACTTACACATTCATAACACGTAGAAGTTTTATGAATAAATGATGTTGTCGATATAAATAATTAACGTTCTCGGCCTTAAATTTTTTGACACGTCTTTACTGTAGGACACCATAAAACAAGCAAAAAAGTCCTTTTGGACTTTATCTAGTCTAGATAAGGATATTCCAAAACGATTTCTGTAAACGCATTCTCCGAAATATGAACAGATAATGTTTTGAAAATTCATATTTGGTATAGTTATGTTCTGAAGACATGACATTTCGCCTTTTCAGTCGTAATTATCGCCCATGGATTGAAATATGTTGTATTTTGTATGGGGGCGTTTCTTTTGCACGTGAGTTTATATACATTTCACATATCCTTTTTGTTTGATGACACTTGATACTAACTAATTTTGAATTGATTTCCCACAACATTTAAGCATTTTAGTATTTTATCATTTTAATTCATTTGTCAATGTTTGTAAGTTTACAATTGGTCTTATCCTATGAGTAAAGATATTTCTTTATGTAGAAGGCGACTAGATTAGAATGAATTTACTGCTATCTGTGTTCTACTGCCATGAATGTGCATAGCATATGAATGTTTGTAATTATTGTGTACTGTGCATTACTTTGAAACTGGCTTGAAACTATTAAAAAAACCGCCAGGAACACGGCAACTTTGTCTGCAGTAGAGAAATGTTCTACACGCAGTAAAGTTTGGGTGCAATGCTGCCCTGAATTTCAGCGTAGTACCACTCATGGTTCGCTAGTTTCAGCCGATGCTCGCAGGTTTCACCGCAAAGCATAGCCACATGGTGTTGGGGGCTTTCTCTCTGCCATAATACTAGCAGCCGTGATATAAGTGAAATACTCTTGAAAGCGGCGTTAAACCCCAACTCACCTCATGTCACCTTGTTCATCTCTATTGCAACTCATTCATTTCTTTGTCAACCAGCGAGTTTAGTCGGAATTTTCATACCTTCAAGGACATGCACTGGCTTGGAGTTCGGAGCAACTTGAAGTGTTGGTAAAGATGAACGATTCCAATTTTGACCCAACTTCCAAACGCAAGGCATAACTCTTGCCAGTCAGCATTACTTGTTGATTTATCCCTTGCGGTATTTCCCTCGCTTTCTTGTGTCAAGATAGTGAATTTCTGCACCAGAAATGCATAGCGGGCCTGGATTTCTAAAGGAAATACTGCAAGGCCTTAATCAGCCAGTAATGGAAACTGGCAAGAGTTATGCCTTGCATTGGGAAGTTGATCTTGACCATACATGATTTGTGGACTGACACCGCCTCCTGAAGGATCTTAAATGCCTTCAAACCATCAGAAACTGGCGATAGCTTTTCTCCTGTTTTGCTTGTTCTTGAGTTCAGTACATTTTGTCAGTGAGTCTGATATTCTCTTCAAACTTTTCAAGATATCCACTTCGTAGGAGTTGTTTTCTCACTTCTCTTAACTTTCTTCCAAATGCAGCTCGAAGTCTACCTTATTAAATTATCTATTCTAACATTATACAATTACATTGAAATCCAGTTATTTGTGAGAAAATAATTCGCCTACATGACATTATGTTATGGAAGATGTTTTAGTTTTTGTTTTCAAATAACACATTTTCTGGGCATCTTTCTGCCCCTTCTGGGGGCGGGATAGCGCAGTGGTTAGCGCGTTCGGCTTCGGATCAAGAGGTCCGGGTTTGAATCCCGCCAGGGGCACGGCAACTTTGTCTGCAGTAGAGAACTGTTCTACACGCAGTAAGGTTTGGGTGCATTGCTACACTGGATTTCAGCGTAGTACCTACCACGATAGTTCCAGCCGATGCTCGCAGGTTTCACCGCAGTGCATAGCCACATGGCACTGCGGGCTTTCTGCCTGCCATAATACTAGCAGCCGCGATATAAGTGAAATACTCTTGAAAGCGGCGTTAAACCCCAACTCACTCACTCACTCAACATTCACTCTGTCCCTTCTTTTGGGAAAAAAAACAAGACTTCAAGGACATATACCATCGATGATAGTTGATAAAATAATAGTTAACTGTTGATAACTGTGTTATCAATAGTGTGATTTAATCTTTATATTATTGATTATAACATAATTATAACATAGTTTCACTATTTTCATCATTATCGAAATAGCAAATACTAAACAATATCCGTGTTATACCATTTCAAGGATTTGGTATTCAAGGAGCCAAGCGGGTTAATTAGAATGTTACACGGCAGCAAGTTTACTGTTCGGGTCTCGCCAACTTAAAATGAGAGAAACCAACAACATTGTTAAGACACTAGTTTCACGCGTCACTTCGTTTCTTGGCATCTAACTGTGCTTTCCTATGGAAAAATCAAAATGTCCAGGACATCTACTAACATCGATGACGATGGATAGATTGATATGTTTCCGGTCGATAATGGTGAAGATGAGGTTTAACTGCAATCAATAGTGTGTTTTGATATGAAAGATATTATTGATTATAAAATGATGGTGATATTATAAGTATTAAAATTATCCTCGAAATAGAAATTACCAAACAAAATCCTTGTAATACCACTTCAATGACTTTGTTTTTAAGGAGCCAATCTGGTTAATGAGAAAATTACACGGAAGCAAGTTTAGTATTCTTCTTAGTTCTGGCCAACTTACATTGAGAGAAACCAACAATAGTGTTATGACACTATATACATTATACATTATAGTTTACCGTGAGTAATAAACGGTCACAACCAAAGTCAGTTCTGCCACAACATAGGCCCAATTAAGAAAACTGTCGGATTTCATATCAAGACACATAAAATCATTCTGCACGTACTCTAACCACAGGGGCTTGTGTTGTTACTTATTTATTATGTCGGTAGCTGTAAGAAAACAAATCTTTGGGCTAGGACATTTGTTTTCAGTACTACAAGACCCTGTGACTTTAACATCACCAACAACCTCCGAATCTGAATCCGAAGCTGCACTGTGAGTAATACAGCTGCTATGTAGAAGACCCGACCATTTGGATTCGACCTGGTAACATAGAGCCATTGCTTCTGTAGCTCATCAGGCTTTAAATGATGAAATATTAAAAATTACTTATATGAATACACATACAAGTTTTACAAAATAAATATTACATACACATTTTGTCAGACTCTCAATTCTTACTTTTCAAGTCTTTACTTCTCTTTCTTAACAACCATTTCTCAAAAAACATGTTGGAATTGGTATATTTTGGATTACCTCCCTTCGTCTCTGCACTGAAGTGAATGAAGAAATCTCAAGAGTACTGTTTTTTTTTTTTTTTTTTATAGATTGTGCCCCTGTTACCCTGTTTGGGGTCACAGGGTCATCAAATTTACATTTTAGGATCCCCATTAGCCAAAGATTTGCACACAAAATTTCAGCTCCCTCGACCAAGTGGTTCTGAAGAAGGCAAAAATAGGTTGTCACCCCTGTGACTCTATTAGTGGTCACGGGGTCACCAACACTACAATTTAGAATCCCCATTTGCGGAGTCTGTACACAAGATTTCAACTGTCTAGACCTTTGTGTACTGGAGAAGAAGGTTTATAAGGTCGTGACTTTTTTTTTTATCATATTTGGGGTCAAAAGGGTCACCAAATTTACAATTTAGAATCCCCATTGGCCAAAGAGTCTGTAAACAAAATTTCAGGTACCTAGATCTAGTGGTTCTGGAGAAGACGAAAAAGAGAAAAGTTTACAGATTGACGGACGGACGGACACCATGCCATGCCATAAGCCCATAGGGCCTTTCAGAACCTGATTAGCGAAAAATCAGACAAAGAGAGTTTTTAGATTTTATTTGAATCTCACCTCAACATGCGTTACAAACTTATTAACTAAATGGTTAAATCTAATAAAATGATTACTGCAATTTCAAACATTTAGTAAAATTGGTTTCAGTACCCGATGTTTTTGAACGGATATGACAAACCATCATACACTGATGTACAATGGTGTATAGGTTTGTTTCCAAACATATGATTAATATCAAAGATATTAAAAATCTACAGGTTTGGTATAGTTTTTTCTCACTTTTTTTTAATTAACGTTCTTTAAGTTGTAAATGTTGTAAATAATTACGTTTTTGGACAAACAAGACTATATCATCTGTAAGGAGAAATAAACACATTTTTAATCAAATATACACATCTTTTTACTTAGTCTATACTCACATTTACAAAATGAGAAGAAACTAGTGGAAACAGAGTTTATATTTATATAGTTATATTGGCTGACACCAGGTTTTGTACATATGCCGAGAATTCTATTCTATTCTATTCTTTGAAAACAACATTGTACACAGTAACAATGTATACTCCGAATCAAAATGGTGAATTGGAAAATTTATCTTGAATGTATCTCACACTTTTAATCAGCTGTGCACATAGGGTAAAAATATTACAAGATATACTTTTCCGTAGATTCAAACAGGGAAAACAAGAGAATTAGTGAGCACAGCTCATTCATGATACCCCCGCTTTTAACATTGGTCAAAGAGAAATGTTTGAAAATAGCAAAAGGGCATCAATGTTTAAAATTTTGTATTAACAGACCATTATATATAAGTATTATTAAAGCAGAGTAAGTATTACACTTGTAAGCATGTTTTAGAAGTAAAAGTCGAACAGTTTGAAAATGGCATTAAATATGCAAATGAGGGTATGAAACATACAAATATGCAAATGAGGGTATGAAATATAAAAATAGAGCCATGGCCTCTGTAGCTCATCAGGAGATAATAAGTGGGGTATGTTATGGAGTGGACTTTATAGCAATGGTCAGATAATGGAATGTAGTAATAAGAATCTAGGTAGTGAAATGATTAAAGCAGTTTAAAAATATTTTGTTACCATAACTTTGCCAATCTGCTATATATATGTGCTGAAAGAGCAACACAAAGCTTGGAAATAAATTGCTGGTATCAAACATATAATAATGTGGTGGAGAGATCATACTATTTTTTAAGATCGTACACACATTATATAATAATGAATATACCGGGTTCAATTCTTTGCATACAATTCTCCACTGTAAGCTATTGCAATAATGGCCTGGGGCTGTAGAAGAAATGAAAAAAACCTTTTTAGGTCATGACCCCTGCTAATTATTATCAAAATTGGTTACACATAAATCAACATTCGTTATGAATATCATACACCTTTGCATTATATTGTTTTAATTCTTAATTGCATTATGGCAATACCAACATTTATTACATAATGAATAGGAGCCTCAGTTTTTTAAAATCCCATTTCTCATAGGCTCCATTTCAATACTTAATAAATTGGTGAATTTTTTTTAGTAAATTCTTTTTCACCATTTCTTATAGGCTCCTTTTCAATATTTGATAAAATGGTGATATTCTATGAATTGAATAAATTCTTTTTTAGAGTCAGTGAAAAGCAGTCTCACGCACAGTCTATGATAACACAGTGCTGCACAGAAGTTTGAAGTAACCTGAAACCTCTGTGTAACTATCAGTTTTCATTCTTCTGCCAGGAAGAGGTCAACACAATGCAATTACATAACATGCAGACACTGGACTCACAGCCAGTAAAATGTATATGTTAGATGCAGTTTTTCCTTCAATTAATTATTTTTCTGCACTGGAGAAGATGATGAAAATAGGTGTGATGTCACAATCTCATATAGCTACTTCTTTTATAGTCCTATGTTATCACCAGTCATCACTAGTCATATTCAGTTCACATATCTCATGTAAAATGTAAAAATTTAATTCCTCTTCAAGTTATTCCTTCAAAGGGTATTCAATAGTTCTCATTTCAAATAGATTCACATTAAACATGTCCATGATGAAGACATCTATCTCATTTCTTGTTCCTATTGAATAAAATTTACTGCAAAGTTAATAGAAAACTAAATCAGTTATAAAGTATAAAATATGATATATATAAGGTATACCAAATTGACTCGTACTGGAAATTCTCATTAATTAATTAATTAATTCTCTAAATAATTACACTATATCATGAGATATTAAAAAACTCCATTATTTACTCTTAAATTACAAAGAACATAATATTAGATTTAATAAAAGATTCTGTATTAAGTCTTTAGAATACTTTTAGACTTGTGTACCTTTATCAGCAAATTCACTTGCAAAATACACATAATTACTCATATGTGAAATGTGAGACAAAGATAAAATATGACTTATAATTTTTGTTAGACCTCCAATTCTAAGTTTTTAATTCTAAATATCTCTTTTTCATCAGACATATTATATTCTCAAAGCACATGTTAGAACTCTCACATCAGAAACATGAAATGCCTTTAACTCAGCTGTTTTCTTTAAAATTACCTCCCTTACCTACTTACTGATTGAAGTGCACATATAATCTCAGAAAGATGCTGTAAACTGAAATAGGCTTTTAGGTTATGATCCCTGTGACCCATATTTGGGATCACAGACTCACCAAATTTACAATTTAGAATCCCTTACAGCCAAGAAGTCTGTACATAAAATTTCAGCTCGCTAGAGCCATTGGGACTGGAAATGAAGATGAAAATAGCATTTTAGGTCATTGCCTCTGTGACCCAATATTTGGGGTCTCACTGTCACCAAATTTACAATTTAGAATCCCCTTCAGTCAAGGAGTATGTACATAAAATTTCAGCTCTCTACGTTCATTGGGACTGGAGAAGAAGATGAAAATAGTTTTTTTTAGGTAATGACCCCTGTGAGCCACACTTTGGGTCACAGGGTCACCAAATCTACAATTTAGAATCCCCTTCAGCCAAGGAGTCTGTACATTAAATTTCAGCTCTCTTGAGTCATTGGTTCTGGAGAAGAAGTCGAAAAAGCGAAAAGTTTACGGACGAACGGACGGACGGACGGACGGACGGACGGACGGACGCCATCCCATGCCATAAGCCCATCGGGCCTTTCAGGCCAGATGAGCTAAAAATGACAGATGTACACACCAGTGGTTTCGTAACATTTGAACAATTAGTTTCGGAGTAATGAGTGGAACAAAAAGTGTGAATGGCGAAGATGAAAAACGGAGAAAATTTGCATAAATTATGCAAATGAGGGTATGAAACAAACGAAAGGCAGATGTACACATCATGGTGATTGTACATATCAAGTTTCGTAACAACTGGTTTCAGAGTTATGAGTGGAACAAAAAGTGTGAATGGTTAAGTCGAAAACGGAGAAAATTTGCACAAATTATGCAAATGAGGGTATGAAACATACAAAAGGCAGATGTACACATTGTGATGATTGTACATATCAAGTTTCGTAAAATTTTAGCAACTGGTTTCAGAATTATGAGCGGAACAAAAACCGGACGGACGCACAGACGGACGGACGGACAGACGGACACACGGACGTGCTGACCACTATATACCCCGACTACTTCGTAGCGGGGGTATAAAAACATGATTGACACAGCTCAAAGACAAAGTCTTTGATTGTGATGCGATTACAGGTTCATATACAAGAATTACAAATCACATAGTATGTGGAGTATACAAATGTTGTTTAAAGTGTTTCTATATACAACTATAATAACTGTACAACAGACATCAAAGCAATTCTACGAATACAAGTTCTTAGCCACAGTTTTCTATCCTTGATCATCTCCCAGGTACACATTTGGTAAAACTCTAGTCATACCCTGGATTCATCTACCGACATAAGTTGGATGAACTCGCTTGTCTGGTCTATTATCCAATCAAATGTCTACACTAAAAGACGTACCAATCAAAAGCTTCTATCATAAGTCACTTCCGCTATTTCCATACAGCATAACGTCTAGGGCTCTCAACCAGGAAAACTTGCTTGCAAGACTTTTCTGAAAGGCTACAGTGAGAAGGTCCTAGTCAGGCAAGGACGATAATAAACTAGCAGGCCGAGCTATTGATATACAGGGTTGGGTCGAGATCTGTCATGTCTCTCGTAATGGAAATGTCAAGGATGCACATATTCATGTTACCAAAACCTTCAGCTGACTATTTAAGTCTAAGTCTAGTTTAAGTCTATTCCTAGCAGCTAGATTAATTAATGTTATATATTTAATCACTCACGTGTGCTTTGCAAACTAAAACTCCAAGAATAGATGGACTCCCTATCAATATCTTTAAATATTGAAATTGAAAGCAATCAGAGCAATGAAGGAACATAAAGAATACACAATAACGATAAGAAATCAGTACTGATAGACAACAATAAAATCAATAATACCTGTTGCATAAAAAACATTTATAAAATTTGGGAAGTGATGCCTAAAATGTCACAGTTTCTATAAATTATGCACTTATCTCACTCAGTAGATGCTTAGAGTGGCATTAAAAGAGGAGACAGGTACACATTGGGTGGTAGGAATTACTGTGTTGAGTTTCTCCATCTGTCTTCACTTCACGTTCGCATATTTTAACTTGACACATGTTCATCTCTCTGGTTTTGGATCACAATACAGTTGTGTGTCAAACCCTGCTGGTTCACACTAATTGCTTTGTCTAAGTCAACCAGGGAGTTCAGTTGGAATTCGGCATAACTTGAGGGACATGCTCTTGCTCGCAGTCCGAAGTTTCTTGAAGTGATTGTAGAGATGAACTATTTCTATCTTTGCGATGAAGGATGGGTATTTTGACATTGCCTCTTGAAGGATCTTAAATGCCTTCAAACCATCAGAAACTGTAGACAGGTGTATCTCCTGCTTTGCCTGTTCCTGAGTGTAGTAGATTTTGTCAGTGAGTCTGATCTTTCGATCAAAGTTTTCAAGAAATACACTTCGTAATAGCTCCTTTTCCACGTCTTTGAACCTTTCCCCAAATGCGGCTCGTAGTCTGTGTTCGGGGTAAATGTCAAATAGAGCTGTGTTTTTGTCCTCCCTATGATCCCTATAAGCCAGGACATACACAAACTCGTCTCGCTTGAAGAGATCCAAGAACTTCTCTTTCCCCAGACTTTCATAACGTTCTTTCACTGCAGACCTGTATCCATCCGTCTCACATCTTGTGACAACACTCCACAACTCTTCCAGGAATTCAAAGTGACTGTTGCAGATGATATTCTTGAAGAGGAGATCAGCAGACACTCGGATTTCGGAACACACATCTCTGGTTGTTCCCGCAAGACCCTCCTTCACATGGATCAGGTAGGTCTTCTCTGGAGTGAAATACAAAATATCATACAACTCCACATGCTTCACCAAGATCCTGTCGCCAAGAAGATATCCCATTTCCATTTCCATTTCCGGAGTTGCAGCAAGACGATCGTACCAGAGAAAGCCTTCATTGTACATCCCCTCCGTCTGTTGGCAGTGCATCCGGTAGAACAGCTCTTTATAGCATTTCATCCGCTCTTCAGGGCGGTCCAAGGGTTTTGTGTCCTTCTTTGGATAATTGTTGAAATCTACATACACTTGTCCTTTGACAGCATCAGGCTTTATGTGTTGAAACCTTTTGCACCAATTCTCAAACTTTTTCTGATCCATTGCTGTAGTTGGTCGCTTTCGTTCAGATGTGTCCTTCTTGATATCCTTTCCTGCATGCTTTCCTTCATTCTTTCCTGCATTCTTTTCTGTATTCTTTCCTGAATATATCCAAGGCAAAGGAAGAATTTCCTGCTCCATTTGACAGCCTCTTTCAATGTTGGTAAATTCTTCCTCAAGCTGACTCAGATAAGCGGTTCGGATCCTAAGCCATTTTCCACAGTATCGGAAAAAGAACTGTGCATCTGAGGTTCTGACATGTCTCTCCACAAACTGAAGGAGAGGTTCCGGTTTCTGCTTTGATCCACTTGCAGTGTCTTCAAACTTTAAGTAAAGCTGGTCGAGAACACTCTCCTGTAATGAGTCGCCCAGAAATTCTTTTCTCGCTTCTTCAGCGATGTCGCTGAAACACGGAGGAACATCTTCCCATGTTTTCAGATGCTTTTGACGGGAATTGGGCTTTTTAACGATTAACAAAAACCTGTTTGCATTATTCCATGCCTCTAAATTTCCGTGCACAAGCGATATCATCAAAAGATCATCGTTTTTTATGCTCTCAATGATAATGTGTTTCAGCTGATCATCTAGCGTTTCTATTTCTGTCTTTTTCTTGACGAGTTGAACATGACTGAGTATATCAAATCGGTTATCATCCACTTCCTCTTCTTTAGAACCAAATCTGTAAGAGACTCTTCCTTCCGCAATACGAGACAGCTGGTGAATAATGTCGGCCATGTTGATCAAACTCAGCTTCATTTGAACTCTCAGATAGTTAATACCTACAGTCATTGATACTCCCAGAGGTTTTCTTTTTTTCGTCTGAAAGCATCGAATTCGAAATAGAGAACAATCAGCTTTAAACGGCATCTTGTAGGTGGTTGTGATGTTACCCAAATTGTCCCAGAAGGACAACTCTGTTCCCTCATTTAGCCGGAAGGTGGCGCTTGAAGATCTATGGGTGCCAATCAGGTGTTCGGAAGAGAGAGACTTGAGGTTGAACTCCAACAGACGACGTGCATTCTGTTTCGGGAACTCTTCATCACAATCACTCTCAGGCAGTAGAGTATAAGCCATACCGGAAGTTAGAGCGTACATTTCAATATGTGGAACTGGTGGGTCAGTCTCTCTGAAGAACAGGATCATGTAATGGATCGTCTGCTTTTCCTTTGAATCGTTGTTTGTGAGTGTGTCAATGACCTTTGTAAGTTCTGACTTTGAACTTGTGGTGTAAGTATATATTTTCATCTGAAATAGCCCTTGAAGTTCTTCAAATGTTTCCTTGATCTTATCAGATATTTCCTGTTCTTCCAAACTTTTCACGAATTCCAACTCTTCAATATGTTTCTCTGGTGTTTCATCTGTCTTCTTTTCTCTAAAGTTCAACTTAGTAATTCGCAAGGGACCAATCTTTTTCATGAAATCTTTATTGGACCTCAAGCTTGTGTGGCTCATTTCGGCCCTGTTAACAAAAAGGAAATGTCATTAGCTATCATAAAATCAAATTGGTGTTGTTTTGAATGATCCAATTATTTGGTGATGACATGTTAACATTATCTGGCTAAGTTAACAGGACTTGAATTGAGTTACTGTGTTACTATTTTTAAATAAATAAAGTCAAAAGAGAATAAATGTTGTCCAATTTAAACGGCTATGTTGGTATTCTACATTTGGGATGAGACAATTTCTCGAAACGATCCTAAACTTGTATTATTTATACTGTAGTAGTAAAATAGTTTGTTGGCTTTTTCCTGATCCGTTGTAGTGTTTTCTAGTTGATAGTTGGAGTGTTTGTGGTTACAGGAGAATATTAGAGAAAAACTTAGTTTTAGTATGTTTAACAGTGTTTTTAAGACATAGTGTATCAATAAAAATATTCAAATGATACATTTTATGTAGATATGTTGAAGAAACGTTTTCGGTACGCGCCGTTTTCCTGAAATCCCAGAGAGTTAATCAGGCTGGCAGCAGTCCCGTGATTTGACGTCAAAGATACTCTTCACCAAAGCAGTCAGGCATAAGCGAAACTGTATATTTTTTACGTTCGTAGTAATAAACTGAAGCACAAAAGAAACGTCACCCCTCAGTTGTTTTTATCATATGTATTATTTTTAATGTCAAATTTCTCGAGTTTTAGACGTCGTATTCCCAAACTTAATAGTTTTGCGAATTAGTCCAAAATATTAAATCAGTCAAAGAATTGTTTTACGTGTTTTTTAAAAAAAGAATAAAAAATCAAAATTGTGAAATTTAAAATTCCCAAAAATTTATTTTGTTAAAACACAACTGTTAATCGACATATTACACATACTCTGTGTGAAAACCAATCAATTTGCCTGCACACATTTACAATATTTTAAACATGGTAGGGGTCATGTTGGTGTAAATGTCATTTCTTACCCCTGTCTAGTTTAAAAAATTATATTGTAATCAAAAAACAAAAACAGTCACCAATTAAGTCATTAAAACTACTGCCAAAAGGTATTATTGCATCGTGCCATAATCAAATGCATCTCATTTCTTTAAAATATTGAATTAATCGAAATCAATTGAGGTGTGACGTTTCTTTTGTGCTTCAGTTTATTATGGCTTCCTCGGATTGATCTAGTGATGGTAGTGTAGATTTTCAACCAGCAGACATAAACCACATCCGTCCCGGGTGGGCCAGGTTTTTTTTACTTGGGTTTGTAGATAAAAGTATAACCCTCCCATCTTTGAAGTATTTTTTAAAATGACCCTCCCCATTTAAGTGTATTTTTCTTCATGGCCCTCCCCCAACGGATATCTACAAAACTTCAAGAAATTGGCCTTCTGAAGATTAATATTCGATTTTACATTCAGTACTTCAGTACTTCAGTTTTGTCTTATTTGCTTCAAGAGAACAAATATGAAGTGATTTGCGCAAATTGTCGGAAAGAGTTGATCTTTTTCGCAAACTAGAGCGTTTTTTGATGCCAAGTTTCCTTGACCTTTATGCATGACTTCTCATTTGGTGATTTGTTCATTTTTACAGCCTCTGAAATATTAAATTTATTTAGAAAAGCTTTCATTGCTTGCTGCGTTTTTAGGAACTGTAATTACACATGTCTTATGATTAAGGACAACACTTAATTATGTCTCATTGAAATATAAAAGACAACAACATTGACGAATCAACAAAATTAATCAAATAATGCATTCACTCACCAGTGATAAAAATAAAAGACACCATGTCAAAATATTTGAATAAAATAAGGAAATAATTTCTTTTGTGATGCATTTTGAACATTACAAATCATCTACATTACGACTGGAGGGTGTGGTATTTAAACTTTAACACATTTTAAAGGGACAGTAGCACGTTTTTTCGCTCAAATAAGTTGATGAAATGTATTTGAAAAATAATTTCACCAATAGTAAAACATACTTCTCTCTTCGGAAATTAAAGTTAAAAATGAGTGTACATGTTTTGGTAAATTTAAGCCATGGGAATCGTTTTTGTAATAAAAAATAATAAATTGTGTTCACAATAAAATGGCCGCAATGCAAGTTTTGCTTTATACGCAACATAGTTTTTACCACTACAGATAATTTTCTTGTGTTATAAGATGTTTTACCCTCTAAAGTTAATTTAAATGATATAAACTATCATTATAAATGGGAAATTTGAAAAAATAAATTTTGCAAAAAAACATGCTACTGCCCCTTAAAGGCGCTGTAGCACGTTTTTTCGCTCAAATAAGTCGATGAAATGTATTTGAAAAATAATGTCACCAAAAGTAAAACACCCTTCTCTCTTCGAAAAGACAAGTTACAAATGAGTGTACATGGTTTCGTAAAGCCATGGGAATCGTTTTTGTCATTCGAAATAATAAAATGTGTTCACAATAAAATGGCCGCCATGCAATTTTTGCTTTATACGCAACACCGTTATTACCACTACGGATAATTGGTTTGTGTAATAAGATATTTTACCCTCTGAAGTTAATATAAATGACATAAACTATCATTATAAATGGGAAATTTGCAAAAATAAAATTTGCAAAAAACGTGCTACAGCGCCTTTAAAAGTGAATGTATCCAGTCAACAGTTCTGAATATAACACCTTGTACTATTATATTCATTGCATCAGTTGCTATATAAGAAATATATCCAAGGCATATTACTTATCATGGTTTGTGTCCTCCTCTTCAGAATCTGTCATCTCACTTGACAAGTTTACCTCAGAATCTGATGATGAGGACAAACTTGCTGCTGAAACAACAGATTGTTCATCATTGCAATAGGAAAGAAAATTACCGATCAACTCCATTGTTTGTACCAGGGTGGTAACCTCCTTACACACCTCTTATTTACTCGTGCTCAGGTGGTATACACTGCATTATATACCTCAAGGCCCAAGGAGGTTATTATGTGTAGGATAAAACACGATACAGAGGTTATGCTTGGGATTTTAAAACACGAGGTAAGAAAGCTGAGCGGGAAGTAAGACCGAAAGCGAAGCTTGATGTCTTATTTCCCCGAAGCTTTCTTAACGAGGGTTTTCAATCCCAAGCATAACCGAGGTAGAGTGTTTTATCTAACTTAGATACCGTAAAACATAAATGTAAGCGCTTATCGGTTAGTGTTTTTTAAAAAAATGTTATAACTGTCAAATGTCAAAATTTACATTTAAAATGTTTGATTCCCAAATTCTGCGTTATAAAGACTCCCGGACTAGCGTTATATTGAGGCACAGACAGTGTGACTGTGAATAGAGGAAATCCACACAGTTCTTTCGGCTTCCCCGGTAGCGTGGAGGTAGAGCATCCGGTGTAAAGAGCAAAGGGTATCGAGTTCGATTCCGGCCATCTACACTCTGAAAAATTTATCTTTGTATACTTTTCGATTATAATTGTTATGAATTGAGTTTTGAAAACAAATCGTAGTCCCATTTAAGGTCTTACTATCAAAAGTAAAAACTTACTTTCACAATAAAAACCTCATACGTGGTTATTATCAGAAGAAATATCGACTGAAATAATAATGAGGGGTTGTTACGAGAAAACAAGATACCTACGAAACAATAGACAAAATCCCTGATAGGTTTCTAATTAGCATGAGGCCCTCCATTTCGCACCTCAAAATTTCAAAGACCGGCAAGGTAATCTATCTCCAAAATTTTCAAAGCGAAACCGCTGGATTCGCACGTACAAACCCAAGACTTATACCATTAGACCACAAAGGATTGGTGAATATGAAGGGATTGATTTGTGAAATCTATTCTGCTCTCCTCAAACTTTAATAGTTAATTTTCACTGTTCACATGATATTTTAGAAATGTTATTATTTTTCGGTATATGAAATTTGCAACAACCTCATCCTCAGGTGTTCAAGTAAAATTTCTAAATGTAAAATTTTAAAATGTAGAGAATATGGGATTCGAACCCATAACCTTTCAAACTGTAGTCCAAGACTGTACCACTAGGCCACAGGGGATGGGTGAATAAAAAGTTATTGACTTTTGAGGTCTATTCCGCTCTCCTCGAATTTAATTAAATTAATTTGTGTTTTTTTGCGCTTTAAACTACGTCCTTCCAACTCGACATCTTTTCATCAAATGAACAAATGAATTAAATAAATGAATTGTTGATCGGTAAGACGGTTACCAGCCTGGTTTTGAGTGGGTATGAATCGTAACACCGATGCACGTGTAGTGCGTAACACCTCGCCGCTTCGGGGCTCAGTGTCACGCACTGCAAGTGCATCGGTGTTACAATTAATACCTACTCAAAACTCGACTGGTAACCTTAACTTACTCTGTATTTCATCAGAAATAACATTGCTCATAAAGTTAATGCACCGCCTGGAGAAAAAACCTTTATCTATCAATCCTTCTAACCCACACAGATTTCTCTTGACCAGTGCCTGGGATTCCTCAGCAGATACCATATCAACTTGGACATAACCTTTATTGACAGCAAACATCAACTCCCTATCATCTGAATTTTTCAACTGTGAACTAATAACTTTGCAACTTTCAACATTTGATTTTGTCTTCTTTTAGCTTTCCTCTGTAAAGCCTTGTGCTTATTCTGCTTTCGTAAACGAGATTTTCGGAGATTGAAATCAAAATTCATACCAACAAATGTCTTCTCTATATCATTGTTCTTCTTTTCATTTGCCAACTGTAAGACATCAGAAGACAGTTTCTGTACAGTTTTTACAAATTCGGTGTTAAATTTGTGATGAAATGACAAATATGACTTTCTCAGAACTAGCCCTCCAGTCTTAAACAAGCTACCATCATGTTCCTGGACACGGTCAAATAACTGTGTACACTTGTTCTGCAGGTCACGAACATACTTCATACTTTGTTTAATGCCATGTTTATCATGAGGTCTGGGGATGTAATCTTTCTTTAAGTACCGTCTATGTGCAGAGGGGTTCGAACCCATGCAAAAACGAAGCACTCACATAACTTTTCTCTCTCACTGATTAGTTCATACTCTCTTTTTCTCTCCTTAGAAAATTCCTCTCTAAACTGGTCATCATTTGAGAGGGACGATCTAGCTACATCATAGAATTCATTAAATATCTTGTTATAGTAACGTGTTCTTTCTCCCAGAAACGGAAAATACCCAAGACGTTCTCGCTCTCTTCCAGACATGTCTTCTACTGAACTTAAATTGTCTGCATTGGCTTCACATGTGGTACTACCACTGGTAGATACGGAAGGAGTTGGCTGACTTCTTTTTATCGCAAGCATTATTTTATCTCTGTGGCCCGATTTTGAAATACCAATGTTTGAGAGTTTGTCATCTGTCATGCAATTTAGAATTACATCCATATCATCATATCCTTCATCTTCGAATAAAGGTGTATATTGTTGGAGATTCAGTTTCATCAGAAACTCTTCAACAGCTTCCATCTTGGAACATCAGCTGAATATCAAAATAGGTTTTGAATATCATTACTTATATTAAAGATATATTTTGTTTTGATTTTGATTTTGTTTTTTTCATAGGTGAATGAATGCATTTTAACTTCATCTTCAACTTCATTAAAGACGGATTTCTTAACCGTTTTGAGTATCTCAATCATAAAGTGTATTTATATATGCCTATTTAATATATTTACATTTGAAATATTTTAAACCTCCTATTTCTAGTTCGATTATGTAAATCATTATATTTATAACAGATCTTCCACATATTTCAAAAATCAACATTAAAATTCATTTTCATTTTATTATAATACCTATAGTAATATATTTCAAATGTATGTCTATAGTAAGAAACCAAGCAAATTTCAAATGTTTAGGTTTCACAGAAGTGTAGAAGGTGGAGTTTACCATCACCAAATTGCAAATCTCAAGTTCCCAGAACAACACATATGCTAAAATACCAAAGTGGAAGGCAAAAGCACGTGAAAAGACTGATATTCATTTAAGAACTTGTGTTACCTAAGCATGCAGCCTCAAATAACAGGGAATTCAAGCAATATACAACGACTGGTTTAACAGTGGTAAATACATGCATTTCCTGCCGAGAGCAAAACACGAGTCAAATGCACTTTTAAGTTATGATTAGTAAATGTACCACCGGAATCAACCCCTGTGACTCTAAATAGCTGAATAACCACCGTAGTATTCCGGCCCAGTGGCAATGCACAGCCTTCACTAAATATGTAGGTCTATACTCACTGTCACCGAGATGGGTGTCCCCTGTATAAATCTCCAGATTCTGACACACATTCTTCTTTCCCCCCCCCCCCTCTTTTCCTAGTAGAGGGATCAGGTTTGAGTGATATGCTGAGCCGCCACCAAAGGCCCAAATGATCTAAGGCCTTCTAAGGACGGTTCTACATCTCTCAGGTAAGATCTGGTGAAAGTACTAGCATTCTTCCACTGCTACTTGTTCTACTGAGACTGATTTCCATGCCGCCATGGAGGAAGCTAATGCCCTAATTTCATGTGGATTTCCCTTCACAGTGGTTGGATCTAACTGAGCTGGAACATATGCACTAGAGATCACTTTCCTCAGCCATGAAGCAATAGTGTTTTTAGAGATTTCGCTCCCAAGGTTAACCTTACATGGTAGAAAAGTATTTTCCTGTTTTTCCGGAAATCTCCTGATCTGTCCAGATACCAACGTAAAGCCCTAACTGGACAGAGACATCTACATTTGTCCGACATCAGAAGTGTAGGTGCTAAGGCTGGAATCTTGAAACTCCTAAATCCTAAAGGACCTGCTGCCGTGGATTGGTTTTTTGCTAGGAATTCTGGGAGAGTTCTAAAGGTAACTTCTTGCCAACCTTGGTCATGGAGAATAGAACGTTCATCAATGGCGTGAATCTCTGAGACTCTTGCTGCAGTTGCAAAGGCTAAGAGGAATGCTGTTTTATGAGATAGAAAATTCAAATCCTTCGAGTGCTTTGATTTAGCCAGGTAAATGTGAAATTGTTACTAACAATGTGAAATTTCAATTGCCTATCTAATGTTTAAAGTAGTTCATATTTTGTTGTGTGGTATCAATTTATTCTTCCTAAGTTGCCTATATACTATTACTAATATGCCAGTTGATATAAGAAAGTTTGGAATTAATAGATATTTTCTTCTCATTATTTCTGAGTCAACACCAGAAACCATTTCTTGATTAATTGATTCACTCATTGTTTCAGGTTTCGATTGCCTCATCTGTAACCAGAAGGGCGCTGATGTTAAGGTTACACCAAAAGGACTGGATTCAATTCTGGCTGCATCACAGAAAAGAGGAGATAAAAAATTACAATCTTTCAGTGTTTCACAGGCACAAATCTTCAGGGTTCATGAAGGATGCAGGAAAGCATACACTTCAACTAAAAATATAAATTCATCCTGTGAGAAGAATACCAATGGACATGAACAAAGTTGCAGAATTATACGAAAGCCTGATAATACCTTCAGTTACAAAACAAACTGCTTGATCTGTAGTGAACAAATTGATTTGAATGATATAAAAAAAACATCCTAACCGTCAAGGAGTAAGTAGTGTTGAAAGTGTTGACAACTCTGAGAAATCAAGTACACTTCAGTCTACACTTCTTGAAGTATGCTCTAAGCGAACAGATGCAAATGCTGCAAGTGTCCATTCCAGAGTTATATGTGCAGGTGACATCAGAGCTGTGGAGGCTGTCTATCATCGCCATTGTATGCAGCTATTTCTCCTGGGAGACGGAAAGAGCAAAGACAATTCTAGGAATCTGAACTCTAGCAATGCTGAAGCATTCCATAAATTATGTCAGTTCATCAACACTCAAACAGGAACTCAATACCCCATTAACGACCTCAGTCGGATACTTGCTTCATTCCTTCCAGAGGACACATATCCATACAGTGATAAACATCTCAAGCGTAAACTACAAGATCACTTTGGTACAAATCTGACAGTCACTGAGATTGATTGATAGAAAAATGTGTACACTTTCTCAAGTACAGCGGCTTCAATCTTGAATGAAAATTACAGCGATGGTGATTCTTGTGATGAAGAAGAGATCTACAAAGAAGCAAGGAATGTTGGGAAAACATTGAGAAGCTTACTTATGGAACTGAGGCCAACTGGTGACTGCTATCCATCTTCAGATGATATCAACATTGAACAGTTGGAGAGTCAAATACCAAATCTGCTCCTAACTTTCATGCAGAGCCTATTTGGAAAATCAAACTCAAATGAAATCAATAGACGGATGAAATTTCAAATAGTATCTCTATGTCATGTAATCATGCATGCATGTGCTCAAAAGTCTTATCAGTCCCCACTGTTACTTGCATCTGGTCTGTTTGTTCACCAAACAACGCGATCAAAAGTTCTGAATACACTATCTGCTCTAGGTATGAAGATATCTTATGATCAAGTGTTAGACTTTGAAAGATCTGCTGTGACTAGTGAGTCAGTATTGGACATTCATCCTGGTATTGATACAAGTGATCAAAGGGGGTACTGCCAATGGGTAGCTGACAATTTTGATTACAACGATGATACAACAAATTGTCATGATTCTATACACGTAATGGGTATCATTTGCCAAACTCCACCATCACAAACTAAAACAGTTGTACAGAAAGTACTTGCAAGTGACATTTTGTCAGCTGGAGACTTTAGTAACAAACAACCGTATCAGACTCCACAAACAAACCACAATCAAAGCTCAAGTTTTCCACAGTACCCGCAGTAGAGGTTCCAAAACTACAGGACTTCAAACTTCAAGACACCCTTTGGATGTTGTCCAATTTTCGGAGTCAGACTACCCCTGGATGGCAAGGGTTCATGGCAGACATTGTAATGGGCGACTACCAACAATCCAAAATATTGTTCCATCCGATGATACCACTGAATCCTCAAACATGTGAAGCTGTGTATTCAACCATGGCATTTGTGGATAACCAGAGACAGAAGGTTGGACAGTGTTGTGCTTTACTTACCTTTGACCAGCCTCTGTATGCCAAAGCATTCAAGATCAAGACAGACCATCCATTGGAATTTGCTCACGTTAAGTTACGTCTCGGCGGTTTCCATCAGTTGATGTCCTTCCTTGGAGCAGGGTGTAAAAGTATGCAGTATTCAGGCATGGAGGAGCTATGGTCATGTGTGTATGCAACAAACTCAATTCCAAAAATGTTTGAAGGGAAGTCCTACAGTAAGACAGTGAGGGCTTGTCTCTTGACATCAGCTGCATTGCACATTTTGCTCTTTGACAATCAAACAAATGTGGACAGTGAAACACCTGAAGACTCCAATAACTCAACACAATCAGATGATGATATGCTTCGGAAGGTGGAACAGATTGTGAAAGATCTGTCAGACCATACTGTGAGTGTTGATGAAATTAGTTCTTCAAACCTCGCCTTCATCCTTGACACATTGGAGAAGAAAAAGGTGGCATTACAAGAATCAAGAACAGCAAAGTTGTGGTTTCAGTTCATGGAGTTTGTTTCACTCATATGTACCTTCATTAGAGCAGAACGGACAGGAACCTGGCGTCTTCACCTGAAATCATGTCAAGACATGCTCCCATGGTTTGCTGCGACAGGACACAATAACTATGCCAAGTACTGCAGGCTGTACATCCAGGATTTCATCAACCCCTGTCCCTGTCTAATGAAACCACTGTCAGATGGTCTATTCACTGTACACAGTAACAAACAGCTTTTCTGGAGTGGCACTTGGTCCGACATGACGATTGGACAGTCCCTAATGAGATCTGGCAAAACGCAAGGAGGACTCATCAACATAACACACAAGGACAGTGCAAGGACAAGATGGCTGCTTTCTGCGCATGTTGTAGCACAGTATACAGAAGAGTTGCGACATTTAAGCAATGTTTCCAATTACTGGACAGATCATCACCGGGAAATGAATCCAGGGCGAGTGAGTCAGGATTACAAGGACATGATGAAATTCCTTGACTATCTCAAGATGCATTATCCATTCAGGCTTGATGTTTGTGACCTTCGCAACATCTCCACAGGTGTCATTGCAGATGCTCGAGTGAATGTTGACTCTTTGGTTGAAGTTGGATCCAAAATTCAGGGTAAACTGACAAATTGCACCTTCGGCGAGGTCTCTTTCAAGAAGAGCAGTCAAGTTGTGACCTTAGAGGTAATGAAGAAAGCTCTTACTCTCACAAACGGGGACAAGGTCCTCATATTATCAACAGAGCTCTATCAACGGCTCCTCTCAATCGCATACTCATCTGGTCCACCACCTCCCTCAGTCTTCTCGTTTGAGCTGGCGTCGGTCTCACCTTCTTTGTTCCATGATGATGGTACCATGAGAAAATCAACAAAATCACAACTTGTCAACTGTATCACAGAGTTGTACCCAGATATTATCACGGAAGACAGATCTCAGCCACAATGTGTGATTATTGATGGATATGCTCTGCTTCAACAACTGAAGTGGCCAAAGTAGGCACTATGTCAGATGTGTGTACAGTGTATGTCAGTGCTGTGTCCAACAGATCCAATCAACAATGTCAAGTAACAGTTGTATTTGATAGTTACGAAGTCCAAACTACCAAAGATCAGGAACAGATGAGAAGGAAGCAGTTCAGACCAGCAATGCCAGATATTGCTCTATCAGCAACAACACCTCTTCCAGGAGATTCAGCAAGCTTTCTTTCCAACAAGAAAAACAAGCAGCAAATCATAAAGCTTATTTCCAGTCAACTTCAGGATTCAGGAATTGATGTAAATCATGCTGGTGTTGAAGGTGATGCTGACATTGTGATTGTGAGAAAGGTTGTGGAGTTATCGCAAGATCACCATACAATACATGTCCTATCTGATGATACCGATGTCTTTATGGTACTCTTATACGGTGTTGATCCAGACAGCAGAGTGTACATGAAGACCAGATCTCGGCTGTTGTCTCTACACACAGCAAAGCAGAGTCTTGGAACTGAAATGTGTCAATTGATGCTCTTTGTCCATGCCATGTCAGGATGCGACACCACTTCAGCCATATTTGGTTTTGGGAAAACCAAACATTTCAAGCATGTTACTGCTAACATGCCACATGGATTTCATGACAGATATATCATGTTTGGTGAAGCAGAAGTTCCAAAAGAGGTCATTGGTGAAATCGGTGAGCTGTATATCGCAGGGCTGTACAGCAGTAGGAAGGACTTGAAACTTGATGAACTGCGTTTCATGAACATAAAATCATCAAGATATGTCAGCATTGAGAGGATGCCCCCTACAAGCAGAGCTTCCTTCTTTCACTCTCAGAGAGTGCATTTACAGGTCAGCACATGGAAGAACCTAGCAACAGGGTTGGACAAATCAGATCATGGTTTCAAGTGTGACAATGGGCATGTGATCCCTGTTATCACAGATCGAGCCCCAGCTCCAGCAGATATATTGAAGGAGGTCAGGTGCTGCTGCAAGTCCCTGAACAAACCCTGTCGGTCCTGCAGTTGTGTGAAAAGGGGGCTCAGATGCAGTATCCACTGTAAATGTAAAGGTGCATGTGACAATGGATCTGTTGATGATGATGATGACGCTCACTAATATGGTAGGAACTGAAGTTGACCTTGAAACATGAGTGAAAAAAGCGGCTTTGATGATAAAATAAATTCTGTGTCTAATATTCTATTAATTGTCTGTGTTAAAATTGGTATTACATGAATCAACATACAATTTGGTTGTTAGGTAAAATGTCCGGGTTTTCAGGCTTTTCCACTGGCCTACTGCTAGTTGCTCTCTCCACGCCTGTAGAGCCTTGAGAACCGCCAGTAACTCGAGACCGTTTATGTGGAACTGGCTCTCGGTTGACGACCAAACTCCTTGAACCATCATTGATCCCACATGCGCTCCCCAACCCGAGATTGATGCATCTGAGTAGAGTGTCATGTGAGCGTCTGGGTGAACTAGGGGAACCCCTGATAGAATGTTGTCCTTGATCAACCACCAAATTAGACCCCTGCAAACCACTCGAGTCTCTCAAAACATGCTGGTCAAATTGCATGTTTTTGAATTGGTTTATCCAATACTGACAGCTTCTCAACTGTAGGCGCCCCCGCAATGTCCAGTCCTGAATTGCTGACAGAGATCCAATCAGAGACTTCCAAACCCTGATTGAGGCTGAGTGTGCGCTGACCACTTTCTCTATCTTGAGACATATCTCTCTCCATTTGGATTCCGGAGTGAATATCCTGCCCTTCTCCGAATCTATGTATTTGATGGTCCTGGTTGGTACTAGTTCTGACTTCCCGGGATGGACTATGAATCCAAGATGAGAAAACACTTGTATGATAAACAACGTCTGTTTGTGTAGCATTGTCTGTTGTTGATTTCCCGCCAGAAAATCGTCGAGGTACCCAAATATCTGGATATGTTCCTGAAGCAGTATCCTGAGTACTGGATTCATTAACTTGGTGAAACACCAGGGGGCAATTGAAATCCCGAATGGTAAAACTTGGAACTTGAACCTCCGGCCATTGATGGCAACCTGGAGATATATCCTGGACCTTGGGTGAATGGGCACATGAAGATAAGCATCTTTCAGATCTATGCTTATGAGGAACATGTTGGGTAAAACAAGTTTCCGAATGTTCTTTAGAGATTCCATGGTGAAGGACGGAGGTCTCTTGAGGAATTGTTTGTTCAATATCTTCAGGTCTATAATCATTCGTAACTCCTGAGAGTCTCTCTTGGGAATTAGAAATATTGGCGAGAAGAACCCCTGAGAGCTGTCTGACTCCGGTAATTGTCGAATTGCTTCCTTGTCTAACAACTGTTGAATGGAAGTTAGTGCCACTTCTAGTTTTACTCCCTGAAGAAAGAACCGATTGCCCGTTGGATGGATAGTTAAGGGCGGGGTTCTCTCCCATTGAAGTTTGTATCCGTTGCCCATCACCTTCAAAATCCAAGGATTGTTTGTGATGGCTTTCCAATTTTCCCGGAAGTGCCTGAGCCGACCTCCAACTGGGGATTCTATAACGTGGGTTGAAAATCGCAGAACTAAATAGTTGTCCGGGGGCGTTTCCAAGTCGAAATGCATGGTGTTCAGAGAGTGTTGGGTTGAGTCAATTTTTCCTTGGAGGGTCTTGGTCTCTGCCGGGACCACCCCGAAAGTTCTGACCCCTTCCCCGGGTATTTGACCCTCTCTGATAGCTGTTCCTGTTCTGTCCCTTAGGAACCACATTATACATACAAGACAGAACGCTGTACTTGAGATGGGATATTCCTAGGAGGAGGTGGAGCTTGCTGCCTGTTACCCCTACCTCTAGGGGGATTCCTCTTTTACCCTGTTTTGTACAATGAGAGCTGTCGCGAGTTGTTGTGTGAGTACCCCATTAGACGCTGAGTCTCTAGAAGCGATAGCTTCCTCGCATTTGGCATTAAACAGGGTGTCTGCAGATATAGGTTGCTGGCATAGCATGTCCTTAGTTTTCTCGGACAAATTCTTGACGGTCTTAAGGAGGTTAGTTCTTTGCAATAGATTTAACTTCCCCAGGCTGTTCACTTGCAACTGTACCACATCCTGAATGCCAGTGTACACTACATCCAAGAGGAAGTGAGCCAAAGCAACATCACTGGCCGCCATGGTTACCATAGTATCAGCCTTTACCCCTCGATAATCTTTAAAAAGGGGTGGTAAAATTGCCCTGACGCCAGCGCCACACCAATTGACATAAGAGAGAGCATCAATGGACGCCCTAGCCGAATCTTTTAAATCTTTTCTCCTAATTGAAATGAAACCCGCATCCGTGTTCCCTCCCAGGTAAATCATTATCTAAAGTAGGGCTGGAGCTGGAATGAGACGGCCATGAATTGGATAGCACTGTCTTGGCATTGAAGCTGGCAGTTTAGAATCCATAGTAAAAGTCGGGAGAGCCTTGCTGAAATTATCCACAGCCATGGCTACTACCGAGGAATGAGGCAGTGACAATTTGGGTTCCTTAACAGGGGGAAGACAACCTGATTCCCCTAACTCCTAAGGAATATCAAACTCCGGTTTATTGTCAGCAGGATGCAGAGTAGAAGGATAAAGGTGATGTAACATAGCAAGTTTTTTTGAAATGTCCAACCGGGTACCAAATCATCGGCTGAATCATCTGCAGAAGGGATTACCTTCTTTAATCACCACTTGAGAAGTTGAGTTTCCCGAATTATCATTAAAGTTCCCATTTAAATCCAACGCGCATCCAAGCAAATAAAAGCTGGATTGGAAATGTCTAGGAGGTCTCCCGTATGTAGCCCAGCTAAATCATCATCACCCCCAACACGGTTCCCGTCACCTTGCTCTGCACTGAACTGTACTGGGTCAGGGTGACCTAGTGTGACATGATCAGGACGAGACGCAGTTGGCAAGAGGAAGCCAGTAACTGGGTCGAGCTCGTGCGAGACACGTGACCCGGCTGCTGAGCCTGAGCCGTCCGTGCAGCTGCGGCGAGAGCTTATCAAGAGGTCATAAACTGGGACAGCCCCAGTCTCCCGGGTCTGCAGCCCTGGGCCGTATTAGCTTGAGTGACAGCTAGGCTGTTACGGCAACCACCCCCGGAGGGATAAGAAACCGGCCCCTTGTCCGCATGGAAACTCTCACTGTAGCTCCGTGGCTTAGTGATTGTATTCCGAGTCACGGTTCTCGCCGGCTCAATAGCGCGGTTTTGACCAATCTCGAGTAATACTTTGTTAACAAGCAAAATAGATCATGACCCGGCCTTTGACCCACATTTGGAGTCACAGGGTCACCAATCCTACATTCAAGAATCTCCTTTGACAAAAGAATCTCAACACAACATTTCACCTTTCTAGAGCTTTATATATAAACTGGAGAAGAAGATGAAAATAGGTTTTTGGGTCATGACCCGTGCCCTAGATTGGGGTCTTCGGGTCACAAAATCTACAATTTAGAATTCCCATTGGCCAAGGAGTCTGCACACAACTTTTCAGCTCTCTAGACCTTTTGGAACTGGAGAAGAAGATGAAAATAGGTTTTTAAACATGTGACCCCTGTGACCCCATTTGGGGTCTTCGGGTCATGAAATCTACAATTTAAAATCTCCATTAGCCAAGGAGTCTCCACATAAAATTTCAGCACTGTGGAGTCATTGGTTCTGGAGAAGAAGTCGAAAATGCGAAAAGTTTACGGACGGACGGACGCCGGACACCGGACACCATGCCATGCCATAAGCCCATCGGGTCTTTCAGGCCTGATGAGCTAAAAATGTAATCTTGTATTCACATAATCCAAAATATTTGGATTCGTAACAGACATTTTTTAAGATATATTTTTGGTAATTGATTTAAATGCAATGTCACTTCTTGAAAGAAAATTTATACACATACTTCACTATATATGTTTTTAAAATTCAAATGCCCTGGTAAAAGGGGGTATTATATAAGTGTGTAACATAATTTTAGTCTAATAAAAGTGAGGATAGTAAGAGTCATGATTTAGATATCAGCAATATATGTGTGTTGTTTGGAACTTGGACAAAATAAAATAATTGATCGGTATCAATCTGCAATCATGACTTCTTTTTTTACTAGTAAAAAAATAGAGCCATGGGCTCTGTAGCTCATCAGGATTTCATTTATGTACTATCTAAGGTTAAATATTTAAGTTATCTCAAGTAATACATTGTTTACAAGCAAAATATCTTAGATCATGACCCCTGTGACCTAGATTGGGCTCACAGAGTCATCAAATCTACAATTTAGAATTCCTATTTCAAAGGACTCTGCACACAACATTTCAGCTTTCTAGACAAAAGACCAAAGAATATGAACAAAGGTTTTTAAGGTTGTGAACCCTGTGACCCCATTTGGGGTCATGGGGTCACGAAATCTACAATTTAGAATCCGCATTACCCAAGGAGTCTGCACACAACTTTTCAGCTCTCTATACCTTTTGGAACTGAAGTGGAGGTGAAAATAGGTTTTTAGGGTTGTGACCCCTGTTACCCCATTTGGGGTGATGGGGTCACGAAATCTACAATTTAGAATCCCCATTACCCAAGGATTCTGCACACAACTTTTCAGCTCTCTAGACCTATTGGAACTGGAGAAGAAGATGAAAATAGGTTTTTAAGGCTGTGACCCCTGTGACCCCATTTGGGGTCTCGGGGTCACGAAATCTGGAGATATTGGTTCTGGAGAAGAAGTCGAAAAAGCGAAAAGTTTACAGACGGATGGACGGATGGACAGACAGACGCCGGACCCCATGCCATGCCATAAGCCCATCGGGCCTTTCAGGCCTGCTGAGCTAAAAAGCCATATTTGATAGATATTGAAATTAAAGCAAGAACATGCACTGAGAAACCTTTATAGGTATGTAATTGTTATTTTATTTGTCATTCCATCTTGGATGTCATGGATGTAAGAATACATTTAGATTTTTAGCTCATCAGGCCTGAAAGACCTGATGGGCTTATGGCATGGCATGGCGTCCGTCCGTCCGTATTTGAAGCTTGAAAGGTTGAGCCACCTTATCGGAAATGCATTGGAAGAAACTATTTCTCATTTAGATTGAAGATACAATCACATGAGGATCGAGGTGAGTGCATGCCAAACTTGGTTTGTTTACATCAAAAACGGGAAAATATTGTTTGCAGTACGTTACCATAAGTTAGTATTTTAGGTTCATGGTGACTTTATGACAGGCCAATTTATTGATTGGTTTTATATATATTCTTAAAAAATAGAGCCATGGCCTCTGTAGCTCATCAGGAGATAGTAAGTGGGGTATGTTATGGAGTGGACTTTATAGCAATGGTCAGATAATGGAATGTAGTAATAAGAATCTAGGTAGTGAAACGATTAAAGCAGTTTAAAAATATTTTGTTACCATAACTTTGCCAATCTGCTATATATATGTGTTGAAAGAGCAACACAAAGCTTTGAAATAAATTGCTGGTATAAAACATATAATAATGTGGTGGAGATATCATACTATTTTTTAAGATCGTACACACATTATATAATAATGAATATACCGGGTACAATTCTTTGCATACAATTCTCCACTGTAAGCTATTGCAATAATGGCCTGGGGCTGTAGAAGAAAATGAAAAAAACCTTTTTAGGTCATGACCCCTGCTAATTATTATCAAAATTGGTTACACATAAATCAACATTCGTTATGAATATCATACACCTTTGCATTATATTGTTTTAATTCTTAATTGCATTATGGCAATACCAACATTTATTACATAATGAATAGGAGTCTCAGTTTTTGAAAATCCCATTTCTCATAGGCTCCATTTCAATACTTAATAAATTGGTGAATTTTTTTTAGTAAATTCTTTTTCACCATTTCTTATAGGCTTCTGTTTTAATATTTGATAAAATGGTGATATTCTATGAATAAATTCTTTTTTAGAGTCAGTGAAAAGCAGTCTCACGCACAGTCTATGATAACACAGTGCTGCACAGAAGTTTGAAGTAACCTGAAACCTCTGTGTAACTATCAGTTTTCATTCTTCTGCCAGGAAGAGGTCAACACAATGCAATTACATAACATGCAGACACTGGACTCACAGCCAGTAAAATTTATATGTTAGATGCAGTTTTTCCTACAATTAATTATTTTTCTGTACTGGAGAAGATGATGAAAATAGGTGTGATGTCACAATTTCATATAGCTACTTCTTTTATAGTCCTATGTTATCACCAGTCATCACTAGTCATATTCAGTTCACATATCTCATGTAAAATGAAAAAAATTAATTCCTCTTCAAGT
This sequence comes from Gibbula magus, assembly GCA_936450465.1. NCBI lineage: Eukaryota > Metazoa > Mollusca > Gastropoda > Trochida > Trochidae > Gibbula > Gibbula magus. Next base: position 18,608,693 of record OW388300.1, on the reverse strand, counting down.
TATTCCTTGAAAGGGTATTCAATAGTTCTCATTTCAAATAGATTCACATTAAACATGTCCATGATGTAGACATCTATCTCATTTCTTGTTCCTATTGAATAAAATTAACTGCAAAGTTAATAGAAAACTAAATCAGTTATAAAGTATAAAATATGATATAAATAAGGTATACAAAATTGACTCGTACTGGAAATTCTCATTAATTAATTAATTAATTCTCCAAATAATTACACTATATCATGAGATATTAAAAAACTCCATTAGAAACTCTTCAATTACAAAGAACATAATATTAGATTTAATAAAAGATTCTGTATTAAGTCTTTAGAATACTTTTAGACTTGTGTACCTTTATCAGCAAATTCACTTGCAAAATACAAATAATTACTCATATGTGAAATGTGAGACAAAGATAAAATATGACTTATAATTTTTGTTAGACCTCCAATTCTAAGTTTTTAATACTAAATATTTTTTTTTCATCAGACATATTATATTCTCAAAGCACATGTTAGAACTCTCACATCAGAAAGATGAAATGCCTTTAACTCAGCTGTTTTCTTTAAAATTACCTCCCTTACCTACTTACTGATTGAAGTGCACATATAATCTCAGAAAGATGCTGTAAACTGAAATAGGCTTTTAGGTTATGATCCCTGTGACCCATATTTGGGGTCACAGACTCACCAAATTTACAATTTAGAATCCCTTACAGCAAAGGAGTCTGTACATAAAATTTCAGCTCGCTAGAGCCATTGGGACTGGAGATGAAGATGAAATTAGCATTTTAGGTCATTGCCTCTGTGACCCAATATTTGGGGTCTCACTGTCACCAAATTTACAATTTAGAACCCCCTTCAGTCAAGGAGTATGTACATAAAATTTCAGCTCTCTACGTTCATTGTGACTGGAGAAGAAGATGAAAATAGGTTTTTTTAGGTAATGACCCATGTGAGCCACACTTGGGGTCACAGGGTCACCAAATCTACAATTTAGAATCTCTTTCAGCCAAGGAGTCTGTACATAAAATTTCAGCTCTCTGGAGTCATTGGTTCTGGAGAAGAAGATGAAAATAGCTTTTAAGGTTATGACCCCTGTGACCCACATTTTGGGTCACAGGGTCACCAAATTTACAATTTAGTATCCCCTTCAGCCAAGGAGTCTGTACATTAAATTTCAGCTCTCTGGAGTCATTGGTTCTGGAGAAGAAGTCGAAAAAGCGAAAAGTTTACGGACGGACGGACGGACGGACGGATGGACGGACGCCATCCCATGCCATAAGCCCATCGGGCCTTTCAGGCCAGATGAGCTTAAAATCTATGAACAAAGTATCGAAAGTAAACACATTTACACTTTCCTGGTATTTTCAGGATTCAGGAAACCAACTCACTTTAGACAATTCTGTACCGTAGGCCTTGTGTAAACAAATGTCTATGCTTACTGTACACGTCTACACAACAATGACAGTTTGATCTACAGTCAACACGAAAGTTCAAGTTAAACTGTAGTATAAATGCCGTCGACAAGCTCCGGCATTTATACCAGTTTAACTTGCACCTTTCAAACCGTTTATAAGCCAGTGAACAAACACATTATGAAATCTATTTCTTAATTATAAGTATGTTTATGATCAATAGTTTTCACAATATCAAATGGCAAATTTCGAGGAAAACACAGGAAAACGAGAAAACGTTGGCCTTACGTTTATTTTATCATTATGACGTGTCATTGGCAAATGTCACTTTTACAACGCCCCAGATGTCAAGCGTAAAACAACAGAGGGTAGGGTCGAAAATCTGAAGGGAGTAACCTCTGTTGGAGGAGAATGCTTAGAATTGGATTAAAAGTGTTGTCCAAAAACAAAAATATCTATTAATTTACCTAGAACCATTTGTTATTTGGATTCATTAAGAAAAATCTGTTAATCGTCATGTTAAAAAATATATTTATTTAATAATATGCTTATGTGACTTTTTGGATTTATCATTGCTTTTACTCACTTGGAAAGAGTGGACAATTGGAAATTATTTGTTTACATTCTGTTTTTAAAAATTTATGAATACAATTTAGTGGTCAATTATAAAATTTGCCGGAATAATTTTAACATTTTCAAGTTCAAAATAAGATAACAATTAAGAGAATGATATCAATAATTGCACGAACTGTATGCATGGTAACAATTATGATTTAATTTTTCAAATTCACAAGATCAGAAGAAATAGTGAAATCTACAGGATGAATGAGAGTATCAAGCTGAACATCCTTTTGAATCTAAGTAAATATAGCAGCATGTACCTTATTTGTTGTTTTTGTATAGGATAATAATAATAAATATACTTATTGATTGTTTATTATCTTACCTATTTATGACTATAATAATCTCTGAAACTCTACATAAAAGATTATTTTAAAGTTTATTATTTAACTAGTTGTTAAATATCAGAATATTCTATCATGATATACTTTTTTATTGTGTTAACATGTAAATCATCATCAGCGAATGGAAGTGTTCATATTAATTTTGTTACACATTTTCATGGATTATTGAATGATTATTATGGTATTTTTTTTATAATACAATGCATACATATGACAGCACAGATATATCTTGATTTCATCATAAAATATTGAAACATGATAAACAGCTTTACACACATAAACATTACATTCCTATAACTCTAGAAATTCAACATAATATTTGTAAGATGATTGCAGCTGTTCAGTTGGTGTGGACAACTACTAGTTTTATACATATTATTCCCAGTTTAATGAGTAAAGTCGGTGTACTATTTTCTTTTGTTAGTAATTAGCAGCTCCGACTTAGTCGGAGCTTCTATCAGTTTTTGTGCAGTTTCCGTCGCCGGGGCGTTTTGTATTCACTATAACTTTTTTCCTAGAAGGTTTTGAGAACTCACATACATATCTTCTTACTTATGCCCCATGGGAATTATTTGAAATGTTCACATATAAGGTCAAAGGTCAAGGTCACGAGTTCTGAAATCGCTAAAAAAAAATCCGTGTAAACACGATAACTTGAAAAGTATTTGTGCTATCATGCTCTTATTTGGTGTATATCAACAATGGAGAAAGGCCAAGATTTGAAAAGGTTTTCGCTAACATCTGTCAAAGGTCAAGGTCATAGCGAGATCACAACTTAAGCATGCTTTTGCGCAAATGTCCTATTTCAACTATTAACACTTTGAATCATGACATGATTTTGATACACAATGAACAGTGATCACTGATTGTGGGACCTTGAATTTTAAAGGTCAAGGTCACGAGATAGGGTCAAGGTCACCAGTTCTGAAAACGCTAAATAACTTTTTTCAATGAAGGTATCAACACCTCATATATATAGCTTCTTTCTTGTACACCTGGGGAATTATTTTCACATGCTCAAATTCAAGGTCAAAGGTCAAGGTCATGAGTTCTGAAATCACTACAAAAATCATTGTAAACACGATAACTTCATCAACTTCTGTGCTATCAGGCCCTAACTTGGTATATTTCAACTATGGAGAAAGCCTGAGATTTGAAAAGGTTTTCGCTAAGATCAGTCAAAGGTCAAGGTCACAGCGAGGTCACAACTTAAGCATGCAGTTGCAAACATGCCTTATTTGAACTATTAACACTTTGAATCATTACATGATTGTTATACACAATGAAAAGTGACCATTGACTGTGTGACCTTGAAGATCAAAGGTCAAGGTCACGAGTAATGGTGACCAGTTCTGAAATCTCTAAATAACCTTTTTCATATACATAGCTTCTTTTTCATAAATCTGGTGAATGATTTTGACATGTTCACATTCAAGGTCGAAGGTCAAGGTCATGAGTTCTTAAATCACTACAATAATCCTTGTAAACATAATAATTTTAAACAGTTTTGTGCTGTCAGGCTCTTATTTGGTATATATCAGCTATGGAGAAAGACCAAGATTTGCAAACGTTTTCGCTTAAATCTGTCAAACGTCAAGGTCACAGCAAGGTCACAACTTAAGCATACTAGTGTGAAAATGCCTTATGTTAACAATGAACACTTTGAGTCATTGCATGATTGTTATACACAATGAAAAGTAATCATTGATGGTGTGACCTTGAAGGTCAAAGGTCAAGGTCATAAGATATTGGTTAAGGCCATGTTAATCATTTGATCCAATTTTGAAATTAGCTTTGGTTTTAAGAACAAACTTGTGAAAAGTGACCCCAGTGATGATTCAACTTGTTAGAATAATTTGAATAATGAAACAAAAATTGTCCCAAAAAAATCCCATTTTATTTATGCTGAGGAGAAGGCGGAACTGGGAAAGGCGAGACCTAAAGTTTCGGAGCTGCTCTGCTTTTGTGGTGTCCCGCAAACGCTCATCTAGTTTACAACTTTTATTGAACAATTATATTTTAGATGGCTTATTTGCAAAATATTTCAACAAAACTGGAGTGAAACAATTTAGTAGAATAAAGGGAGATAACTGTCTGTGTAGGAAATGTTATCAACAAACGGAAAACGGAAAAACATACCTTTATTTCTATGTTCAACATTCAGGAAAATCTAATCGTATCGTGTGTCGAAAAACATGTAATACCGAGAAGAAAAACATGTCAAGATCATAGATATTATTGGTCTATTTGGTGCTATAAATAGCGGACACACACGTGTATTGTGTCGAAGTAAGATTTCTGCAGGTCCGCATCGACAACATATTCTCAGTAAACCACCATATTTTTACCACAAAATTATATGCAAGTCATCAAAAAATTTACATGAAATGTATTCAATCTCGGCCTTTGCAAAGTCAATTTCTGATCTTCTATATCGTTACGGTAGAGCAGTTTTTTTTTATCTAAAGGCTCATGCTCCACTCAACGTGCATTTACCAGAAAATCATATCTCCAGGGAATATCTTTTGAACGTTTTCTTTGAAATTATTAATTTATACTTTAAAATGTACCTTACTACATTGCAGTGTCAGTAAGCAATTAACATAAGTTATAGAAACCATTATATTTTTCATTCAGGCTTCTAAATGTGTCAAATCTACACAAATATGCATGTCTCCAGTCGATAGGCAATTGCAATTATATCAGTCTAATCAGTCTATCAGACATAATAAATTCTAAAACTGCGATTCTAAAGATGTCTCGATAGCACTAAAATACATTTAGTATGAATCCATTACTTTAGTATATCAGTGTTTTAAAAAGAATATCTCAGATATAGGTGTTTCCAAAATGACAAACAGATATGTTACCAAAATTCATATTGTATTGTCAAATTCCTTGGGTATATACAATTACTTACGATGTAATCTTAACCACAAATAGATATACAAGAAAATATAACAATCAAATGAAACACACAAAGTCTCATAACATTTTAGTTTTGGGTAGACTTGTCAAAATTGGAAACGGTACGCGAAAATATCAACAGATACAATGTACGTTACCTATGTTGCCTTCCAGTGTGTAATTATTTTGTTTACAGTCACAAACTCTCATACATGGCCATCTTGCACGTAGTGCTGTGAATAGTTGGAGGATGACAGCACTCTTCTGCCTTTAAGAGGTTGTCCAACACATCCAAATACATTTATGTCCAGCAGATACGTTACCAACAGATACGTTACAAATACGTTACCAATACAGGACCAATAGGAAAAAAATTGTCTGACTGCACGTGGAGCCCACAGGCGACAAGATGAATGACAATATGTTCACAAAAGAGGCATTTCCAGTTCCAAGGAGGGGCGTATGAAAGAGTATGCCAACAAACTGAACGATAAGTATTTGTTATCGAATCAATCTTGTTTCATAAACAGTGTGAAGGTTGTGACATACGCTATTTGGTAAACCGTTCCTTTGTTTGTGATTTCGTATATAAATACATCATTGAAAATTCATCTCAGTACTCATTCATTACTTGTAATTAAGTATCTGGCTGCAACGTCTTACCGAAACGCTGCAAGACTCGTCTGGCGTAATTAAAGTGATACATCTCTAATTAGAAAGGTGACATAGAGGTAAGACCCATGTTGATAGATAGATAGATAAGGCACTAGCGAACACGATGATGTCGATATTTACCAGATGTCACTCATACTAAAGCAACATTTATATCGCAACCATTATACCGGGTGAAAAGCATTGATTGAAACATATTTTATTCAGTCAAGAAAGGGATTGGGCACAAGTTATCCAAAAGCATTTACCATTGTTATAATATCATGGATATGTCATGTTGTGTATTGTATACACATGAACATGTGTTGTGTTGTTTACTTTGTTTGAATATTGGTGAAAACAAACAAACTTGTGTTGTGCTGAATACATGTACTGTGTCGGTTAGTGTATGAAAAGTGAATTGAGTTGTGTTGAGTATTCTGATTGTTTATCAGTGTGTATGATTAGTATGTGTTCCTTGGGGAGTTAGTGTTGGTGTTATTTAGGAAGTGGATTGGGACGGCTTGGTTGGTGTATATAATGTTTTTGTTTATGTAAATACATTAATTATTTTCACCCACTGGCTTGTGTTTTTCCTCTGATACGTTACAAATATCTTACATTGGTGACTAAAAAAAACGAAATATATTAAAAAAAATTTTTTTTTTAAAGATATAGTCGCAAGCGACGAAAAGGCGGATTCAGCATGTAAATTGTTTTAATAAAGACAACTGTCCTATGTTGTTGCGTTTTTTTAAAAACAAGTTTCAAGTCTCTAGCATATCTCTAGGAGTATTGAGACCCAAAGTTAACATGTTAAAGGAAGGCCGAAATAAAATATTTTCTATTGAATTCTTAACTGCAATTGGTTCATTAGACTATTTTGTGAAAAATGAGACCAAAAAAAATCCATATGTTGTTCCTATATTAAACTAGAGCGGCTTAAAAACACCCAAAAACATCGTCTGCTTTTCACCCGTGACCAACAAACCAAAAATGGGGCGGGGCTTAGAGAGTTGGAAGATACCGGAAGTGACGTACGTGAAGGGACGGGGTGTAAACATTCGCTTACTATTTACAATGGCAAACACTGGGGAATCGGTCAGTTATTCTGTTATATCTACGCTTTGCAATGATACCACATCGCTGTTCTGCTGTGTAATCTGTTCGAGTAATGTTAGTTATCAAGTTTCACTTTACAAATGCACCAAAATATCGTTATATATATCAAATCAAATATAATTGGTATAACTAGTGAGAGACGGTGGATTCATAGACGTTCGTAGACATAGGATAAATCAATGCTAATGATATATAAGATGACAAAATGAAACCAAGATATGATAATATGAACGAAGTACAGTTGAGACAACGAAATCAGATAGTCGGTGTTGTTGTTATTTTTTGTTAGAGATTGTTTGTGTTTAAAATAAAAAACAAACGTGAGATAAGCACGCCGGCGAAGTAGACCCTATTGTAAGCCATCGACAATAAAAGCACTTCACAACATCCTGTTTTTAAACATCGTTAATCAACCGACAACCTAATTTACTAACTGTACATTACAAAAATCAAAATAACTCACCACATATTTTAAAACATCAAAAGAATAATACGTCTACGAATCCACCTACGAAAACATCGCATCCCAATGCTACATTTTACGATTTAGTTATCACTTATTACACATTAAAACATTCAGAATTTCATAGTTTATAAGATAATGTTTTCAATAAAATGTGTGGTTAATCAAATATAATCAAATAAACATCGTATTAAATTGACAATTTATCAAGAGTGTCAATTAATGTAAGAAACTTACCTTATAAACGTATCCAAAAGGACAATATGAATATCCAAATGCACATTAGACACAAAATGTTAACCTATAATTCCATCAATGACATTACATGGAAACAGAAGATGGTCAAATAATAACCCTCTTTCAGCAAAAGTCTTTTCGCAAATGGCAAGATAGAAAACCAAATAGTTATGATGATTTTACACTAAAAATAATTTCATTGGTACATTAGATTTAAACAAGAGTTTTTATTGGATAACTTGATAGAGATATGTTCATTGGCTGACAATTTCTAGACTGAATGTCGCGTTAAGTGTATTGTGTGTCACCAAGACAGGACGTTGGCAATAAACATGACATGCTGGTCACCGACTTGTGTTATATAATTGAGTCGGTCCAGTAAAACTGTACAAACATAATTACACTCCTTCCTTCTCACATACTCAGCTTCTTAATTGCGTAAACTAATGTGCTGTAACAACACTTCTCCCCTTTGATCTGGAAGAAACATCTATATGGTCCGCTAAACTGAGAATTGTGTGTTGATGTGCAGAAGTGACACATAAAAGCTATCAGACTATTAATTAAACCATTTCGTTTTCATTAACGATATGTTCATTAAAATGCTTCTGGTAACATAATTCTTTTATTCGATAATGTTCGTTGTCTATATCAATCTGTGTATATGTTTAGCGTGCACAATAGAGCAATCTTCATGTAAATTTCATTGAGCTTGTTGACCAATACAGTTCATTTATTTATTCATGAAAGTGAAGTGAAAATGGTTTGCATATATAATTACATCATATATAGAATATTTTAATTGACACACTTAAAATACAGTAATCTTTTATATCAAATACAAAATGTTATTTATAAATCTGCAACGTTGTCTCGCTTGTTTGAACAGCCAATCGTTCAGTGTATATGAAGTTATACCTACCATATATATTTATTTATTAATACATACAAAACAAAATTAACATGCCGACATGTTTCAGACCTATTTTCAAAAGGGAGCAAGTGGCGTGCTGGTTAGGTAGAATGTGATTTAATAATAATGTTAGTATAAAAGGAAAAGAGAAGGAATAGAATTGAAATAGTTTAGAAATGCAAGTACAATGAAGATGTAGAACAGGGCAGAATAAATGTCTGTGGATAGGAGACAATGATGTCTCAAATTCGTTACCCTTAGCTGGTTTTATAATACGCATTGAATGGTTTCAATAGGTCTATGACAATAGTAAAATATTGTTTATGAATGAATGAAGTGTTAATTCGTTGACTCGTGCTACGTTCCTCAATAATTCTCTATTATGTAAATATAACAAATTGCATACCAATGTCTGTGTGCATTACACTCAATGTGAATCATATAAAATATTTGAAGACCCGAAACTACAGTCCGATTTACATGCACAGATCTTTCAAGCATAATCAACCTAGATTTGTCTGTTTCTTTGGCTGATACATGTGCGTTAATCTTTATGCAGTGTCCGGTTTTCGACCAGAACTACTTTTACATATATATCGTCAATATACGGAGTCAAATGTCTTCAAATTGGTAACAGTCAGTACTTCTCGATACAATAGCACCATATATAACAGGCCTGACCCCCAACAACACAATGTACGCCAAAACGAAAGTGTGAATATCAAAATGAAAATGAAAGTCAAATTTGATGAAGTTATATTTAAAACTCATTAGTCATATAAATTATCGTGCTAATGGCCCTTTTTTCCATTTGATATTGCGTCTCTCTGATGAGATAGTGTTGTCACAGCATCGTAGGATGGTCAAGGGGAAGCAACTCATCCACATGACGCTTCAATAAAATCGTTATCATATCCAGCTTGTTCAAATGTTCAACGTCAACATTAGGAGTTATTTAATGTTACTTGTTATTCCCCAATGCTTCAGCTGCAGATAAATTTAAGTTGTATCGCTTAGATGCAAATATCTTCAGTGGTGTAACGATTTGTTTAAGTATAGGCCTATTAGCGTAATAATTATGATTCTCCCATTTAGAGTAAACAACAACTACCCGTATGGAATGTACCATTCACTCAACCAGTACAGACAAGTCCATTTGGCTTACGAAGTCTGACTTGGAAGACATAGACCAACGTGTAAATGACGACACTATATCCACATTCCACCTGCCATCGGGAACCACCCCATTGACAATGTGTAGGGTACAACGCAAAAAAAGCTGTTGGATGGGAGTTTAACGTCTGCTTCCACCATTGGTGATTTTGCCGACGGGCAGTTATACATACTTCAACTTGCAAACGCAAGGCATAACTCTTGCCAGTCTGCATCACTGGCTGATTTAACCCTTGCTGTATTTCCCTCGCTTTGTTGTGTCAAGACAGTGAATAGCTGCACCAGAAATGCATAGCGGGCCTGGATTTCTAAACACAGATTTCTTAAGGAAATACTGCAAGGCCTAAATCACCAAGTAATGGAGACTGGCAAGAGTTATTCCTTGCATTAGGAAGTTGTACTTACTTAAGCTGAAAGCTATCAAACATAAAAACAGATAATTTCAAAGTGTAAGTACACCTCCAAATAAAATATAAAAAAGGTTGTGAGTAAATTAAATGTTTAAGTCCAAAAGAATGTTTGAATATTAAATGATAGTAAAGATAAGAAGTGAAGCGACATGGCTGGGGGGGGGGGGGGGGGGGGGGGGGGGGGGGGGGGTCGGGGTGGGGGCTGGGGGGTGGGGGTATACCCCAAACAGAAGGCCCCACGGCTTCAACTGAAACATGGAAAAAAAACTAAAAAAGCGGATCCAAAACCACCAATTTCACTTAAGGAAAACTTCGATGTTTCGAGCCGTATAACTGACGTAACAGTTTAGCTTAACTGAAAAGGTCGGATCTGGAGCCGGTTTCTGAGCTTGACTTGTGACTTGGTGCATCTAAATCGTCTACAGAGTAAATATCGTATGAGTTTTTTTCCAAGATATATCTCTCAGTTCGTGCGGAATAGCTTTTCACTCGAACTGGTATGATTTAGTACATAGTAGCATGTATATCTGTGGAGAAATTAGAATTTTAAAGGTTTCCGGGAGGCCACGTTGAACCGTACATTGTCGATACTGTTGTCCGGTTATTCGAGTTTAAGTATGAGTCTTTTCACTTGAAAATCATCTAATTCAACTAGTGTGTAAATGTCATATGAATTCCTTCCAGTATGTATATCTCAGTTCGCGTAGAATACATTTCCACTCGAACTGGCATGATTTAAAGCTTAATAGCATGTGTATCTTTGGAGAAATAAGAATTTTATAGAATTCCAGTAACTAGGTCACGATGAACCAGACAGTGTTGAGACTGGTGTCCGGTTATTCGTGTCTTAGCATGATTCTTTACACTTGCAAAATCCTCTAAATCGACTATTGTATAAATATCCTATGTATTTCGAAGAGGTTTTACCTCACATTACGCGTAGAATATATTTTAACTCGAACTGGTATGACTTATTGCTCTGTAAATTGTATATCTTTGGAGAAATAAGAAAATTCGATTTGTTTAAGAACCTAGGTAAACATTAAAAGTTATCATACTTTGAAAGATAATTGTGATAAAGTTAATAGGATTTCGCTAATAAGATATGAAACTTGTTGTTCCCCAATGCTTCAGCTGCTTATACATCTAAGTTTCAGCTCTCAGATGCAAGTATCTTCGGCGTGGTGTTTCCGCAAAAATGCACAGGGTCAAAACATTTGAAAACGTTAAAATTTAAATATGGCGTCGAAACCACTTGACCTACGACTCCGCAATGGTAACATATTTTGCTTGTCTAGTTATTAAGCATCTTTTAAAACAAGTTGCGAGTCTCTAGTGTGTCACTGGGATTATTTAGAGCGAAATTTAACATGTCATAATCAGACGAATTTAAAGAAAATCAAAATGGCGGCTAAACCACGTGACCTACGAATTTGTCATGATTTACTTTTTTGCTTGTATTGTTCTTGCGCATCTTTTGCAAAACGTTTCAAGTCTCTAAGTAACTTTTTTAAAAAAAATCCTATGTAAAAGGTTTTTCTTTATTATGACCGGAAATGACTGTACGCGAGCGATTTTATTATTGATTCATAAAGACCATAGTACTGTCTCACTCTCCTGAAAAAATTGTTCAATTCGAGTGTCAGGTTTTTGAATTATCGCCCCTGGAATTTCGCGGTTTTCAAAAGTTGCCTGACTTTGAAAGGTCACTGTGAAAAAAGTATTAGAATTTCGCTCAAAAGAGAACAAACTTGTTATTCCCCAATGCTTCAGCTATATGTAAATAAAGATTCAGCTCTTAGGTGCTAATATCTTCGGAGTGGTGTTTCCGCAAAGGTACATGGGGTCTGAAAATTTGAAAAAGTTGAACAATCCAAGATGGCGGCTAAACCACGTGACTGACGACTTCGCCACGATTTACTTTATTGCTCGCAAGGGCATTATGGATCTTTTGGAAAAAGTTTCAAGTCTCTAGGTACATTTTGAAAAAAAATCCCATGTTAAAAATAGGAATTTGGATTCGAACTTGACCTTTAATGACTGAATCGATCGGGCCCAAAAGCTTCGCCTGGCGTGTGCTCAGTAAGGGCTTTCAGACTGTAAAGTTTGGTTGTATTATCTGTAGCCGTTTTTGCTTAAGGTTGTTCACACGATGTGTGCAAATAAAAATAAAAAACACGCCAATAATAAGGATTCATCCTTAATAAAAATATTTGGGTAGTATTAGAGTTAGCAGCAGCTTCATTTCTAGTTCTTCGTTCTTTGAAGAACGAAGAACTAGACAGAATAGAAACGTTTAGTTGTTCGTTCCTCGAAGAACGAAGAACTAGACAAAAAATATATGTTTAGTTCTTTGTTCTTCGAAGAACGAACAACTGCAAAAAACTCATTTTTTGTAAAAGGGCGGGAAAGCTCAGTGTTAAGCGATTTCGGCTTCAGATCAAGAGGTCCGTTGTTCGTGGTTCGAATCCCGCCTGGGGCATGGTAACTTTGTCTGCAGTAGAGAACTGTTCTACACGCAGTAATGTGTAGATGCAATGCTACACTGATTTCAGCGCTGTACGTACAACCCATGGTTCGCTTGTTCCAGGTTTCACCGCAAGACATAGCCACATGGCATAGCGGGCTTTCTCCCTGCAATAACACTAGCAGCCGTGATATACAAGTGAATACTCTTGAAATCGACGTTAAAACCTAAATGACCCTGTTGGTTTTCAATTAACTTACTTTACCTACATCACTGTGTCAGACAGTCAGCGGATATTTGACAGTTAATAAACTGAAAGAGCCTTCATTCAGAGACACTAAGTTCGGGAGACACTTGCTGAATCATCAGCATTACGTTTTTAGTTTTTAAAAGTTCGGACAATCAAGGGATATGTTAACTTCAGTCAGTAAATAAACTTTGGCTGATAGAATCCTCTTTGTTTTGTTTTAGTTGTTTTTTCTTCGAAGAACGAAGAACTAGACAGTATGGACTATTTAAGTTCTTCGTGTTTCGTTTTCGATGTTCATTCTTCGTTGATATACACATACTCAATTTTACCTACACGAGTGTAAGGTGGTCGGACAATCATGGGACATTGTAACTAAGTCAGTAAATAAACTTTCGCTGATATATTCCTGCTTTGTTCTTCATTTTTTGAAGAACGAAGAACTAGAAAAACTGAGATATCTTAGTTGTTCGTTCTTCGAAAAATTTTCCGAATTTTCGTCCTGGTCCGTAGTAGAAATATGATAAATAAAAACAATAGAACAGCGGTTTGTGTGAACTTGCACAAGCTTAGACAACCCTTGGTGGTGCAGCAAAATCAATAATCAACCGGTGGCAGTTACAACATTTGAAGCCGCAGTGGCAAAGCAATTTTCAACACCTTTTTACAAGCTTTTACTGTAGATGATTGGTATCTGCAGATATTCGTAAATGTCTCCCAAATAGTTAGACAAAAAATAATCAAATTTCTAACTCTGATCGAAAATAGTCAAGGTTGATTAATGACATGATATCGAAAATCTACCCTAGCTGATCTTTATCCTGTAAAACAAATGTTAAGGCGAGTAAATTATAAACGTTTCATTACTTCTTCAATGCTCTTTATACACTGTTCCAACATACTGCACATATTTCGCGATAGACAGGATATCTATAAAAACAATTGAAGGTAAACATGTAAATATCAATTCATGCATTGAAATTATATATATGATATATGCTCTCTGCTGAGTGGACTAAACAAGACCATATAACAGGTATATATTATCATGAACACAAAATTGACAGTTGAAAAGGATAATGAGATGTTACGCTTACACAAATACTGTAGAGCCATGGGCTCTGTAGCTCATCAGGATTTGATTTATTATCTTTGGTTGAATATCTTAGTTATCTCAAGTAATAGATTGTTAACAAGCAAAAAATAGGTTTTTAGATCATGACCCCTGTGACCCGTATTTGGAATCACAGGGTCACCAATCCTACAATTAAGAATCACCTTTGACCAAAGAGTCTCTATACAACTTTTCAGCTCTCAAGAAAAAACTTTTCACAAAAAACCTTTTCACAAAATCTACAATTTAGAATTCCCCATTGGCCAAGGAGTCTGCACACAACTTTTCAGCTCTTGACCTTTTGGAACCGAAGAAGATGAAAATAGGTTTTTAAGGATATGACCCCTGTGACCCCATTTGGGGTCACGGGGTCACGAAATCTACAATTTAGAATCCCCATTGGCCAAGGAGTCTGTACATAAAATTACAGCTCTGTGGAGTCATTGGTTCTGGAGAAGAAGTCGAAAAAGCGAAAAGTTTACGGACGGACGGACAGATCCCGGACACCATGCCATGCCATAAGCCCATCGGGCCTTTCAGGCCTGATGAGCTAAAAATGTTCAAAATAAGATCCCCTAGATGCAAGGTATTTCAACAAAATTTCAGCTTTGGGGGTGTAGCTGTTCTAGAGGAGAAAATGTGAAAAGTTAACGGACGACGGACGCCGGATGGACGCCGGACAACCCATGCCAAAAGCCCTCCTGGCCTTTCAGGCCTGATGAGCCTATAACGTATATATGTAGTATGACTTATAGTTTACTAAGTTTACTTTATTATATATGAATGCGTGAGTTATATTCAGAATGTATCTAATGCAGCTCTTTCTAGTTGTGCTGAAGGTGAAGCAATGTAAAGTACATGTAACTCATACTAATGAAAATCATAGTATTTGATATGCTGTGTTTGCGTGATACCCAGTTGAGTGTATCATTTAATTTATTTTATTTACTGACTCAAGTTTTAATATCCCCTGATTGTCCGACACCTTACACTGGTGTCTGTAAAGTAGAGTAAACGAAGAAACAAGAATTAAATTATACCGTACCGTTTAGTTCTTCGTTCTTCGAATAACTAAAATATCCCAGTTTTTCTAGTTCTTCGTTCTTCGAATATGAAGAACAAAGCAGGAATATATCACCCCTAGTTTATTGACTGACTGAAATTAACATATCCACTGATTGTCCGACCACCTTACAATAGTGCAGGTTAAATAATGAAAGGGTATTATAAAACAAGAGTCATCAGAAGATGACATATCCCACGGGTTCCACAAAATTTGTAAAACACATCTTTGATAGATACTTGTGTATCTACTACCGTTCTTCAGTTAGTGGGTATTACAGATGCTGAGTTTCAGGTATGTTAAGGGTTTTAGACTTCTGCTCCAGAAGCAGTCAAAATCAACAACAACCAACATCCCTCTCATGTTTCTATGGAAACAGAAAAAGAAAAAAATTCAGAACAAATCTGAAAATATCAAAAGGCACCACTTCACTTAGTGGGTAATACACATGCAAAGTTTCAGGAAGATATGATGAACGGTTTTGGAGCTGTGCTCCGGAAATGACCCTGTCTCTGAACAAAGTCCAAATTCACCAAGTTTCTATGGAAACGGTAAAAAATAAAATTTTCAGAAATCTGAAATATCAAAAGGCACCAGTCGTCCACTTCAGTTAATGGGTAATACACATGCAAAGTATCAGGAAGATATGATGAATGGATTTGGAGCTGTGCTCCGGAATTGAACCTGTCTCTGAACAAAGTCCAAATTCAACAAGTTTCTATGGAAACGAAAAAAAAACATTTTTTTCAGAAATCTGAAAATATCAAAAGGCACCACTTCAGTTAATGGGTAATACTCATGCAAAGTATCAGGAAGATATGATGAATGGTTTTGGAGCTGTGCTCCAGAATTGAACCTGTCTCTGAACAAAGTCCAAATTCAACAAGTTTCTATGGAATCGAAAAAAATAAAATTTTCAGAAATCTGAAAATATCAAAAGGCACCACTTCAGTTAATGGGTAATACACATGCAAAGTTTCAGGAAGATATGATGAACGGTTTTGGAGCTATGCTCCGGAAACGAAACTGTCTCTGAACAAAGTCCAAATTAAACAAGTTTCTATGGAAACGAAAAAAAAAAAATTTCAGAAATCTGAAAATATCAAAAGGCACCACTTCAGTTGGTGGGTAATACACATGGAAAGTTTCAGAAAGATATCATGAACGGTTTTAGAGTTCTGCTCCAGAAACGAAATGATTACGGACGGACAGACGGACGGACGGACGGACGGACAGACGGACGGGGCGATGACTATATTCCACGGTATTACATACCGGTGGGATAAAAAATGAAGAACGAAGAACTTAAATATACCATACTGTTAAGTTCTTCGTTCTTCGAAGAACGAAGAACTAAAACATACCAGTTTTCTAGTTCTTCGTTCATCGAAAATGAAGAACAAAGCAGGAATATATCAGCTAAAGTTTAGTAACGGACTGAAGTTAACATATCCCCTGATTGTCCGACCACCTTACAATAGTGCAGGAAGAATAATGAAAGTGAATTATAACAAAGAATGAGGAACGGAGAACGAAGAACTAAACTATTCCATACTGTCTAGTTCTTCGTTCTTCGAAGAACGAACAACTTTATTAGGGATTCAAGTAAATGGGCAAAAGGCAGGGTTCTAAATGGCGTTCAAATATCCGATGGTCGATCATCTTACATTGGTGTAGGTAAAGAAAAATAATACTGTCCAATTTTCATTCTTCTACAAAACTGGGATATTTTAGTTCATCCGAGTTTTCTAATTCTTCGTTTATTCGAAAAATGATGAAATACAGGAATAAATCAGCCAGAGTTTGTTTACTGACTGATGTTTGATTTGTTCTGTTTATCCGACTATCTCACAGTGGTGTAGGTAAAATAAACTAAGTGTGTTATAACTGCATTGTCAGATATTCCAGTTTTCTAGTTCGAAAAATGAAACATTACTGTCGATTCAGACTGTGTCTCCTGACATACTTTTTATTGTAAAGTGTTCTTTGTTTATTAAAGACATAAAGACAAGGCAGCTCTATCTCGAGATCGGGCGACCCTCATCCAGTCGGTTGTAGGCAAAGTGAAGTAATTGAATTACAACGAAGAACGAAGAACGAAGAACTAAAATTGTCCATATTTTCCAGATCTTCGTTCTTTGAAGAACTAAGATCTAAGATTGTGTATTTTGTTTAGTTCTTCGTTTCTTCGTTCTTCGAAGAACGAAGAACTAACGATTTTTCTTCTGTCTAGTTCTTCGTTCTTCGAATAACTAAGATTTAAAAACGAAGCTGCTGCTAACTTCTGGTCGCCGGATTGAGCGGCTGTTTTCAAGTTGAATTTGAAAGAGGGGCGGTGGCTAGGAATTGACTATCAACAACCTATATGCCCTATGTGTAATACAGAAATCGAAGATGAGTTCCTTTTTATATTGAAATGGGAATTTTATCACAATCTAAGAACCCATTATATACCACATTTGTATTATGATACTCCATCAACCTATAAATCTAATCAATAAATGTCCTCTATGTCTGTAAAGTTATTGAAAAATGTATGCCGATATTTATGTCTAAGTTTTGAATTAAGACATAATCATCTTAATAGTTACTGTGTGTTTAATCATGTCCTATTTGTTAACCGATATATTATTATATATTTAAATGCTATGTATCTACTGCTGTTTATATGTATCCTTGTTTGTTTGTTTTGCCGATGGCCTTCATGCGAATAAAAGACTTGACTGGAATCGACCCCTCGCGGTTAGTATGGTATATAGGGGAGACCGGGGCAAAGCGCGCCCCCGGGGCAATGTGACCAAACGGTTTATTTTTAGAATCAACAGCCGATGACACTATCAGTTTCTATCTACCCATCACAGATGACGTAAAGCAACGTATAAGTTGATGACGTCATGAGCAGTCAGCGGCAAATCGATAGGAGGGCGAAAATTTTTATATTGAAAGTTTTCATGTAAAACTCGGGAGAAAATATCATAATTGATAGACACATTTTCTATCACCGGAGCTAAATAATCACTTTCTAGGTGAAAACAGATTATCTAAGCTTACAATTTTCATGTTTGTATGCACTTGGTGTCCGGTCTTATTTCTTCTATTTCCATTTTAAAAAGGTATATGCTTTGGGGCAAAGGCCCAATGCAGTTAATGTTATGTTGGGCCTTCAAATGTATCGTCAGAATAAGCTTATCAGTATCAGGTTAATACCCTTTAAAGGCCACTCTTTCCACCAATAATCAAAATAAATGAAAAAGTTTTATTACTTGACATGGTGCAAGCTGAATATGTATTTTTTTAAATTCACAGAGGAAAAGTGCATGTTACGGACCTTTTTCTGCAAAATGACATTTATTGTAGTAATGTCTCAAAAACCGTCAGGGCGCGTTTGTTTGATTTATGTAATTTGTATAAGTTTAATTGTGTCAACCTTATATGATTAAAATACAATACAGACAATGGATTCTGCAGAAATAACTTCAAAAGTCCTGTTCAAGAATAGAAACAAATTAAAAAAAATTCAAATATGAAAACAATTAAACAATTCAAATATGAAAATGTACTTCTGAAGACTCTTTAAGATATATATCACGGACCTATTTTCTGAGATATTGTATTTTAATCATATAAGGTTGACACAATTAAACTTATACAAATTACATAAATCCCTTTTTTTAATCTATTAACATTCCATTTTTTAAAGAAAACAACACTAACTTAACACAACAACTCTGAATGATGCCCATTTTTATAAAAGTAATTCATTTTAACACTAGCGCAAAAAGTTGGACGATTCATTTTGTAAATGCTCACTGAGGCGTGACTGTGATAAGCGACAGAAGGCGACGGCTAGACAGCTACTCCGCCAAGTCACGTTAATTAATTAATGATGATTATCACTGCCTCTAAATGAATTTATGAGGTGTATTACATCTCCGACATGTTTATGTAATAATTGTGTAATTGTCATCTGCGGAATTACCTAGTTGGATATCTAAACATTTGATATATTTGTGAAATTAACAATCAAAATGTTGCGAAATTACGTTGAATTATGTCTATCGCCGAAAATCAGATTCTTCCTGATACGTCACAGAAGTCATCCCTTCAGGGGCCACACCCCCGCAGACTTTCATTCTGGTCGCCGGGGCTAAATAAGGCGTTTTTTAATAAAGCCGTATTTAAGTAATTTATGGACCGATTTTAGAAATTTAAAATCGAGCAATTGTCAAATTGACATCCCATTTTAATGAATCCGATTTTGACCATATGTCATTTCATCTATCCTTTAAGATAGAAAGATGATTTGATTTTACATGTTTCTGAACATGGACAATTGTTAGGATCCTAACTATAGGTCATTCTTTGTTTTATCAGACCTTCAAAGGGTATTTGAACGTTTGCACTTGGAAATGTGTTTCCTACAAATTTGTTACTTTTATGTTTTGTTACGTTTTGACAAGTGTGGTTGCCGTTCACTGGAACATAAGATGTCCCCAAATATATTCATGTGCAAAATGCAACATATTTCAATTCACGGGCGATAAATACGACTGAAACAACGTCTTTAAAACACATTAATACTTTATATGAATTTTTAAAAATTATCTCTTCATATTTATGAGAAAAAAACGTTTAAAGATTTTTTTTGGAATCTCCTTAATATTAGACGAGATAGAAGAGTCAAAAGCAATTTTGGCTTGTTTTGTGACGTCCTACAGTAATGATGCGTCAACAAATTGAAATCCAAGAAAATATTTATGTTGAAAACACTTTTAGTACTTAAATATCTACTTTTTATTTTTTTAAACTTAAAAGCAAATGTTGTAGCTAAAAAACATTTCGAAAAAGCTTTTATAACACACCATGTGCAATATAAACATTCTGAATAAATAAAAGTATCATACTCTGAAGGTTGATATTGTGAGTATTACCTTACAAAACATGTGTCTATCAAATGCATTCACAATGTACTTTCTACGACATCAATATTTCATTTTCTGCTCTTTTTAAAATGTCTGGACGTTTCTTTTGCACGTCAGAATTTGTTTTATATAAACTTTTTCTTTTTTTTTTGTTCTCGGCATAAAGGCCTATAATCCGTTCATCCAAAAGTTGGTTCTGTTTCTGGGGTAGAACTAAAAAGCAATTGACTTGATGGTATTCTGTATATCAAGACCGTATTCGTGTTTACCGTTTCAAAGAACGTTAACGTCGTTTCAACCCACATTAGGGGAAAGCGCCCACCATGGGTCACTTTGCCCCGCACCACGGGGCAAAGTGGCCCGTGTTCGAAAAAAATTGTTTTTCCTTCTAACGATGGTGACCAGAAGTAAAAGAGAGTGTTGATTTCACACTCCAAAACTAAGTTCTCCCGAAGTTCTAAAGATTCCAAACTGAAAACTGTAAAGTTTAAAAAAAATGCCTTGCAAAGTTAAGGGGGCGCTTTGCCCCGGATCCCCTAATATCGGGGATATTTAGCCTTCCCTTCTTTTCAGCATGACTTACAAGTATTGACTTTAAAAAATATTTACTTACCTGTATACGACCGTCACCGGGAAATCAGCTCCGCTGTAAACCGCTTGTATAAGCTCCTACTGCCGTCAGTCTGCCCGGCTCGGCTCGCCTTATCAGTGGCATGGGTCACGTGGGTATGAATCAATGGAACACGTTTCCATGAAATCGAGCTGTAGTTGAAATTTGCATTTTCTTGGAAAACCATTCATCATATCGATTTTACCTGAACGCCCTCCCTTTTGATGACAATGCCTGTGCCATAATTCCCTGTGCATTGATGCAAACATGATCACAAACATATTATTTTTAGGACTTGATTACCTTGTTGTTATAGCGACTGCCAACTGTTTACAAGCATAACGTCACAAATCACGTGAAATTTTCCACTGGGAGGCAACGCGGCGGGAACTTACAATGGGCGTCAATAACAAAGCGAAGTGCTCTCCCATGAAATCCAATCAATTGTCCGATTATGTGCAAAATTTAACAGTTGAAGCTCGGGAGAGGTGTATTAACAAGTTCAGGTATCGGTCTGACACGTGTATTTTGCCCGATCCATACAATTTACAGAGTGGATGGCTTGATGATCCGTCATTATGGCCGGACATTACTTTCACGGATATATACTTCTATCTCGTTGATACGCCTGGGCAATTCACTCACGATAGTTTGAAAGCTTACAAATCATTAAATGCCTACGAGTATGTGAAAAGTGGACATGTTTTCCCGATTTTTTATCACAGTATCGAGCAATCGCCGTACTGTTTTTTGAAGACAAAAGTGATCCCTCCTCAACGCCTACGTGACAAACCTCACAAAGGCTTCCACGGGTCCAAACAAATTGGACTCGAGTACTCGAGGGGTCAGACTCGACTCGGACTCGAGTACTCGAAATTAATACCTTTCAACTAAGTAGCATCATGTCACACTAACATTGTGTTAGTCTTTGAGGTTTTAGATTATGCATACAGTGGAACCCTGATAAACCGCGAACTACTACCGGTTTCGCGATACAGTATGGCCATATGTCCCCCAAAATAATGAGTACACATAAAACATTCAGCACTACAGTTGATAAATCTGACATCATTTAAGGTTCAATATAAAATAATATATAGGCTATTTATTTCCTGTTTCTCTGATAAAGGCATGCATATGACAGAGAAGGACAATTCCAATAAAATAACATTTACTTATGTTCTATGTCAGTAACAAAAGCATACAGTACATGTGACAGAAAAGGGTACCGGTGAATAAATTGTGACAGAGTGTCGTTGTTGTAATTTTCACATCAAGTATAAGAAATCTCGATATGGAAAAGCTAGGAAGAAAGTTTATGTCTGATGTTTATATTAGAAACCATATATGAACTTATAAAGCCTTAATCTTGAAAATCATTGCAGTCTGTAAGAGTAACTCACATGGTCGTTAAGTAAACATCCTGCCATGTTAATAGACAGAGAATGGTCTTGATCATTTCATGAAGGGTGGCAAGTATAAAAGTAAAAATTTGGTTGAGATATAGATACTGAATTTTAATATTTAAGAAATAATAAAGAAATCGGTTTTATTAAAAGATTATCTTACTTATACATACCTTTAGAAAGATGCGTAGTTATTCAATGGCGACATCTCGTTGATAAGTTGACATGAAAGTGGAGTATTTAACCTCATATGTCGGTGTCATTATCATAAACGGTGAAGATATAAGATTTAGATTATTGCCTTTTTATTACACAATTATAATTAAATAATAACATGATACATTTATTTGATCATTATGAAAAATGCGTAAAATTTAGTATTTAATATGAAACCTATCTACTGTCGCTTGTCAACTCGGGTTTAATTTGCTTAACATAAGTATATCGACTGACTAGACCATATAAGCCTCATATTTATTTACATTTGTTGGCATAATCTCCATCTGATATCATCAACTCAATGTTGTATTTGGTTGCAATGTACGATTTTTAGTGAACTGTGTGACTTTGATAATAAAATTAGTCGATGTGACCAAGGTTGGTGTCACTGTTCACTTGTAACATGGTATAAAACTTATCCCTCAGGTACCACAATATATAGGTGTTCCACTGCAGTTGTTGTTAAATCTGTTCATACATGACATGTTCTATGTATATAAATTACACAAGGTGACTTAATATTGATGTGAAATAGATCATGATCGACCTGGACCCATCCACTTTTAAACACTGTGTAGAAAAATTCAGAGAGAGAAATCAATATGAAGTTTGAATTCAAATAATCTGGGTAATTTACAATATATGCATTTTTATGTATGTAATTTTGTATTCACATCATATCAAACATATACAATCTTAGTACAAAAGGTGTGTTAAAATTAATTATCTTTGTGTCTGTGTCATGTCTTTCACATAATATAAGAATGTTTATTGAATAGTGGAAAATAGTAGGTCTTTGATTAAACGTTATTATTTATACTTACCTGTTGACTAGACCTACTATGCCTTCCTCCTCTCTCTGTATGATATTTCAACGTTAACACAGACGAAACTTAAACAGTGGAGTAGGGGATGCGTAAAATCCCTCTCCCAAAGGCGGTAAGTCGCAAGGTCTCGTGACGTCACACCCGGAAATCTCCACTCTCAAAACAGGCCCAAAAAACCAAGACAGACCAAGCGGGGAGGATGGGCGGGCCTAGCGCGAAGGTCTTGTCAACAGGTAAGTATACATAATTACGTTTAATGAAAAACGTACTATTATTTAAATAACTCTCTGTTGAGTAGACCTACTATGCCTAGAATCCCACTGCACGGAGGCGGGTCAGTAGATATGTGCTAGAGACGAGACAAGCAACAAGCCCTGAGTGTAAGCTAACCTACGAGTCATCCACCCTGTGGTGAGGACAAGGTACAGCCCGGGAGACACCATCTCTATTGCTAAGTGATCGATGAGACAACCCAGCCTCTCAACTTCTGATTAACACACTGGTTAAAAGCGAAGTATAAGAAACAAAACAATAGACAAAGAGCAAACAATGCGAATCAAAGTCAATTCCAAGGAGCATCGTAAGACACGCGGGAACAACCTCCTAAGAGGACTGTCCCACTTCTCGGTCTGGTCGGGGGGACACCTTCGTCTGAGCGAACACCTGTGGACCCAGCCTAGAGATGCCTTTGAGATCTGCTGTGGAGAAATATCGTAAGTAATGATGGGCGAAAACCTCTGAAGAACACCACAAACACCCCGGCATGACGTCTGAGACAGCGATGTTGCTCGGATCTCATGCAGTTTGGAACGCGATGGAACAGGCAGGTCAGCGGCCCTGTACGCATCAATGACTGCCGACCTCAGGTATACACCCAACGCTCACTTGTCCAGCTCTTTGGTGCTCCTCAGCAAGTTAGGCAAGAACAGACGACGCCTGCCATCTCTCAGCCTACCGGTACACTGCACGTACATCCTCAACGCCCTAACCGGACAGAGAGAGAGAGATCCATCTCTCGCGAGTCACGAGTCCAGAGCGGGAATAGAGAAAGTACGGCCAGCCTCATCAGCTGCCTGGTTTTTTCAGACAAAGTCGGGAGCTAAACCAAGTAAGGCTGACCCCCCGTCCCTGACCTAAAAACGTAGAAGGTCCGCTTGCAACGCATGGATTTCAGAAAGCCGAGCTGCGGAGGTCATGGCCACAAGAAAAATGACCTTGATGGTGAGAGGGAGGAGGGGAACGTCGTAGAGGGGTTCATACCTATCAGAATGAAGATGGTTGAGCACGATGGCTCAGGTGGACGAAGCTTAGTCCTGCCGTCCACAGAAGGGAAGGTCTTAAAGGTTAGATGAAATGACATATGGTCACTTTCGGATTCGTTGAAAAGGGGTTTCAATTTGACAATTGCTCCATTTTACATTTCTGAAATCGACCCATAAATTACTTATATACGGCTTTTAAAAAAAACGCCTAATTAAGCCCCGGTGACCAGAATGAAAGTGGGAGGGGAGTGGTCACTGAACCGTATTGTGCTGTGACGTACGTGGAGGAGTCTCACTATGGCCGCTAATCATAATTTAACGCGTTTTCACAACTTTTTAACTGCTCATATAAGACAGAAATCTTCATCAAATCAACCCAAATTTTCACTCAAGGGATAACCTAACTATTCAACTAGCGATTTCATATAGATACACTGACCGGGTCCTACTTGATTTGATTGCATTTTGCGCTAATTTACAGTATGTTTGTAACAAATAACCGCGGGACTGCTGTCATAACACATGGCCAAGACGGAAGTTTTGCTCGCATATACTGCTCTATCTATCGCTATCAAAATATATTTTCACTCTATGACATGTTTTTTACTGGTCTGTGTTTTTGCTTTGATCCTGAAGACAAAGCAATTAAGCCTATGTCGGACCGTGGTGAGATAGGTGAGTGTCAAAACACCTGTAATCACAAGCAGGTGATACTTACGCAATTATCTGTCTATAGCAGTGATTAGTCGGCGCCAATCCAGTTTCTGCTTGTAACAACATGAACGCGTTTTGTCTCATTGAATTAAATATGTACCAATGAAATTCATTTCAGTGTAAAATCATCATAACTATTTGGTTTCTATCTTGCCATTTGTGAAAAGACTTTTGCTGTAAGAGGGTTAGTATTTGACCATCTTTTGTTTCCAAGTACTGTCATTGATGGATTTATAGGTTTATAATTTGTGCCTAATGTGCATTGGATATTCATACTGTCCGTTTGGATACGTTTATAAGGTAAGTTTCTTACATTAATTGACACTCTTGCTGAAATGTCAATTTAATACGATGTTCATTTGATTTGATTAACCACACATTTTATTGAAAACATTAGTTTATTATCTATTTCATTCTGAATGTTTTAACGTGTTAATAATTGATTACTAAATCGTAAAATGTAACATTGGGATGCGGTGTTTTCGTAGGTGGATTCGTAGACGTATTATTATCGTTGATAACAAACTTCTTTTGGTGTTTTAAAATATGTGGTGAGTTGCTTTGATTGTTGTAATGTAAATTAGTAAATTAAGTTGTCGGTAGATTAACGACGTTAAAAAATCAAGATGTTGTGATGTGCTTTGATTGTCGATGGCTTACCGTAGGGCCTGCTTCGCCGGAGTCTGCTTATCTCACGTTTGTTGTTCTATTTTATCATATTATCATATCTTGGTTTCATTTTGTCATCGTATATCTCATTAGCAGTGATTTATCCTATGTCTACGAACGTCTATGAGTCCACAGTCTTTCACTATTCATATCAATTATATGTTATATATATACCGATATTTTGGGACATTTGTAAAGTGAACTTGATAACTAACATTACTCGAACAGTTTACAGCAGAACAGTGATGTGGCATTATTGCAAAGCGTGGATATAACAGATTAACTGACCGATTCCCAAGTGTTTGCAATAGTAAATAGTAAGCTTATGTTTACACCGCGTCCCTTCTCGTACGTCACTTCCGGTTAACCCCAACTCTCTAAGCCCCACCCCGTTCGTTGCTATCCGTCGAAAAGCAGACGATGATTTTTGCAAAGTTTGAAGCGGTCTAGTTTAAAAAATCAACAACCGTTTACCTTTATTTTGGGTCTCATTTTCACATATTAGTCTGTTGAACCAATTCCAGATTAGAATTCAATATAACATATAACATTTCGGCCTCCCTTTAATGAGGCCATTGAGGACCGACACATCTAAACCTGGCGACCTCTTCCTGAGTACGGAGAGGATAGCAGACATGTTGGTATTAATAGATGACGCCTTAAGATGCCTGGTGTTGCGTAGGTACACTAAATACTCCGCCAACTGAGGAACGGAGGCCTCTGCCGGGACGAAACCCTGCTGAGCACAGAAAGAGGCGAAGGCCTGCCACTGAAAATCATAGAGTTTCCTAGTGGTCTTCCTATGAGAGGTAGCTATGGCATTGGCGACGCACCTTGAGAAAGCACTGCTCCTTTATACAAGCCAATGTGAAGGCAGAACACCTGAGGGTTCTCATGTAACCTTCAGCTTGGCCTGCTGAGGAGCAGATCTCTCCGTGGCTGAATTGGTACAGGTTCCTGATGACAGAGCCGCCGGAGAGGAATGAACCACAGTCGGGCTGGCCAGCAGGTGGGCGACCAGAAGAAGTCGAAGGACCCGAGTTGTCCATATCTTGGTTACCACTTGGGAGAAGATGACCGGCGGCGGAAAATCATAGGCGTCCATTCCCTCCCACCCTAACGAGAGCGCCAAGATGTTCTTGGCACCTGGAATGTGGACTGCTCGAATGTCAAGGTCCACATGGTCCACCAGCTCGAAAAGCCGGAGCATGCGTAGCAGAAACTCGGCCCTGTTGGAACCCTGCTTGCTTATCGACCAAGGAGCAGCTGAACTGACCGTGTTGACTAGTAGGCACTGGCCTCGCAAGGGGACCTGCCAGTGTTGAATGGCTAGACGGACTGCGTCCAACTCGAGGACGTTGATGTGTGAGTTCTGCTCTGACTGAGACCAGACTCCCGCCACCTGCTCGTGATCCAGATGCACCCCCAACCCTGGAGTGGAGGCGTCTACGAACAGGTGAACTGAGGGGGGACGAGGCCGAAGTGGAACCCCGGAGAAAAAATCTCGTCGACCCGCCACCTGGCTAGGAAGCGATGCAGATCTGGGGTCAGAGCTATGGCGTGACGACAACGAGTCCTGATGTGGGGGTTCAGGAACACCTGTAAAGGGCGGAGGAATAACCTCCCCCTGCGGGTCAGGTCCTTAGCTGACGTTAGCAAAGCCAACACTCGTGACAAACCCATGTCAATGACTTGTTGTTTTGTGATGTTGTTGTTTTTACAAACATCGACATGGCCATCATTCGAGAATCACATGATGACAGTTCCATCTCATCTCTTGTATCAAAGTGTGAGTGAATCGTTATCTTTGATCATGTTCTTCCTGAGATTGTGACAAGGAGACTGGAAGAAGCCAAGCCTGTTGACAGAGACGCTGTCAGTGACTCGGACAATGTGTGGTGCCTGTGTCAACAAGAAGAACATGGTCGCATGATTATGTGTGAGGGACCAAACTGTTCCTACGCTTGGTTTCATTATGAGTGTGTTGACATTCGAAGGAAGCCAAAAGGATCATGGTTTTGTCCCAGCTGTGTAATGGGATAATGTAATGTGCATGACCTTGTTGTATATATATAAATAGGATATTTTCCCTTTGAGCTCAACAATTGATATATGTAAATGAAATCAGTGACCAGTGGTAAACAACTTTGGTTTGGCTCAAATAGTACTTCAGTTTGTTGACTTAAGTGTTTCAAGGTAAAACAATAAAAACTTATTATAACTTCACATAAACTAAACTGTTAAATGTTGAAAGTGTGAGTTTGATAGGAAGTAAGATGCTGAGCGCAATGCTGAATATTTTTTATAATCTTTGAAAATTATTGTTTAACTGTTAAATTGCATTTTCAGTGTATTAGATTGACAGTTTGTAGTTAAAAAATTATGAAATCTGAGCTGTTAAATGTTGGAAGAGTGATATGAAGAGAGATGCTGAGCTAAATGATGGATATTTTATACTCTTTGAAAGTTATTGTTTGAATTTAAGTCTCGTAGATTGACAACTTGTACTTAAAAAATGTTGTAAGTGTGGCTTTGATATAAAATAACTAAGATGATTGATCTTGGAAGTAACAAGGTTAAAATAAAACACTGAAACACACAATATGCTGTTATGTGTTTTTTAAAAAAATTATTCATATATCAATAAAACATTAAAAGGGACTGAAGCATGTTTTTTGAAATTTAATTTTTCAAATTTCCTACTTATAATGATAGCTTATGCCATCTATATTTACTTTATAAAGTAAAACATCTTCTTACACAAACCAAATATCTGAAGTGGTAATAACTGTGCTTCATATAAAGCAAATATTGCATGTCGGCCATTTTAATGTGAACACATTTTATTACTTCAAATTACAAAACCCATGGGTTAACCGAATCATATACACTCTCCAGGTGCTCCTTGGCCCAGGTCAGGAACTCTCTTAATGCTGCCAGTCGTCCGAGGATCCACACGGCCATCATCACGAGGGTCTTCTTCATCCTTGCCATATTTACCATGGCTCCCTTAGGAGTCTGGCTGACTCGTTCAGAGAAGAAGGCCGGGATGTGGCACTCCAGGGCGTGTTTGGTAAGCTTCCTGGTCGACGGGGCACATCGAGCCTTTCCCATTCCTTCTATTTCTGGTGCTGGAAGAGTCCCTTTCTTCTCGGCTGGGGGCGACAGTCACGGTCCGGCGAGAGTTCCTGAAGGTAGGGCTGCATCTAGCCGGGCGGTACCTCACCCTACCGCCTGAAGGGATTTGTCCCGTGATTCCCTCTTCTCGGCCTTGGGGGCTCGTCTCCCCAAGAGTCTAGGGGGCTGGACCCCTCCAGACTGACGAACCTCTCCTGGGCCCAGCTCCTGGCTTCTGGTTCATAGTCCTCTGAATACGGGGGACTACTTCTGGTGGAAGGGGACCGGTGGTCCTGGAGGAGTGGCGGTTGGTTTGGCTCCCCTGAGGGCGAGGGTACGTCCAGTCGTGTAGGAGAAAGACGGGCTGTCTCTCTCCATGGGGCCAGGTCGGCAGGCTCCCTCAAAGAGACACCTGGCCTCGTCCTGCTCTCTGGCCTCGGCATCCATGGTGCCGGAGATCCCCCGTGCTCCCCGGGTCATGGTAGAACTGGCGATACCGTCCCTCTCATTCTCCCCAGTCGACCCCTGGTTATTACCTCCCTCTGAATCCACGTCATCGTGGCGATCCCGTCCGGGAGTCCGTGTGGGGGACAGCAAACGAGAGCAACGGAAATAATGAAAATAGAGAAATATAGTGCAACAAAGAACAACAAAAGTTTTATTTTTGAACAAAAATGGAGGTCCAATGGTGAACGATATGCTTCAGTAGTTGAAATTGCAACTATCCCAGTCTACATGCTCATATATGTAAAAATGATGAATGTATGTAAAGAACTTGTAAACAAAGAACTTTGAACTGAATAAAACAATTTTTTTTTAAAGTTAAACTAAAAAAGAACAAAAAAAAACAAAAAACGAGAGCAGCTGCTCCCGTACCGTCTCCTCCCTGTAGAGGGTCACCTCCATCTCCTCCTCCACCGGGCTCCTTGGCTCCTCTAGCTCTTCTAGTCTTTTGTCAATTTTCTTGACTACCTTTCATCATTGTGTCTGTTCTGGAAAGAGAATCAAAAGTACTAATGGGGAGTACGCCCTCTTCATATAGCGGGCAGGCGTTTCTACCGTCACTCCTACGCACTCTCCATGGAACCACCCATTGCAACTGTCACATACGATCATAAAAGACCCATCGTTGGCTGTCTGCACACACAATATACGGGGACCTCCGGATTGAGATCCTCCACTTTAGGACTTTAGGAGTGGTATGAAAACGTCACTGTCCCTGTCGTCAGATGTCACCTGTGGCAGAGAAAGTGGGGTGGCCTCACTTGCACTTTGTTGCATAATATTACGCTGCAGTGACCATAAAACAGTTCATTTAAGGTCCTTATCGTTTATCCTTTTTATCCATTTCAATTTTTGTGTTGATATTATTTTTCTAATGTTTGGCGTTTTTATCCCTCCGTATTCTGGATTTAGCCTCATTACATCTCTTTTTACCTTATCTGGTTTGTTTTTCCATATAAATTTGAAACATTTGTTTCTGAAGTTTTGTAACGGCAGATGTCTTTGGAGTTGGTAGTGATGAGAACAGATGGTTGAGAACAGTATTCCTTCCATACGGGGTGAGGGTACGAGCTGACCAAATATTCATTTGCATTACAATCTGAGAAAGTTTAACATCTATAGTCTTATCTATATTTACTCTTAATCCTGAAAAACGGGCAAATAGTTCTATAGTATGCTGCATATAGGCTTTTTCAGATCAATCTAGGGTAAGTGTGTATCATCTGCGAAAGAAGATATTCTATATTTCCAAGTTTTACTCCCTTCATGTTTTACCCCCTTTATGTTCCGTATCATGATGCCTAAGATTTCAACACACATAAGAAAAATGTACGGGGGTAACGGGTCACCCTGGCGACATCCCCGGCTTATTTCAAATGGATTTGACGCGAAACCGTTTACCATGACTCTCGATTCAATATCATTATAAACTATAATGATATCTAAACATTCGATATATGGATAATTTAAGTTATTTTATTGAAAATTTGTGAGTAAAAATCACAATCAAAATGTTGTGAAATAATGTGAATTATGACCAACGCCGATAATGAGATTACTCCAGTGTTGTCACAGGAGTCATCGCTTCCACACCCCGATAGATTTTCATTCTGGCCGCCGGGGCTAAATTAGGCTTTTTTTAAAAGACCGTTAATACGTTTATTATGGTCCGATTTAAGAAATTCAAAATCGAGCAATTGTCAAATTGAAATCCTATTTTAATTAATCCGAATGTGACCACATATCATGACATCTATCCTTAAGAGGGGAATATTAGTGAAAAATTTAGTTTTGATTTGTTTAACAGTATTGTTTAAGACATATATGCATTAGAGGTGAAAGGAATCCAAACTACAGTAGTTGAACCGCAGTACTTTGCTTTTGGTTCGGTACACGGTACCTCAATGGGATTTTTCGGTATATACCGAATATATAACCTAATTAAACAACAATGTTATTAGCTAATGTAATTATATTTTTCGTTGTATACTTTCAAAAACAAATGATTTCCACACCCTACACACTTATTTTAAAGAAAAAAACATGTGATTAGTTATGGTTTTAGTTAAATGTTAGTTAGTTATTCGTTATATGTAAAGACATTCTTGGTTTTGTAGCGAACCGAAAATTTACCGAACCGAGGATTCTTTACCATAATTCGTACGGAACCGAAGCCCAAGCCCAAGCCCAAGCCCAACCGTACCGTTTCACCCCTAAGTGTATTAACAAAGTATTAAAATAGTACGTTTTTTTATTAAAAGTAATTATTTATACTTACCTGTTGACTAGACCTACTTTGCCTACCTCCTCTCTAGGTAGGCTATTTCAGCCTTAACACAGACGAAACTTGAACAGTGGAGTAAGGGATGCGTAAAATCCCTATCCAAGGGTGGTAAGTCTGCATGGTCTCGTGACGTCACTACCGGAATATGCCACTCAGTCCCAAAAGGCAGGACAGACCAAGTGGGGAGGATGGGACGGCCTAACGCGTAGGTCTAAGGCGAATGACTGGCGAAGCGAGTGACTGGCAAAGCGAGTCACTGGCGAGACGATGCGAGTCAAGTAGAATCAAACCTAAGGCGATAGACTGGCGAAGCGAGTCACCGGCGAAGCGAGTCACTGGTCCCAAATGATAGTTTTGTGTCATTTATATTTACTTTAGAGGGTAAAACATCTTATAACACAAACCAATTATCCATAGTTGTAATAAAGTTGTTGTGTATAAAGCAAAAATTGCATGGCGGCCATATTATTGTGAGCACATTTTATTATTTCGACTTTCAAAAACAATTCCCATGGCTTTACTGAGAGATGTACACTCATTTTTAATTTGATTTTGCGAAGAGAGAAGGGTTTATACTATTGGTGAAATTAATTTTCAAATACATTTCATCAACTTATTTGAGCGAAAAAAACGTGCCACTGCCCCTTTAAGGGAAACCTGGACTGGCGAACACAAGAATATTGAGCTTAATGGTTACAAAAGCAATAACTTTTCACAGACAGTATACACATAAACGTGCGAAGCGATGAAGTGGAGGAGTGATTGTGTATATAAAGAACAATTGGTTTAATGGTGTCATTATTGTTTAAAACATTTATGACACATTGATTTGGTTGACATTTGACAAAACTGGTTCCCATAGTAGATATCGCTTATGTGCGATCAAGCGATATCTACAAATGTTATCTACAACTTGACCAGAAATCCGCCCTATCTGAGCATACCTCGAAAAACAAGGATGACATCATCGATTGGGCAGCTACCAAAGTCCTGTCTACCAACAACAAGAACTGGCGCCAAAGAAAACTCCAAGAAGCGATTGAAATTCGAATGGAACAACCTGCAATAAACCGCGATCAAGGCATCTTCCTACCACGTGCTTGGGATTCACTCATCTAGAATTTCTATCTCCTGTCGGAGGAAATATCCGAGGAGAACCAACCAAAACCAAATCCAAGTATCCCTATCTTCCCCTCCTGTCGGAGCAAATTATCAGAGGAGTCCCCACCAATCAACACCTATCAGCTCCAATCACCATGCAACAACTTCAAAGCCACCCACATCAACAGTTGGCCTCTCTTCCAATCAACTGTAATTATTATTTGTTTAACAATTTCAATATAGCCAATCGGCTTCCCTCGTTTCATCATGTGTGTTTATGTACATCTTCAATAAAGCCTACATGCCATTGTTTATCTACTTACTCCCACTCATGTTTGTATTGAAAATCATCATTGTATACCATTCTCATGCTTCACCCCATCATGTTTGTATTACAAATCCCCATTGTATACCATTCTCATGCATGTTAACTTCCCCGATGGAGGTTCCTCACCATTGTTTTGTTTGCTATATAAATGTACCATATTTTGTTATTCCCTTACATTCCACCAGATGAAGGAGTGAGTATGTACTCCGAAACGTCGTGTTTTTTCACATTTAAGAAGTTGTTTTCCAGAAAATCTTCCTGTTCTTCTGATATCTACATTGTAGATATTGCTACAATCAAATCGTCATAATCCTAATACATCATCAGTAAATGACATCAGAAGGCTTTGACATCACTGAGAACAATGCTAAGACATCACAAAGTTGATGACGTAACAATGCTATGACGCCATAATGCTGATGCCGTCACAATGCTATGACCTAACTGAGAGCACTGCTAGAAGTTTTGTGTTCATTCTTTTGCTAATAATTGTTGAAAAATGATGCCTCGGATATTTGTAACTTTAATCAACTCGTGTTGATATATTTGATATCAGAAGACACTTGGGTGAGAGTCTATATATGTATATCTTTATAGTGTATATATGGAAAGAAGGGTCTCTTATGTACAATGAACATGATTTTTATCTCTTTGATTTATTTGCAGAATACAAAGGATGTGGTGAAGTGTTAATTGTGGGTGATTTTAATGCTCGAGTCGGTACTCGAGCAGATTTTGTTGTGGGCGATTTCTTCAATAAGAATACAGATGATATAAGTTACAAGGCTGATGATATGCGGAGAAGACAATCTGTGGATAAGAGTAGTAATTCATGTGGTATCCAACTATTGGATCTGTGTTTTGCCACTGGTTTAAGAATAGCTAATGGTCGTATAAATGGATGCTCAACAAATTTGTTCCCATTTCAGAATAGAAACGGAAATATCGGTTATTGACTATGTACTATGTGAAGAGGGTCGTGAGTGTGTTTTAACATATTTTAAGGTGCTTGACTTTGATGCACACATCAAACATGCGCCTGTGACATTGCAGCTTAAAATTGTTGGACAGAAACCGAGCTGTGACGTCATCCTACAAGTGGCAGGGAAAGTAAACACAGCGTTTCCGAATCGAACTTTTAGCACATTTACAAGTAATATCAGAAGTAGTTGACACGTATGACCAAAACAAGCTACACGAAGCTGCTGAATGTGTCACTTCTATACTATTCAATGTTTCAAAAACTTATACAGAGAGATGTCGCATAAATGCTTCAACAGGTTTTAGTTCAGTTACGAGATGCACAGTGGTTTGACTCTGAGTGTAGAGCTGCAGAGAACAGTTACCTGGACGCTCTTAACAATTTTAATAAGGACGTGAGTGAAAGAAATAGAACGTTACTGAGTGACAGCAAAAGAAAATACAAGAACATTTCGAAAAGAAAAAGGAGTAAGTATCGAGGTGTAAAATCAAAAGAGATTGAGAATTTAAAAAGCAAGAGCCCAAAAGACATTTGGAAGTATTCAAAAAGGAAAAGAATGTTTCAGGTGACAGGTCGCCGCAAATAGATGTTTTTCTACAGTACTTCAGAGATCTTTACAATGAATTGGGTGAAGTTGAAAATACGCATGTGGAGCATGATTTGCGGCACATTATTGTTGAAAACAGTTCTATAACTACCCATGAACTTGATGAAGATATTACAGTGGACGATGTAAAGCGAGCTATCGACAAACTGACTTGGAGTTGGACTCGTTGGGTTGTTCAATGAATTATTCCAGTTTGCAAATGATATTATTCTAGATCAATTAACAACATTATTCAACAAGATACTCTCCTACGGTATTTTCCCACGATGTTGGTCAGCTGGCGTGATTATCCCGTTACACAATAAAGGTCCAACTGACGACGTAAACAATAACATAGGAATAATAGTTGTTTTTCGAAACTCTTTACATCTATACTAACTGAGAGAATATCTACCTGGGTAGATAAATACGAAGCTATCTCTGATGTGCAGGGGGGCGGGATAGCGCAGTGGTTAGCGCGTTCGGCTTCGGATCAAGAGGTCCGGGGTTCGAATCCCGCCAGGTGCACGGCAACTTTGTCTGCAGTAGAGAACTGTTCTACACGCAGTAAGGTTTGGGTGCAATGCTACACTGAATTTCAGCGTAGTACTACCGATGGTTCGCTAGTTCCAGCCGTTGCTCGCAGGTTTCACCGCAATGCATAGCCACATGGCGTTGCGGGCTTTCTCCCTGTCATACTACTAGCAGCCTCGATATAAGTGAAATACTCTTGAAAGCGGCGTCAAATCACCTAACCTCACATTATTATGTATTATTATTCTCATCTCCAAGGGGGTGATGCTGCAGAGAGATCAAGCAAGACCAGCAATACAACTTCCTGTTTGTTCAAGGATAGGAGGACATAGAGAATCTCACCCAAGTGTAAAATATATCAACACGAGTTGATAAAAGTAAAAAATATACGAGGCTTGCCGAGGATATTTTTACTTTTATCAACGAGTGTTGATATATTTTATATCAGAAGACACGAGGGTGAGATTCTATTTATCATCCAAAATCATTCTTAATACGTTTAAGTGAAAATAGTGTACATCTCTGAGCCCATCTCTCCATTTGACGTCCAGCACGGTGAAGTCATAGCATTGTGACATCATCTTGTTTATGACGTCATAGTATTGTGATGTCATTACTCGATGACGTAAATGCAAAGTGATGTCATGTAGTTGACGGTGACAGTGCATTGTGCTAAATCTACTGCCAGAAAGATATCTCCTAGGAGATATCGCTTGATCTCCCACAAGCGATATCTCCTGTGGAACACAGTTTTGGGTGATAAATCGTTGTACACCCTTAGTAGAGCAGTTTCTGTTGAATGGGACTTTTTGTAGGCGGATTGAAACGGTTCTGTGACATCATTTCTGGATACATGTTGATTCAGTTGCTTCAAAACAACCTTCTCCGTTATTTTATAAATAAATGAAAGGTTAGATATGGGTCTATAGTTATTAAGCTCCACAGAGAGGGGTTTCTTGAGCACTGAAGTCACGAGTGCCTGCTTGAAACTGTGGGGTACTGTACCAGAGTCAAGCGAACTGTTGATAACAGAGCAAGTTGCTGATGTCACAACTGGCAGGCAAGGGCGCAATAACCGGGTATGCACAGAATCAAGTTGGCATGATTTACATGGTGCTTCTTGAGCTAGTTTCATGAAATCTGATCCACTGACCACCTCCAGTGTCAAGGAGAGTCTGTCTGCGGGTGGTGGACGCCCCACTGGAGAATAGGTGAAAGAAAACGGTACCGCTGGATGTTGGTTAACTCGAGCATGACCTGCTGCAGCACTCTTTCCGCCACTGAGCCAAATCCGCGTCAGAGGCCTTTGGCACTGACCTCTATCGCAGCCTGCTTGGCAAAGGCCGTCATGGCTTGACAGGTGTTGGCGATGGAAACGGCCATACCCAAGACTGACCTTATACTGGAGCAAACGACGCCGTCGGAAAACAGTGCAGACAATCACCCCTACTTCACTGTGTTGGGTAACTGCCGTAACCCACTCCAAAAATTGCGGCTGGTCAAAACATGGCTGATTGCAGATTTTCTTTTAATACATTGAACGTCTATACTAGGGTACTTTCCTACATATTATTAATGTGCATGCCTTGGACATTCACCAAGGAATCTGTAGATGTCATGTTAACCTTTAGGAAGTGTGTAAATTCATCATAATCTGCGTTTGTAAAATTGAAGAGGGAGAGGGTTAACTTGAGAAATATTTTCTGATATGAGAAGGGTAACTTAGATGTTTGTTAAAGTTCAAGAGACAAATGAAGATGATTTTAAATTTATATAAGTAGTAAAACCATTTATGAGATACTGAATTTCATTGTATAGGTGACACCATTCATCAAATACGTGGCATCTCAAGCTCAATATCAAGAAGAAGTTTGATCTTTGAATATTGCGTGATATAAACAAACATGAGACAGTATAATAAAACATTTGATGACTGTTTGTTCATGACATATACATAAAGTGAAAATTAGAAGTTTCTACTACTACCTATATTATCATCAAATACGTTATGCTAATTCAAATGCTCAAATTGTCAAAATGGATGGTCCTAAATTAGTATTTTTTACCTTAATAATTTAAACAATATTTGTATATGTATTTTAACAGTAAAAATATACTGACGTGCAATAGAAATGTTCCCACATTTTAAAAAAAATTTAAAATTGAAAATTGTTGTCGAAAAATAGTTTGAATATATATAAAAGACACGGGCTTTGTAGTGAAGTACTCACAATTTCATACATCAGGGTATGATGCCTTTATGTATGTGTCTGTTCAAATATACAAATACACTGTTACACTTGGGGTGGTAAATCGCTTTTTCAAGAAGTTTCTTTGGTCACAATGTTTCGTATGAGAAAGTAAAAAATGAAATAATAAAAAAAGTCGTCGACCTATACAACCTTTTTAAATTTGTTGACGCAACATTACTGTAGGACGTCATAAAATAATTCAAAATCGCTTTAAACGTCGGAATTTTGTCAGCAAAAATATTTTCTGAAGACAAAAACAATGGGATTCCAACGAGCGACAATACCTTATCGTTTTATACTTCATGAGTCCAATATGGCATTATGATTGACTCCTGTCTCTTTCATGTTGTTGAGCTTTGAATTCATACACGTAAAAAGTGCAGCTCTAATTTTCAAATTTACATATTTGGAGCAATGAAACCTTTTGAAAACATGAAATGTGAGTATATGTATTTATAAGAATTGACAACATTTATCTATTTTTGCATTTATCTATTATGTTTGCACAGCAGTTTTCAAATTTATACCTTCATGAACTTATAAATGTTGAAGTTAATTCTTAAGTATAATAATTATATTCTATGTCTGTTCGGGTACATTCAGGATGTTGATATCATTTTATTCACAATGGCCTTTGGCCAGAATGTTTGACATTTAACTTACACATTCATAACACGTAGAAGTTTTATGAATAAATGATGTTGTCGATATAAATAATTAACGTTCTCGGCCTTAAATTTTTTGACACGTCTTTACTGTAGGACACCATAAAACAAGCAAAAAAGTCCTTTTGGACTTTATCTAGTCTAGATAAGGATATTCCAAAACGATTTCTGTAAACGCATTCTCCGAAATATGAACAGATAATGTTTTGAAAATTCATATTTGGTATAGTTATGTTCTGAAGACATGACATTTCGCCTTTTCAGTCGTAATTATCGCCCATGGATTGAAATATATTGTATTTTGTATGGGGGCGTTTCTTTTGCACGTGAGTTTATATACATTTCACATATCCTTTTTGTTTGATGACACTTGATACTAACTAATTTTGAATTGATTTCCCACAACATTTAAGCATTTTAGTATTTTATCATTTTAATTCATTTGTCAATGTTTGTAAGTTTACAATTGGTCTTATCCTATAAGTAAAGATATTTCTTTATGTAGAAGGCGACTAGATTAGAATGAATTTACTGCTATCTGTGTTCTACTGCCATGAATGTGCATAGCATATGAATGTTTGTAATTATTGTGTACTGTGCATTACTTTGAAACTGGCTTGAAACTATTCCAAAAACCGCCAGGAACACGGCAACTTTGTCTGTAGTAGAGAACTGTTCTACACGCAGTAAAGTTTGGGTGCAATGCTGCCCTGAATTTCAGCGTAGTACCACTCATGGTTCGCTAGTTTCAGCCGATGCTCGCAGGTTTCACCGCAAAGCATAGCCACATGGTGTTGGGGGCTTTCTCTCTGCCATAATACTAGCAGCCGTGATATAAGTGAAATACTCTTGAAAGCGGCGTTAAACCCCAACTCACCTCATGTCACCTTGTTCATCTCTATTGCAACTCATTCATTTCTTTGTCAACCAGCGAGTTTAGTCGGAATTTTCATACCTTCAAGGACATGCACTGGCTTGGAGTTCGGAGCAACTTGAAGTGTTGGTAAAGATGAACGATTCCAATTTTGACCCAACTTCCAAACGCAAGGCATAACTCTTGCCAGTCAGCATTACTTGTTGATTTATCCCTTGCGGTATTTCCCTCGCTTTCTTGTGTCAAGATAGTGAATTTCTGCACCAGAAATGCATAGCGGGCCTGGATTTCTAAAGGAAATACTGCAAGGCCTTAATCAGCCAGTAATGGAAACTGGCAAGAGTTATGCCTTGCATTGGGAAGTTGATCTTGACCATACATGATTTGTGGACTGACACCGCCTCCTGAAGGATCTTAAATGCCTTCAAACCATCAGAAACTGGCGATAGCTTTTCTCCTGTTTTGCTTGTTCTTGAGTTCAGTACATTTTGTCAGTGAGTCTGATATTCTCTTCAAACTTTTCAAGATATCCACTTCGTAGGAGTTGTTTTCTCACTTCTCTTAACTTTCTTCCAAATGCAGCTCGAAGTCTACCTTATTAAATTATCTATTCTAACATTATACAATTACATTGAAATCCAGTTATTTGTGAGAAAATAATTCGCCTACATGACATTATGTTATGGAAGATGTTTTAGTTTTTGTTTTCAAATAACACATTTTCTGGGCATCTTTCTGCCCCTTCTGGGGGCGGGATAGCGCAGTGGTTAGCGCGTTCGGCTTCGGATCAAGAGGTCCGGGTTTGAATCCCGCCAGGGGCACGGCAACTTTGTCTGCAGTAGAGAACTGTTCTACACGCAGTAAGGTTTGGGTGCATTGCTACACTGGATTTCAGCGTAGTACCTACCACGATAGTTCCAGCCGATGCTCGCAGGTTTCACCGCAGTGCATAGCCACATGGCACTGCGGGCTTTCTGCCTGCCATAATACTAGCAGCCGCGATATAAGTGAAATACTCTTGAAAGCGGCGTTAAACCCCAACTCACTCACTCACTCAACATTCACTCTGTCCCTTCTTTTGGGAAAAAAAACAAGACTTCAAGGACATATACCATCGATGATAGTTGATAAAATAATAGTTAACTGTTGATAACTGTGTTATCAATAGTGTGATTTAATCTTTATATTATTGATTATAACATAATTATAACATAGTTTCACTATTTTCATCATTATCGAAATAGCAAATACTAAACAATATCCGTGTTATACCATTTCAAGGATTTGGTATTCAAGGAGCCAAGCGGGTTAATTAGAATGTTACACGGCAGCAAGTTTACTGTTCGGGTCTCGCCAACTTAAAATGAGAGAAACCAACAACATTGTTAAGACACTAGTTTCACGCGTCACTTCGTTTCTTGGCATCTAACTGTGCTTTCCTATGGAAAAATCAAAATGTCCAGGACATCTTACATTGATGACGATGGATAAATTGATATGTGATAATGTTGAAGATGAGGTTTAATTGCAATCAATAGTGGGTTTTGATATTAAAGATATTATTGATTATAAAATGATGTTGATATTATAATTTTAAACATCATCCTCGAAATAGAAAATACCAAACAAAACCCTTGTAATGCCACTTCAATGACTTTGTATTTAAGGAGCCAAGCTGGTTAATTAGCGTATTACACGGCAGCAAGTTTAGTATTCTGCTTAGTCCTGGCCATCTTATATTGGGAGAAACCAACAATAGTGTTATGACACTAGGTTTTAAGCGAGTCAGGTCTGCCACAACATAGACCCAGTTATGAAAACTGTCGGATTTGATGTCGAGGGGGCGGGATAGCGCAGTGGTTAGCGCGTTCGGCTTTGGATCACGAGGTCCAGGGTTCGAATCCCGCCAGGGGCACGGCAACTTTGTCTGCAGTAGAAAACTGTTCTACACGCAGTAAGGTTTGGGTGGAATGCTACACTGAATTTCAGCATAGACCACCCATGGTTCGCTAGTTCCAGCCGTTCACCGCAATGCATAGCCACATGGCGTTGCGGGCTTTCTCCCTGCAATAATACTAGCAGCCGTGATTTAAGTGAAATACTCTTGAAAGCTGCGTTTAACCCTAACTCACTCACTCACTCATTTCATGTCGAGACGCTGAAAGTCATTCTGAAGGCAATTGATGCTGCACGCACTCTAACCACAGGGGCTTGTGTTGTTACTTATTCATATGTCGGTAGCTGTAAGAAAACGAATCTTTGAGCTAGGACATGTGTTTTCAGTTCTACAAGGACCTGTGACTTTAACATCACCAACAACCTCCGAATCTGAATCCGAAGCTGCACTGTGAGTAATATAGCAGCTATGTAGAAGACCCGACCATTTGGATTAGATCTGGTAAAAGTAGAGCCATTGGCTCTGTAGCTCATCAGGCTTTAATAATGAAATATTAAAAATTACTTATATGAATGTACATACAAGTTTTACAAAATAAACATTACATACAAATTTTGTCAGACTCTCAATTCTTACTTTTCAAGTCTGAACTTCTCTTTCTCAACAACCATTTCTCAAAAAACATGTTGGAATTGGTATATTAGGGATTCCCTCCCTTAGTCTCTGCACTGAAGTGAATGAAGAGCACATTAAATCTCAAGAGTACTGTTTATTTAGATTGTGCCCCTGTGACCCTATTTGGGGTGACAGGGTCATAAAATTTACATTTTAGAATCCCCATTGGCAAAGGATTTGCACAAAAAATTTCAACTCCCTCGACCAAGTGATTCTGAAGAAGACAAAAATAGGTTGTCACCCCTGTGACCCTATTAGTGGTCACGGGGTAACCAAAACTACAATTAAGTATCCCCATTTGCGGAGTCTGTACACAAGATTTCAGCTTTCTAGACCTTTTTCTACTGGAGAAGAAGGTTTATAAGGTCGTGACTTTTGTTTACCATATTTGGGGTCAAAGGGTCACCTAATTTACAATTGAGACTCCCCATTGGCCAAGGAGTCTGTAAACAAAATTTCACCTTCCCAGTTCTAGTGGTTCTGGAGAAGACGAAAAAGCGAAAAGTTTACAGATGGACGGACGGACGGACGCCGGACACCACGCCATGCCATAATCCTATTGGGCCTTTCGGACCAGATAAGTGAAAAATCAGACAAACACAATTTTTTTTTTTTGAATCTCACCTCAACAGTATGCGTTACACATGTTCACAACTTATTAACTAAATGGTTAAATCTAATAAAATGAATACTTCAATTTCAAACATTTAGTAAAATTGGTTTCAGTACCCGATGTTTTTAAACGGATATGACAAACCATCATACACTGATGTACAATAATGTATAGTTTTTTTTCCAAACATTCGATTTATATCAAAGATATAAAAAAAATCTACAGGTTTGGTATAGTTTTTTCTCACATTTTTTTAATTAACGTTCTTCAAGTCGTAAAAGTTGTAAATTAATAGAGTTTTTTGACAAACAAGACTATGTCATCTGAATGGAGAAATAAACACACTTTTAGTCAAATGTACAAATCTTTTTACTAAGTCTATACTCATATTAACAAAATGAGAAGAAACTAGTGGAAACAGAGTTTCCTTCACCAGAAGTATATTGGCTGACACCAGGTTTTGTACATATGGAGAGAATTCTATGTTTTTGAAAACAACATTGTACACAATAACAATGTATACTCCCAATCAAAATGGTGAATTGGAAAATTTTTCTTGAATGTAACTCACACTGTTAATTAGTTGTGCATATAGAGTAAAAATATTACAAGATATACTCTTCCGTAGATTCAAACAGGGACAAAAACATGATTGACACAGCTCAAAGCCGAAGTGATGCGATTACAGGTTCATATACAAGAATTACAAATCACATAGTATGTGGAGTATACAAATGTTGTTTAAAGTGTTTCTATATACAAATATAATAACTCTACAACAGACATAAAAGCAATTCTACGAATACAAGTTCTCAGCCGCCGTTTTCTATCCTTGATTTTCTCCCAGGTACACATTTGGTAAAACTCTAGTCATACCCTGGATTAATCTACACAGATACACTTGGATTAACTCCCTTGTCTGGTCTATTATCCAATCAAATGTCTACATTAAAAGACGTACCAATCAAAACCTTCTATCATACGTCACTTCCGCTATTTCCATACAGCATAACGTCTAGGGCTCTCAATCAGGAAAACTTGCTTGCAAGACTTCTCTGAAAGGCTACAGTGAAGGTCTAGTCAGGCAAGGACGATTATAAACTAGCAGGCCGAGCTATGGATATACAGGGTTGGGTCGAGATATGTCATGTCTCTCGTAATGGAAATGTCGAGGATGCACATATTCATGTTACATAAACCTTCATGTTATATATTTAATCACTCACTTGTGCTTTGCAAACTATGACAACTAATAAAACTCCAAGAATAGATGGATTCCCTATCGATATCTTTAAATATTGAAATTGAAAGCAATCAGAGAAATGAAGCAACATAATGAATACACAATAACGATAAGAAATCAGTACTGGTGGACAACAATAAAATCAATAATACCTTATACCTCTCGCGTGAGAAACATTTATAAAATTTGGAAATGTCTAAAATGTCACAGTTTCTTTAATATTGTACTTATCTCACTCAGCAGATGCTTAGAGTGGCATTAAAAGAGGAGACCGGTACACGGGGGTGGTAGGTATTACTGTGTTGAGTTTCTCCACCTGTCTTCACTTCATGTTCGCATATTTTAACTTGACACATGTTCATCTCTCTGGTTTTGGATCACAATACAGTTGTGTGTCAAACCCTGCTGGTTCATCATCTTGTAATGTCACACTCATTGCTTTGTCTA
Source organism: Gibbula magus (assembly GCA_936450465.1). Lineage (NCBI taxonomy): Eukaryota > Metazoa > Mollusca > Gastropoda > Trochida > Trochidae > Gibbula > Gibbula magus. The sequence goes on along the minus strand of OW388300.1, from coordinate 18,564,816 downwards.
AGTCAACCAGGGAGTTTAGTTGCAATTCGGCATAACTTGAGGGACATGCTCTTGCTCGCAGTCTGGAGTTGCTTGAAGTGATTGTAGAGATGAACTAGTTCTATCTTTGCGATGAAGGATGGGTGTTTTGACATCGCCTCTTGAAGGATCTTAAATGCCTTCAAACCATCAGAAACTGTAGACAGTTTTATCTCCTGCTTTGCCTTTTCCTTAGTGCAGTAGATTTTGTTAGTGAGTCTGATTGTTCCATCAAACTTTTGAAGATATCCAGTTCGTAACAGCTCTTTTTTCACTTTTTTGAACTTGTTTCCAAATGCGGCTTGTAGTCTGTGTTCGGGGTAATTGTCAAATGGAGCTGTGTTTTTGTCCTCCCTATGATCCCTATAAGCCAGGACATACACAAGCTCGTCTCTCTGGAACAGATCCAAGAACTTTATTTTCCCCAGACGTTCGTAACGTTGTTTCACTTTAGTCCTATATCCATCCGTCTCACATCTTGTGACAACGCTCCACAACTCTTCAAGGAATTCAAAGCGACTGTTGCAGATGATATTCTTGAAGAGGAGATCAGCAGACACTCGGATCTGGGAACACACATCTCTGGTTGTTACCGCAAGACCTTCTTTCACGTGGATCAGGTAGGTCTTCTTTGGGGTGAAATGCAAAATATCATACAACTCCACATGCTTCACCAAGATCCTGTCGCTAAGAAGATATCCCATTTCTGTTGTTCCAACAAGATGATCGTACCAGAGAAAGCCTTCATTGAACATCCCCTCCGTCTGGTGGCAGTGCATCCGGTAGAACAGCTCTTTGGTGCAGTCCAAGGGTTCTGTGTCCATCTTTGGATAATTGTCGAAGTTTACTGTCAATTGTGTTTGGATGGCATCAGGCTTTTGCTGTTCAACCGTTTTGCACCAATTCTCAAACGTAGTCTGATCCATTGATGTAGTTGGTCGCTTTCGTTCTGATTTGTCCCTCTTGATATCCTTTCCTGCATTCTTTCCTGAATAAATCCAGGGCAAGGGGATAATATCCTGCTCCACTTGACAGCCTCTTTCAATGTTGGTAAATTCTACCTCAAGCTGACTTAGATAAGCGGTTCGAATCCTAAGCCATTTTCCACAGTATCGGAAAAAGGACCTTCCATCTGAGGTTCTAACGTGTCTCTCCACAAACTGAAGCAGAGGTTCCGATGTCGGTTTTGATCCACTTGCAGTGTCCTCAAACTTCAAGTAGAGCTGGTCGAAGTCATTTTTCTGCAAAGAGTCACCTGGAAATTCTTTTTTGACTTCTTCAGCGATGTCGCTGAACAAAGGTGGAACGTCTTTCCAAGTCTTCAGCTTTATTGGACGGGAGTTGGAACTTTTCTTTAAAAGTAATGAAAAACTGTTTGCATTGTTCCAGGCTTCTAGTTTACGGTGTACAAGTGATATTTTCAAACGATCGTCATTTTTGATACTATCGATGATGTCTTTTTTCAGTCGATTATCTAGTCTAGCAATGACTTTCTTTTTCTTGACAAGTTCAACATGACTGAGTATATCAAATCGGTTGTCATCCACTTCCTCTTCTGTAGAACCAAATCTTTTAAAGACTGTTCCTCTAGCAATGCGAGACAGCTGCTGAATGATGTAGGCCAAGTCGATCAAACTCAGCTTCATGTGAACTCTCAGATAGTTAATACCTACAGTCATTGATACTTTCCGAGGTCTTCCTTTTTTCGTCTGAAAGCACCCAATCCTACAGAGGGAGCAATCACCTTTAAACGGCACCTTGAAGGTGGTTGTGATGTGACCCAAATAGTCCCAGATGGACAACTCTGTTCCTTCATTTAGCCTGAAGGTGTTGCTTGAAGATCTATGGGTGCCAATCAGGTGTTTGGAAGAGAGAGACTTGAGGTTGAATTCCAACAGACGACGAGAGATCTTTTTCGGGAACTCTTCATCACATTCACTCTCAGGCAGCAAAGTATGAGCTATACCGGAAGTTAGAGCGTACATTTCAATCTGTGGAACTAGTGGGTCAGTAGTTGATCGAACCTCTCTGAAGAACAGGATCATGTAATGGATCGTCTGCTTTTCCCCCGAGTCGTTGTTTGTGAGTTTGTCAATGTACTCTGAAAGCTCTGACTTCGAACTTGTTGTGTAGGTACATATTTTGATTTCAAATGACGCTGGAAATACATCAAATGTATTAGATGGTATCGATATGGGCCGTTCTTTCAATTTCCTGGTTGACCTGATAAATTTTTTGACATGTTCTTCGGCACTTTCATTTTTCTCCTTCCGTCGAATGAGTAATTTGGTAATTCTCAAGGCAGGAATCTTCACTTTTAAAACTTGAGGAGAAAGCTCTTCCATAAAGGATCCATCTGGCGGCACACTCTCATAACTCATTTCGAACCTGGTAACAAAGATAAAATGTATGTTATCATAGAAAATTTTAACCATTGGCTCTGTTGTGCATCAGTTTTAAAACTAGAAGAGCGTTTGCGGGACTCCGCAAAAGCAGAGCAGCTCCGAAACTTTGGGTCTCGCCTTTCCCTGTTCCGCCTTCTCCTCAGCATAAATAAAATGGGAATTTTTTTTGACAATTTTTTTTTTATTATTCAAGTTATTCTAACACGTTGAATCATCACTGGGGTCACTTTTCACAAGATTGTTCTTAAAAGCTATTTCTGATTTCAAAATTGGATCAAAGGATTAACATGGCCTTAACCAATATCTCATGACCTTGACCTTTGACCTTCAAGGTCACACCATCAATGATTACTTTTCATTGTGTATAACAATCATGCAATGACTCAAAGTGTTCATTGTTAACATAAGGCATATTCACAATAGCATGCTTAAGTTGTGACCTTGCTGTGACCTTGACCTTTGACAGATTTTAGCGAAAACGTTTTCAAATCTTGGTCTTTCTCCATAGTTGATTTATACCAAATAAGAGCCTGACAGCACAAAAATGTTTGAATTTATCATGTTTACAAGGATTATTGTAGTAATTAAAGAACTCATGACCTTGACCTTTGACCTTGAATGTGAACATGTCAAAATCATTCACCAAATTTATAAGAAAGAAGCTATGTATATGAGGTGTTAATACCTTCTTGGAAAAAAGTTATTTAGAGATTTCACAACTGGTCACCATGACCATATCTCGTGACCTTGACCTTTGATCTTCAAGGTCACACAGTCAATGATCACTATTCATTGTGGATAACAATCATGTAATGATTCAAAGTGTTAATAGTTAAAATAAGGCATGTTCGCAACTGCATGCTTAAGTTGAGAGCTCATTGTGACCTTGACCTTGGACAGATTTAAGCGAAAACCTTTTCAAATCTCAGTCTTTCTCCATAGTTGATATATTCCAAATAAGGGCCTGAAAGCACAGAAGTTGTTGAAGTTATCATGTTTACAAGGATTTTTGTAGTGATTTCAGAACTCATGACCTTGACCTTTGACCTTGAATGTGAGCATGTCAAATAAATTCCCCAGGGACATAAGTAAGAAGTTATGTATATGAGTTCTCAAAACCTTCTAGGAAAAAAGTTATAGCAAAGTTATAGCCGGCGGCGGCGGTGACGGAAACTGCACAAAAACTGATAGCGGCTCCGACTTAGTCGGAGCTGCTAATAAACACTAAAAGGGTTCCATTTTTTATTAAGTAGTCATCAAAGTGATAACAAATCCACACTTTATAATCAAAATTGGCCAATGACCGTTCTAGAAGTAGAGATGATAAAGGAAGAACTACTTTATGGATATACAACTTCTTTATTCTTTGTAGCCGAAGTGTCGAACTGTATACCAATGTTATCAGGCAAATGATACTTATGAACAATTTGCTGAGGTTTATTATTGGAATAATCAACGAGTTGCGACGAATACTTGATTATGTCCAGTTAATTATTGTGATAAGTGTGTGACGAGTTTGACATAATAATTCACGAGGGACAGATAATTCGTAATTCAGAGCACAGAGATGTTTATTGTTTTGCTTACCAAATATCATTTTAAATTTTTTATTTTGTTTTATTTGCATATTTTTCAAGTTTTACATACATTCGGTTTGAATCATATTCACAGTTGAAACGTAAAAAAAAACAAAAAAACATTGTTCATTTAAATAACAGGACATATATACATAGGTTACAGTGACCTTCAGCGCTATACAGGTTATACTATTGGTTAAGGTACATGCACATTATAAACATTGGCAATATGACGTGCTTATTGTAAGTACAAAGTGAAACTGTGTGTAATACAGAAAATTTACAGTCGATTATCAAAACATTTAATTTCTCAATATGGTATGTAAGGATGACCAGAATTTAACAAATGGATCATTCTCACCAGAAACTAAGTAAATGCATTTCGTTATGTCGTAATATTGCTTGATTTGGCCAAGTATATACGGAAAATTCGGAACATTCATTTTTTGACTGTTCTTGAATATAATGTCTTTTACAAGTAAAATGATAGCATTAATGGGATTGTTATTCCTTCCTTTTATCCCTAGCATTATCTTTGACTCTGTTAAATTTATATGAATTTGGGCGGTTTGTAGCCATTTTTCTAAACTTTTCCAAATCTTTACAACCGGGTCACAATAACAAAATAAGTGCTCTAAATTTTCCAATTCTTTATTACATAACCGACATAGTGGTGTTTCCGATACCTTTATTCTGAATAAGTAACACTTTGTTGGTAGAATATGATGGATAATCCTATACTGCAGCCATTTCAAGTCAGTACTACGGATGCATTTTCCTTTTCTGAGAGTTCACAATCTAAAATTCTGGCCCATTTGCCATAACAGGGTAATTGCACATATTTCGAATCCATTAATTTCGTGTATATATATTTACTGCCTAATTTTTCACTAATATGAAATAGGTTAAAAGGATAAATTGGATTTGGACAAGCATTCTGTATGTTTTGTATATCTAACTTAGAGATATACGACATAACAGACCTTTGTATACCTTCATACCTTAAAAAATTGGTTTGGATTTTAAATTTATTTTCGAATTCCTCAAAATTGATAAGTCTACCCTCGTGGTGCATCAGATCATTGATACATATTACACCTTTGTTATACCATGATCTGTACATAATAGGCTTTCGATCTATTCTTATTCCATCATTATTCCACAAATATCATTTTAATGCTTAAGAATAAAAAAACAAGACGAGAATTCGCAATCTTTTAATAGACTGTAAAATGTGAATGGTATTCATACGCCTTTCAAAAACGCACTCACATTTGTGAATAGTTTGCAACTTGCGCTCTTATTTCAGAAGGATTCTAAAGTAACTGTTGAATTTTATTCCAAAATTGGTTTGACGTAGTAAACAATCTATTTATATTGTAAACAATGTTGCAAATCGAGAGAAAATGAACTGACAATCGCTCTGTTGTAATGCACGACAGGAGTGTAATTGTGTAAGCATGTTTCATGCTGTTTAATTTGTAATTTCCGTTTTAACTTGTATGTTATCATAGAAAATTTGAACCATTGGCTCTGTTGTGCATCAGTTTTAAAACTAGAAGAGCGTTTGCAGGACACCTCAAAAGCAGAGCAGCTCGGAAACTTTGGGTCTCGCCTTTCCCTGTTCCGCCTTCTCCTCAGCTTAAATAAAATGGGAATTTTTTTTAAAAAAATTTTTTGGGACAAAATTTTTTTCATTATTCAAGTTATTCTAACAAGTTGAATCATCACTGGGGTCGCGCGCGAAAATAAAATACTTTGTGTTTTACTGACATTTTCTTTAAAGTCGTACCGACAATATACTTCCTTTACTTTGATTTCGATTGTAGATACAATTGCATCAGCAAGTTATTTAATCTACATGATTAGATACATGTTGCACTTTTTGGATACATTGTGTTAAGGATACATTCATGGCAAATGAAAAGGGGGGGGGGGGGGGGGCCCTTTCATTTGCCAATTTAAAAAATGACCATTGAAATAAACCTTCAAAAAGTGGTACACCCCCAAAATCTTAATATAAAATTACACTAAACTAATGTTGTGTACATTTTAGATCAAAGGTCATAGGGATTATGTGAATATACATTTAAATTCATAGTTTATTCATAAAATGTATACATACAGAATTCCACTTAGAAGTGTAAATATATTCACTGAACAAATTAAGAAACCGAAGCAACAATAGTCCACAAACATTCAGTATTTAGATAAAATTATTGACATTCGCCACACATCTATCGAAATGCAATAAACAGCATACACGTAATTATTTTTAATGTACAGTAATATCTACATGTATCTTATAGACGTGCATACATGTATTTGGGAATACATATTTGAACCTTGAATGTATATATACGTGTCTTTAACAGATTAAACTGTCAAATTTACCTCAAACTAAAATCCAATATCTTGAAAATGTTTTGTTTAAAAGTACATTTATTATCATTGAGAGATTACTACATGTATGTTTACGATTTTGATTTATGTATCTGCGTGTATAATTAATTACACACTTCATAAACGGGAGCGAAATTAGATAAGCCAACAGTTTAATCAAATCCACTAACATGCAGAAAGAAACATCCCCGAAAGAAGACCTAATTTAAAGTTTTTATGACAAATGAAAAGAAAAGATAGTCCTGTGGGGTTTTCATACCTTCTCCCATATAAGGATGTAAATGTAACGACGCCCTTATCAAATATGTATAATTGGTAATGTTAATAGAAATATAAATATCAAGGTATATAAAGTATATCAATCAATATTACTGTATAACATTCTTCAATGAAAATGGATTATGAATATATGGTTTCGGCGAATCGTTTCTGAGTTGTTTGGTGATTATATCATCGGCAGTGAATAAAGTTGAAATTCATTTGCCGTTATGGAAATGACCCGTCTGACGTCAGTTGTCTTTGCTTATGCAATTCTAAATGAACACAATCAATGTATAATTCAACTTGACAGCATACTACATCACTTTGAAAATCAAGTCTCATTTCGATCAAAATGATCAGTTCTAATTTTACCCATAAGCAATGTCAAAACAATATACATCAAATAAGGATTTTACCGGAGTTCAAAACCGGCTTCATGGGGAATACCCGACCCACGACTTCCCCATACCACAAAAACACCTACACAAAATATTTATCCGTTAACATATCCAAGCAGTTTACTTTTACAAGAACAGTACACAATTTGTACACACTGTTGTTGGGGGAAAAATGGCTCTGTGTTTATATATATATATTTTGGAGAACTTTATTTATGAATACATAATGTATGTAAATTGTTAATACATAATATATCTATGTCGCACCACTTAAACGATCGAGGTAAAAAAAAAAATATTTGAGACTTATAAATTGAACAACTAATTGTGTGCTTAGTAATCGCAGCTTTCACACCAAAATGGTCGCAATGCAGTCTTCAATTTGCTTTATGTACAAAGGACATACATATCCTTTTTTATAATATTTATAGCCATAACAAGACGCCTTCAACCATGCCTTTTAAAGGCTTTTCATGTTTATTATTATTAATATTATTATTATTATTATTAGTATTATTATTATTATAATCTGAAACTGTAAATATATCACAGAGTTGTTTCTGCGAATAACGAGTTTGAGTTGAACTAATTGCTCTGAATTCGTTAATGTCATCGTGACATGACGATTACGACAGCTCTCTGAAGCGACAATTACCCTATGCAGTTGCACATAAACTAGAGCTTCCGATAGTAGACGCCTTTAGGCTTGCGCTGCATTTCATTAACGCGCCATATTTCCAAGTTTTAAAAATAAAACGAGGCGTGTTCAACAGTGTGAAATCTCATGGGTTTTCTCGGGTACCTGCCTCTGAACGAAAACAGATCGCGCCCACCTGTGACTACTTTGGCCTGTAGTAGTCGATCTTGCTAAGTGAATGGATACATAAATCGAGTCCCGTGTCAACAATTTTGATAACGTCAACTTCTTTCAGTTGATAGTAATGATGGACATTTCCTCCTCCACTTAAAAAATTGACCGGTTGATATGTGCAGGTTACTCACTTATCTTTAAAATGTTTATCTTTAAAATGTTGATGTTGTTTGGACAAACTTGTCAAGTATACCTTGGTTGTGCATAAATTAGTTTGTATAATTTCTAATTGCACAGCCATACGGTATGCTAAGGCTTGCCTGTTACTTAAGAATTGCTTTAAAATGTGTTTAGTTCATGGAGGAATAAACCAAGCAGTGGATTTACGTCCAGTTTGCACAGGTGTTTTTAAGTTTATACCTCCATTAATTTAATAAATTTGGAAGTCAAATAGTATAAATAAATATGGAGTGTCCGAGTACTGCCTCATCCGCTCTACTCACACTTAATGTTTTCGTAAAGTTTCATTCCCCCAAACATATTTGCAACAATTAGAGATGCACTATTAACGCGTACCAATTATTAGTTAAAGACAAGATGTCAAACCCCGCCTACAACTCGTTCATCAGCAAAATTGAAAATCCACAACGTAACTGGCCATGAATTTAACCTGACGTCATGGGGGCGTGGCTGAATATGATGTGACGTCACGAAATTAAGTTTATTTAAGAATTGACTTCAAAATTTATTAAGTTCATGGAGGTATAAACTTAAAAAACGCTGTGCAAACTGTGTATATCAGCCAATGAAAATGCACAACGCAACTAGCTATGAACCTGACGTCATGGGGGGCGTGGCTAAATGTAATGTGACACTCAAAGAGACTCAGTTCATACCTACGGGGATTTACACAGTTTGCACAGCGTTTTTTAAGTTTATACCTCCATGAACTTAATAAATTTTGAAGTCAATTCTTAAATGAACTGAGTCTCTGTGAGTGTGTTCAGCGAATCAGATTCACGCAATGGCAATTGCTATTTATTTATACAGGTTTAAAGGCGCTGTAGCACGTTTTTTCGCTCAAATAAGTCGATAAAATGTATTTGAAAACTAACTTCAAAAATAGTAAAACACCCTTCTCTCTTCGGTAAATCAAGTTACAAATGAGTGTACATAGTTCCGTAAAGCCATGGGAATCGTTTTTGTCATTCGAAATGATAAAATGTGTTCACAATAAAATGGCCGCCATGCAATTTTGGCTTTACACACAACACCGTTATTACCACTACGGATAATTGGTTTGTGTAATAAGATGTTTTACCCTCTAAAGTAAATATAAATGACATAAACTTTCATTATAAATGAGAAATTTGAAAAAATTAAATTTTCCAAAAACGTGCTACAGCGCCTTTAACTTGAGTATACAGGTATAAATGCAATAGGTGATCATTTCGAACATAAATTTAAGTGATTAATTTATTCCCTTTGCTTGCTTACCGAACATATGGTAACAGGAAAGGAAGTGGTAACAAAACCCTTATGTGATAAACTGTGCGAAGGTCAAAACATTTAATCATACATACAAATGTATTAGAAATAGGTTTGTACATTGTTTGAATGAGTTGAATAATGTCCATACTGTCAACATATGTCCTACTGATATGATAAACAATTTTAAGATGACTATATTCTCTGTATGTGGTAACAAAAAATGTACAAACAAATAATTGTTACTTATTGTATTTATTTATTGATTAAACTTATTTTTGGTAAGAAAACGGACAAATGTGTTTGGCGGTGCAAGGTCGTCTTTGGGAAAGTTGAATTTTAACTTTAATAATCATTCTTATTGGTAAGTTCTAATACTTTTCTCATTTTTGTAACAAAAAATTGGTTTGAATTTTTTTAATGACCGTTTTCTCATGGATAAATTCAAACAGAACTTCGCGTGTACGCGCGTACGTACCAAGCGTGCATCGTGTTTTGAACACGCCTCTCGAAGCTTTAAAGTCTTTAGTTTATCATTTACACTTCTATTCAATAGTGAACAGTAAGTATGAAATCATAGTATATGAATAATAAACCCACCTGATTCTTGTCTGACACGGGTTAAGTTGCCTGAACAATCTCTATTCGGCAGTGGCCAAAACGACAAAACAAACTACCGATTGTCTCGACACAGTATTAGATCATCTGTGCACTCCTGTCTATAGACGCCTTCTAACTGGGTCATCTACTCGGGTGGGCTTATCTCGTTTTAATTAAACTACCGGGCAAAAGAAAGTACTCACCTCAGTTGATTTTATCATATGTATGATTTTCAATTGCAAATATCTCAAGTTTTCGATGTCATAATCCAAAACTGATAAGTACAGGTGTTTAGTTAGCAGTCAAAGAATACTGCAACATGTTTTTTAATTATTTTTTTCAAAAATGAAATTTTAATTTTATTTTTGTTTTTAAATTATTGTTGATGATACACAACTATTCATCCATATATAAGTCATATCCTATGTGAAAATACATAAATGTGCCTGATTCTGAACACATTTAAAACATTTTAAACAGGGCAGGGGTCATGTTGGTGAAAATTTCGCACTAAGGGGAATACATCGTGTTTCAGGGTATTAAATCTGCGCACATTGACAATTGTGCTAAAGGCAAAGATATAAAATTTCAAATATTTCCATTTTACAAAATGGAAACAAATGACAGACTGGCCAGAAAGTTGAAAGAAGATTACTTTATTAGAATGCTTAAACCCAATTTGAATGCATAATTATATATTCATGTATAAATGTGTTTGATTCTATCGCTTGCTTAATGACTGTGACGTCATACCTGTGTTACGTCATCACTATTATGACAATCTAACGTCACAACTGTTTTGTACTCCCTGAAGATTAGAATGAAACTAGTAGGAGTCTATTGGTGTTGTGTGTTTTTTAACTTTTGAATATATATATATATAGAGAATCTCACCCAAGTGTCTTCTGATATCAAATATATCAACACGAGTTGATTAAAGTTACAAATATCCGAGGCTTGCCGAGGATATTTTTACTTTAATCAACGAGTGTTGATATATTTTATATCAGAAGGCACGAGGGTGAGATTTTATTTATCATTCAAAATCATTCTTCAACAATTATTAACAAAATAATGAACATATCTGCAACACAAAACTGCCACTTGACTACTTCAGCAGTGAGCTCAGTGAGGTCATAGCATTGTGACGTCATCAGCATTGTGGCATCATAGCATTGTTACGTCATCAACTTTGTGATGTCATAACATTGTCAGCAGTGTTCTCAGTGATGTCAAAGCCTTGTGATGTCATTAACTGGTGATGCAATAGGATTGTGACGATTTGATTGTTGCGATATCTACAATGTAGATATCGCTTGTAGATATCGCTTGATCTCTCACAAGCGATATCTACTGTGGTAGCCAGTTTTGGATGATAAATATATATATATATATATATATATATATATATATATATATATATATATATATATATATATATATATATATATATATATATATATATATATATATATATATATATGGACGCAATTCAGAGCAAAAAAGGTAACTAATTCTTCGGTACACACGCTGTCTACCATTGTTCTTGAAGATGCAAAATCGGCTCCCATATGAGAGCACGGTCAGTGCTCAGTCTCGCTTTTGCCAACGTTGAACTCGTCTGTTTGTTTAATCGTTGAATGTTTTGTGGTGTGGACGACGTGTTCAGATATCATCAGTCTTCAATCTCTTTTACCAAGTTTGTCTGCTTATCGTGTGTCTCAGTGACGTCTTTGGCGTTAACGTCGTAATGATGAATGGGTTTCGGAGATGAAATACCCGGATGTATTCAATAAGCGTAATCGCCTTTTCCTCAACCTGCATATCAGCTGATGTTGTCCGATCTCTTTCACGTAATGGTTGCGTTAGCCTGGTTACTGCTATGCGCGCGCAACCAAACCTCCTTGCGATTTGGGATGAATATGCAAGTTTAGTCAGTCTGATTAAAATCGACGGTTTTCCGTGGGAAAAAATTTGCTAAATAGTGCATCTACCGGGATACGAACTCGGTAGTAGGTTCCACGCCAAACCGAGGAATCTACAGAACCTGTTCGTATCCCGGTAGATGCATAATTTTGCACATTTTATTCCTCGGAACAAGGTCGATTTAAATCAGACTGCAAGTTTAGTGAAACTAAATTTATCTCAAATGAAATAATCACATATGGTGGTTGGCACTTATTAAAGCCGAAAACAATATTATGAAAAACCACTGGATGTCACTTTGACATGACCCAGTCATTTATCTATCAAGTGTAATTTTTGCAAAACAAGTAGTGCATTTTCCCTCATGTGTTTAATGTTAGTAGAATGACACTTGAAGGATAGGCAGAAAATTCATTTGCTCTTATGCATATATTCTAGAAACTAAACGATTTTCATGATGCCGACTATTTTTGCAGTAAAATTAAACCAAATGATAAAGCTACCTTGTAACCCAAACATAATGATTCCTGACACATGCATTAGATATTATGTTAATAATAATTGATGAAAATATGTGTCATATATTCTCACAAATACGCATTTGTAGATCGCTAGTGCTGTTTTCATTCCAAGAAATCATTTGGACCATAATTTAAATGAATGTTATTACCCTTTCATGCTACTTTAAAATTTAAATATTAATATTGTAATCTCTGTTAACTAACCTTAACTGCAACATTTTGTGGCATTTAGACAGTTGCGTTGCTTACCATGTTAACGTATGTTAAACAACTCTGGGTAATTCCGCTTGGTTACTAAAAATCTAACATTCAAGTTTTATTTCATCTAAAATGGTATGTTTTAATACCAGACATGATTCTGACACAGATGAATATAACAGCCCGGCCGTGAGTTACCAGCCCCCAACGAAATTAACCCGTCTCGGGCGTTCTGGCGGGCAGCTGTTTCCTACACTGGTATCAGGTAACTGGCTTTAAAATAATGAAAATGATTGACATTGGACACCTGGATATGAACTTAGTTTGCAACGGAAGTGAAACAGAAGTTTTTAGATTCCATTTAAAGAACAAACATACAACAGAACATGTAACATGAAAGTGCATTTGAGAAGTCACAACATATCAAGCTACCATTTGTACCAAAACCACCCAAGTATTTCCTCATCATGTTAACCGATTTACTATACTCTTGAATATGAACACAGCTTCTTGTATTGGCCAGACGTATGTGTGGCATAATCATCTTCGATTTAAGCTGCCTAGAGGTATCATGTCAAACACTTAGCAACAACTAAACGAAAAAAATGTCTATGAAATGAAACATTCACACATTAGTGTCCTAAACGATCTATTACAATTTATTGACAAATCAGTATTTTAAACGCTTAAATTCGTGTATTACCCAATTCAATTGCATTTATTAAAGCTTTTTTTTATATGGTTAGGTGTAGCAAATTTCATTTTTAATTTAAAAAGGGGGACATTTATAATGATTTTGACAACAGAACCAGTTGACATGATTGTTACTCAAAGATCGAAAGTTATGTGAGAAAGATATTAATAACAGGTGTACCCATCATGTGTCCCCATACAATGGCATTAGATAATGTGTTAAGAGGTGGCAATTTAAGGATGCCATGGAATCGCATTGGTTTATTTAATGATTTAGTACTTATAACATGTCCATATACAATGAAATGTCAACATCGCTGTATGGGCCGATGAACCAGAAGAAATTGAACCAATTTCAATCATGATTTTTTACTCTGAGCAAATAGAAGCAAGGACAAGAGAAAATAAATGACCGATTTTGATTTTTTAAATGAATTCAATTGGGTTCGGTTGATAAATTTTGGGATGTTTCAAATCTATCTTTCTTATGCTGAAAGAAAGTAATCGACAAATTGACACGGTATAGCTTCTTGTTGACATATATGTAGACTCAATTTACGTAAGACGTTTTGAGAAGTTACTAAAAGATAAAATAGTTGTGCAGTCATACCATTAAGCTACGTCCATGAAAAGGTGAAAAAGTATGATTTGCAGTGGGAAGGATTCATTGTCTGTGTACTTTGCCAGAAAGTTGATGTTGTCAGTATGACCACTGTGTAGGACCGATGGTATGACTGATTTGAATTAAACGGACAGTGTCATGTTCAGTTTTGTAAATCACATTCACCAGTACCACTTGATATGATCAAAGGTATTTATCTCCATCACCGTTTTATGATTGTGAACAATGGCACATACATAATGTCATTTTTTAATGTCATGGTTTTGGGGAAATTGTCTAACAGTGAGGGAAGATATTGGAAGTAGTGACTGCCTCTACTTTCATTATAGTTTACAGCCAGTATCTTAATTTTGGTCTCTTTATGGAATTGTATACTAGAGTTTCCACATCCTGCAGTATCTTCTACAATGCCTCACCTGAAACTGATTACAAATTTTTCTTTTAAAATTCAGTTTATCACGGATTCCGATGCTCTTTTTAAACTATTTACTAATTTCGTACAGAAAATCACTATCACTGCACATTTATCAAAACCACGATCACTGATCTGTACTGATCACGATCACTGCGAGGTATGTACAGTATGATATCTTATAATATCTGTTCACAGAATACGCACCTATTCCCAAAATTTATACAATGTGGTTTCTAAAGTTCGTGTTTATGCTATAATTTAATCGATATGATGCGTAGTATTTGCATACATATTCAAATAAGATTTTGTTGTGACGGCCCTGACCAACGAACCACATGACCACAAACATATGCATTAAATTAAAGTAAATACACTGATGAATTGACTATAGATTCAGCTTGACAACAGTCATAATCATTTAATGTGTATTACCTATATGTTGCATTACAGCTCCATGTTTTACACACAGCAAATATTCTAGCTAATGTGATCACTATCACTGCATCTCTCGCTGTAAAAAATCACTCTCACTTGAACCCTGCAGTATAGGGTTCCAGGGGGTGATAGCTGTCAAACCCGATATTTTCTTGTCCTTTTTGTTGCTGTGATACCAACGTGTTTGGTCAGCCGTTTTATACACTTCATCTGCAGTTGCAAACTATGCTACCTAAAATAATATAATTTTCACAAAGTGCACCATTTCTCCGGATGTAAAAAATGTTCTCGGTATTTTCGATTGAATACACTCATTTGGGATGTGGGATACGCAAAACCATGTGTTCATACGAAGGAAATAACTTTGTAAAAAGATATAAAAACATATTTAGGAACATGAAGATTTTCAGGATAACAACTGCTTTAATGTGAAAATACACGACGTTTCGGAGTATATACTCACTCCTTCATCAGGTGGAATGTGCATGAAAATAGTTTGTATCTTTTCTTTATTCACTAGTTTTGTACTTTTATGAACTTATTAACTAAAACAAATATTTCTAAGGATTTTTTTGTATTTCACTAGGTCTCAGTCTGGCCATATCTTGACTCAATGGTCGGTAGAAGTTTCCACTTTGCTTTGATTAGTGTTAATATATATGAATGTGAGTGTGAATGATAGTTGAAAGAAACTCTCTTCAAATTCAATTGACCTTCACTCCATGCTTAGAAAGTTACAACATATGTCAAACAATCAATCAATTAATTAATTATCTCTGAGGCATACATTACCCTAATTTAATGCATGTCATATTTGTAATTCAGAGATTTTAAAAATAACACATTTCAATTAAAAAAATATACATACAACTTTTCTCATTTTAAGAACAACAATAAAATGTAGGATGCTCCAGATAGGACTCGCATGTTCTCCAATATTGAAAAAGCATATTGGCTGAAGGTAAATACGGATTAATAGCCCAGTTACTAAAGTCCGATTGAATGATATTATTATGTTTATGTTCGTATAACATGTATCATTTGATACATGCCATTAAGTCAGTGTTATATACAACATGCCTATCGCCGATGAAGGAATTGATTTCATTGACGAATTTGTTTTATGTACGAATCTGCTCTAAACTCAAGAGTTATGTCCCTTGAGTGACAGCACTGGCTATGCTTGATTCATCCTAGCGGCGTCTACGCTGACCATGTGACCGGCGTACGCCTCTTCTGGATCAGGCTCAAATTCAACCAAATGTAATGGTGTACCGACAGGTAGACGACTAGACGTCATGCAGCATTACTCAAAGTACATTCAATAAACAGGGCATTTAAACAAGAACCAATTATACACAAATTCTTTTGAAACGTGGATTAACATTGGTCAGCTCAATACAGCAATATTGTCGAAAGCAATCTCATTAAAAATCAGTTATGGAGTGTCGGGGGATATTACATAGATACATAGGATATTTGCATAGATGTAGCAGAAATGATTGCGAGACCACCTCCAGTGGGAATCGAACCCGGGACCTCCGGGTGACAGTCCTGCGCTCGCCTTGCCACATACACCCCCTCCACAATGTGACCCGTCCTCGAGTCAAACTTTTGGGAGTTATCAAGCACCTCAGTTCGACGTACTCGGGGTGTAGTGTCTACACTAGGTAATTGCCCGGCCCCACGCTGGGCGCCAAATGTAATAGAAGTGATTGTGAGATCACCTCCAGTGGGAATCGACCCCGGGACCTCCGGGTGACAGTCCTGCACTCTACCAGTTGCGCTAAAGGGAACACTTCATCTCACCCTGCCACATAGATAGCAAAGCTTAGCACAACATAGCATAGACTATTAGGCAGCGTAGCATAGCAGAGGATAGACAGGATCCACAAACGTAATTAATGAAGCGCCAGGTGTAATGACCAATCCATAAGAACGCTTACGGTAGTTTTACTGCATTCTATTCCACCTGCCGAATAACTTATTTCGGCAAAAAAATAACAAACAAAAAAACAACAACATTTGCCTTTTCGGAATATAAGTCACGTTTAGAAGCCCATGGCCTGATATAAGATAGGGCTTTGATTTTACAATATCCGGTCTTATCCAAAAGGGAATTTTGTTAACATCAACCAGACAGGGTATATTTTATAAAATAATAATAATAATAATAATAGTCCATTTATATAAATATAGCGCATATATCGATGCACATTGCATGCTTAAAGCGCTGGTTGACATATTACCCCTGGTCAACGAGTACAGAACACTCCCTGAGGAGTATACAACAGGTCGCCTGTCAGGCGCTCAAGGTTCAAATTCAGACTACCATCGTATCATACCAGGTACCCATTTACTGCCATTTACATGCGGCGAGCCGCGCCCATTGTTGCTGAACTGATAGCAGTCGACTAAGCTATGCACAGGACCAAGTGCCACCACATTATACCGTGATGCGTATAAAGCGAAACTTGCATGGAGGCCAGTTTATTGTGAACACATTTTATTATTTCGAATGACAATAAAGGTTCCTATGACTTAACGGAAGCATGTACACTCATTTTTTAACTTGATTTTCCCAAGAGATAAGGGTGTTTTACTATTGGTGACATTATTTTTCAAATACATTTCATCGACTTATTTGAGCAAAAAACGTGCTACTGTCCCTTTAAACACTAGGAGGTAAACATGATTCTAGTTCTGCTTGATATATGACGACCGTCGAGGCATGTTTAAACGTTTCCCAGACGGTAAAAATTAATATTCAGAGTGTAATACATATGTTGAATCAGAAATGATCTTCCGAGTGTGTGGTAAAATGTTCTCATCCTTGATTGATTGATTGTCTAGCTGGTACCACAATTTTTTAAACTAATATTCGCAATCTTGATTTCCTTGTATTTAATCTGAAGACTGGGAGAACCTTACTGACATTGTATGCCAAAGACCAAAAGCTTTGAACAAAATCTCAATAACTTCATGTATCATCATTTGTTTTTCCTTATGAAATGTTTGACACTTTTTATACAGACCTTCGGTATAACTATTCCAATTCAATGTATCGTTAATGATGGTACCTATAGGCCTGCAGGCATATATACCTACCTATTTTTCAGACACGATTTCAACAGGAGTATCACTCATACTAACAGGTTCTAACGGCTTATAAGTCTCTGGTTCTGAAATCAAATATCATTTCCTTGAAGGTGTCGTGTTTTTTAAAATAACTATTTTTAACAGACCAATTACAGGTTTCTGGATAGTTAGTTTTATTGTATTTCCTGGGGGAAATCTGGCTATGGGGGGAAATTTGCACTGGTTTCGTCGCTTCCGTCGCTTTCGGCGGCGTACGCCGGGTGGTGGGGCGGGTCCGCTAATCAAGCATAGCCACTGTTCAGCAAAATGAAAATGGCTGCCACAGAAGCACCAAACACAATCATCAGAAGAAACCGACCAGGAACAAAGTCACAAGTTAGTTTGTGATCATTAAATATAGCAAATCCTTTGTATATCGATACTATTTATTTACGTTAGATATTTAAAAAAAATCGAAGTCGCAATAATCAAATGGAAGAGTTTTATTATCTAATGTCATTCCATAGGAATTTACTGTGCTGTCGGGTAAAGCTACGCAGCTGAGCGATAACGGACCATTTATACCAGTAAAATACTTCTCATGTTAGAAATATATCTCAAAATTAGGCTATAAGTGTTAACATTTATGTAGAAGTTTGAGATGGGGATGCGGTGAATTCGTAGTAGGCTAAAGATACGAGTTTGACTACACCATACATTTTAGATTTTACGATGATTATAAGTTTTGAAATTATCCCCAGAAGCTGATGAAAGGAATTATAGATGATAGTAGAAGTAGTTTGGTTTCCTTTGATATTTACTATGTGAAAGATCAAAACATTTTATGATGTCTTGTTCGTTACGATTTTTGTAAATTTTCAGTATCGCCGAGTACTTGGTTTTCGGACGCACTTGGTAATCGGACGGCTCACATTCGGGTAGTTTTTCATGATATTTGTAGCCATGTAACATCATCAATACAAAGGAGAGGTCCCCGCTAGCGGTCAGAATAACATGTTTCGTGTAAAACTTCCTAAGATTTGTAATATCATACAAACTTCACTCTTAAGCTTAAAATCTATCTCTATCCTGAACTACTTTTTGCATGTTATGAAAAAGTCGACAAATTGATAATTTGAACAAGTCATTCCGGCTACCGACAAAGTTTCTATGTTGTCCTTGCGTTTTTGTAATATTCTGGGTCAACGGAACTTACATAAATAGCTCGGGATATCCCTTTTTGGTATCGACCAATCAGATGTCCGAAAACGGCATACACTCGCTGACTGTCAAAATTCCGGATGTACTCACTAAATCAGACAAGATAGTCATCAAAACATATTCCCCGACGAATTGTCTCCAATTTATTTTAGATAAAGCTCATATGGAAAAATAGATGGTACGTATTTATTAATTTCCAAACATTTTTATTGTCAACATTGATTTGTGTCTAAAGCGTCCGAAAACCAATCACTCGAGGTTAATTTGTTACTATTTTGGTCAATAAACATCATTGTAAAAACTTTCACCTTCATGTATAACTCAATTAAACAATTGTGTTATTAACTCAGATGTAATTATATTTTCAGTTTTACACTTTAAAAAACTAAATGATTTCCACAACTTACAAACTTATTTTCTAGAAAAAACATGTGATTTGTTATGGTTTTAGTTCATATGAAATTGAAAGACATTCTTGGTTTTGTAGCGAAAAAATACCGAAACGAGGGTCTGTACCCTTTACGTACCGGACTGAATTACGGACTGAAGTCCAAGCGTACCGTTTCACCCCTAGTCCCAGCCCCATCTTCCTGGGCTCCTACCATATACAGGATACCCCCCATATATGTGTGATATGGACCCAATCTTGTTATTATACCCACAGGGGCTTGTATTGCTGAAATAAAACAGTTCCTAGGTCCAATACTAATACCATGCACCCTATACTAATAAATAAAGAAAGTGAATTTTATCCCTTGCCCAAACAAGTCCACATTTCTAACTGTTACCACACCTTTTACTCAATATTGATGCTGACTCATTTTTCACCATCTTCACAACGTCACAGGCGTAACAAAAAGATTTCCATATCTTCTCCTTCCGCCCTTGACCTAGACTCTCGCATTTTCACTGCTAACATTTTAACGCACTGCAGGCTAATCGGATAAGCAAATCAGAAGACAGTTTTATTGCCTCTGTGACTGTGTCGATCGTCGCTTATGTTGAATTGGTTCCGAATGTAAACAGCGATTTCATTGGCTGTATGTTAGCAGATGGTAAGGGACGTTACTCGTGATCACGATAGGTGTCGCTGAATCGTTTCACCACTTCTGGCTAGGTTGAAGGCAAGATAAAAAATGGAGAGATCTCGATACATTTTCACCTTGCCTTGGGAAGATGATTTTTCACCATCAAGCAGTTCTTGACATCTTGTTTTTGTTTGATAATAATGACCGCCACTACTTCCTAAATGAAGTCATTGATCTGTTGCTTTCTTTATACAGAACTGGTGCAGTTGGCAAGATGAATCATTCGAGGAGATGGACAGCACACTGGCAGTTCAACAGGTATTATCACACAGAGTTGGTAAATGGGCATAAATGTTAGAGATAGGGACTCTTTTAGGAGAGGGAGTATTGAAAAATTCTTGAAAATTTCAAAAGTAAGCTATTTTCATGAAATTGTTCCCGAATCGGTATGACACTGAATTACTTTTATCTGTATCCAGTTGAGTACCGAGTCATGATTTCAATAGATTTTCATTGCATGTTTGAAGAGCTCTTAGAAATACATGCTATTTGGGGAGCGAAAATGAAAATAACACTGTCACTGGTTACATTTCAACAGGGTACTTGCCAACTTGATCAACTTGTGTTAATTGATGTTCTTACCTTTCAGGTTCAAATTAGTTACACCGACATGAAATGATGTTGTTAACACTTTAAATAAATCATACAGATGTTAGATCTCATTCAGTTTCAAGGGGGAGTTTACGCAAAGATTATAGCAAATGTGTCAATTTAACAAACTGAATCACTGATGCATCTCTTCCCTACACTGATTATACCATGAAGGTTTGATGTTCACATTAAAGGAAAATCCATTGTGTTGTTGGGGGTCACATATTGCAAACGTTATAAATGGTGTTATTATCCCCCGCCACAACGAAGTTGGCGGGGGATATAGAAATGAGCTCCGTCCGTCCGTCTGTGCGTCCGGGCTTTTCCATTCCGGCCTCAAACTTCAAAACTATAAGACATATCTCAACGAAACTTGGTGTGTGGAACAATCATCATGTGTAGATGTGCCTTTTGGGGTTTTCAACTTCTTCGAGTTATTTTTTTTGACCGTTTCCATGGAAATGTAACTTAGAATTTCGTTTCCGGATCAGAACTCGAAAACTATAAGACATATCTCAACGAAACTTGATGTGTGGAACAATCATCATGTGTAGATGTGCCTTTTGGGGTTTTCAACTTCTTCGTGTTATTTTTTTTTACCGTTTCCATGGAAATGTAACTTAGAATTTCGTTTCTTGATCAGAACTCGAAAACTATAAGACATATCTCAACGAAACTTGGTGTGTGGAACAATCATCATGTGTAGATGTGCCTTTTGGGGTTTTCAACTTCTTCGAGTTATTTTTTTTGATCGTTTCCATGGAAATGTAACTTAGAATTTCGTTTCCGGATCAGAACTCGAAAACTATAAGACATATCGCAACGAAACTTGGTGTGTGGAACAATCATCATGTGTAGATGTGCCTTTTTGGGTTTTCAACTTATTCACAATTTTTTATTTGTTTAATTTTTAGCTCATCAGGCCTGAAAGGCCCGATGGGCTTATGGCATGGCATGGTGTCCGGCGTCCGTCCATCCGTCCATCCATCCGTCCATCCATCCGTAAACTTTTCGCTTTTTCGACTTCTTCTCCAGAACCAACGACTCCACAGAGCTGAAATTTTATGAGCAGACTCCTTGGCCAATGGGGATTCTAAATTGTAGATTTCGTGACCCCATGACCCCAAATGGGGTCACAGGGGTGTCATCCTTAAAAACCTATTTTCATCTTCTTCTCCAGTTCCAAAAGGTCGAGAGAGCTGAAAAGTTGTGTGCAGACTCCTTGGCCCATGGGGATTCTAAATTGTAGATCTCGTGACCCCATGACCCCAAATGGGGTCACGGGGGTCACATCCTTAAAAACCTATTTTCATCTTCTTCTCCAGTTCCAAAAGTTCTAGAGAGCTGAAAAGTTGTGTGCAGACTCCTTGGCCAATGGGGATTCTACATTGTTGATTTTGTGACCCCATGACCTCAAATAGGGTCACAGGGGTCACATCCTTAAAAACCTATTTTCATCATCTTCTCCAGTTCTAAAAGGTCTAGAGAGCTGAAAAGTTGTGTGCAGACTCCTTGGCCCATGGGGATTCTAAATTGAAGATCTCGTGACCCCATGACCCCAAATGGGGTCACAGGGGTCACATCCTTAAAAACCTATTT
Source organism: Gibbula magus (assembly GCA_936450465.1). Taxonomy (NCBI): domain Eukaryota; kingdom Metazoa; phylum Mollusca; class Gastropoda; order Trochida; family Trochidae; genus Gibbula; species Gibbula magus. Next base: position 18,542,468 of record OW388300.1, on the reverse strand, counting down.
TCATCTTCTTCTCCAGTTCCAAAAGTTCTAGAGAGCTGAAAAGTTGTGTGCATACTCCTTGACCAATGGGGATTCTAAATTGTAGATTTCGTGACCCCATGACCCCAAATGGGGTTACAGGGGTCACATCCTTAGAAACCTATTATAATCTTCTTCTCAAGTTCCAAAAGGTCTAGAGAGCTGAAAAGTTGTGTGCAGACTCCGTGGCCAATGGGGATTCTAAATTGTAGATTTCGTGACCCCGTGACCCCAAATGGGGTCACAGGGGTCACATCCTTAAAAACCTATTTTCATCTTCTTCTCCAGTTCCAAAAGGTCTAGAGAGCTGAAAAGTTGTGTGCAGACTCCTTGGCCAATGGGGATTCTAAATTGTAGATTTCGTGACCCCGTGACTCCAAATGGGGTCACAGAGGTCACAACCCAAAAAAACTATTTCGTCTTCTTCTCCAGTTCCAAAAGGTCTAGAGAGCTGAAAAGTTGTGTAGAGACTCTTTGGTCAACGGTGATTCTTAATTGTAGGATTGATGACCCTGTGACTCCAAATACAGGTCACGGGTCATGATCTAAAAACCTATTTTTTGCTTGTTAACATTGTATTACTTGAGATAACTTAGATATACAACCTTAGATAATAAAGAAAATCCTGATGAGCTACAGAGCCCATGGCTCTATTTTTACCATTTCCATGGATACATAACTTAATAATTTATTTCAGGAGCAGAACTCAAAAACTGCCATGGATGTATTTTTAGCTCATCTGGCCTGAAAGGCTCGAATGGCTCATGGCATGGCACGGTGTCCGGCCTCTGTCTGTCCATCCATCCGTCCGTCCGTCTGTAAACTTTTCGCATTTTGTCTTCTTCTCCAGAACCACTTGGTCTAAGGAGCTGAAATTTTGTGTGCAAACTCCTTGGTTCATAGTCACTGTTATTCAACAACTATTCTTCAATAAATTTTCCCAAAGGCGGGGGATATGGCCGACTCTGTCTGCTTGTTTTATCCAGAAGTACCGACTGTTACCGAAAACTACCATTTTGATGATAGTAGACTTAGTACTGTATATTGACGATACGACGGTAAAAAAGAAGTGATTTCGAAAACCGGACACTGCACAGCGTGTGGCGCGCGTCAATGAGTCAAGCGTAATTTTGGAATCTTATTTATAACAGACAAGAAGACAAATTTGAGTTCATAATGTTTAATAGGTCTCATGACTACTGTGCATGTACATTGGACGTATAGTTTCGGTTTCTGCACATGCATAATGATGTTACTCAATTTTAATTGAAAACTAGTAATTATGATATATTTGGCAATTGGGGATAAATGTGCAAGCTGAGTAAATTTATTTGTATAGTAAACAGCACATGTGGTGAGTTGGAACGCATTAAAGCAAAATACAATTTTATGAAACACAATGGATGCACCTTTAACACAATGTCCTTCTGTTCTGTTCAGTTTATCCAGCAGGCTATCCGTAAAGATTTCACCAACGTTGTTGAGATCCTGACTCCACCTGACGGCCAGGATGAAGGAGTGTGGAAGTATGAACATTTAAGGTGAGAACATTCTCAATTTATTGATTAATTATTGGGCGGACTTGATTTGCCAGCTGGGCTATCACCTGAGTCGCCCGTTTTCACCGGCTACCCGGTTGTGAATAGCGACGCATCAGATTCAGACGGGTGGGTGTTCAATATCACCCGCCGGAGTAACCTAATTGACCCGGTTTCAAATTGGCGGGCTATCGCGGGCGATATCATAATGACGGCATACAGACCAAACTAGTTTTTGCATATTTGAAAATATCGTATATCTTTCCATCTTAACATTTGAAGGACAAATATTTGTAAGAGGACTTAAGGGAAAGACTAATGTAGCAGACACTTCTAGCAGAATTTATATATTGGTGATCTAAGTGGAGATATCAATGTCAGTTCGATAGTTAATTTCAGCGCAATTGATTTGGCTATGATGGTTGCCATAACAATAACCCGAATCAACTTGATTTCTTCCATCTCCTCGGATCACCCTGATAGACCGGTCATGTGACAGGGCTATACCGGGATAGTGCAAATCAAGTGCTCCCATTGACTGAAAACATTCTCCAAGTTCAAGATGAGAAGTGTTAGACATCCCAGAGTGTCCTGAAACAGCGCTGCCAACTTGGAGTGTTTTATACACATGACAGTCCTTAAAGGGGCAGTAGCATATTATTCGCTAACATAAGTCGATGAAATGTATTTGTATCATTATAAATGGAAAATTAAAAAAAATAAAATTTGAAAGAAATGTGCTACTGGCTCTTTAAATATGAGTGTACACCAATGTTGCAAATTGTACATCTTTACTTTCGAAAAAAATTAGCTCTAATAATGCCAGAACTCTTCCCACAAAATGCAAAAATATCTTAAAATGATTATATGATATTTTCTAATCCTTGTTCTTACAGACAGTTTTGTATGGAACTGAATGGCCTTGCTGTCAAACTACAGGTAGGTTTTATTGTTTTTACCCACATGATGAAATACTTTTGGTGTCATAACTATCATCTGTGCACTACAGTCTAGATCATTTTGTTGAATGTCTGGTACTGTAGTATACAATTGAACTTTAAGTCTTATCTACCATTACTTTTAAAGGAGGGTTCTATCGGGGTATTTTTTGTGGAAACGAAATTCCAGAGAATATTCCCGTTTACACATATATGCTATTAATACATTATTAAAACATCGTCAAACTGAAATATATTAATGAAGTTAATACTCTGATGACTTTACAGTTCACAACTTGATAAAGACAAGCGCACATTTGTTGAAAAATAAAAACAATGAGAATTGAAGCCATTCATTGGCACTGCGAGTGGGGAAAACTTCGCTACGGCCTAACAGCATAGTGTTTATTAGTTTTATGATGCGTCATTTGTTACTATTTGAATGTTCTATCAGTGTATATGTTTTATTATTACAAACAATTAAAATTGGGTTAAACATAGCGTGTTTTCATTTCAAGAAATGTAAAAAATCCAAGATGGCGGATGCTGCCGATAGATCGGTGATAGAACTTTCCCTTTTATATTCAAAACGACTTCAATGAATTTGGAAATTATGCTCGTAAGTGAATAATGTCACTTTTGTGAATCTTGTACAAATGTTTGTGTTCGTAATAATCCTTGGAAACAAAAGTTCACTCTTGTTTGCAAAAGTCCTTTGACACAGTCACAATTGTAATAGTCACTCTATTCACCTAAGTCTGTACTTCAAAAACTATTTAAATATAGAATACTAAACAACGTCCCGTTTGATAACATGTTTATGAAACGAGTGGATGGTTTGGTATTTTAACGAGCGAAAGCGAGTTAAATACCGATGCCATTCACGAGTTTCATAAACATGTTATAAAACGGGACCGAGTTTAATATTTTATTTATTACTCAATGATGTAAATAGCGCTGATTTGCAAGGAAATAGTTTTTAGTGACGGTTACTTGCAAATAGATCACTCGCTATTGCAGTCGCGCGGTTAACATTATGACGTCAACCAAAAACGACTATGACGTCACGCACCGATTATGACGTTACGGCAATACGCGGTGGTAACACACATGTGTGTCACCAACTTATTGTTATCTAATGAGTGATCTCACCACGGTTGAGTAATAAACCTGATTTCATCACATCTCTACATTATTTCAGCAAAGTGACTGCAACCCTGAGTCGTGTACGCAGATGACAGCCACAGAGCAGTGGATCTTCCTCTGTGCTGCTCATAAAACTCCAAAAGAGGTGAGAATTAACTTTAAAGTGGCAGTAGCACAATTTTTCACTTAAGTAAGTCGATGAAATGTATTTGAAAAATAATGTCACCAATAGTAAAACACCCTTCTCTCTTCTGAAAATCAAGTTAAAAGTAAATATGAATGATGTAAGTTATCATTATAAATGTGAAAAATGAAAAAATAAAATTTGCAAAAAACATACTACAGCCCCTTTAATGTAACATCAAGTTAACCTCTCTAGCAGCAATTGGTGACAGTCAGATGTTAAACATGTTATTCAATCAGGGCCTCCTTCCACAAAGTACTAAGCATCCTGTCCACGGGTAAAAGTATTCACTCTGCTCCACTTTCATACCCTGGGGTACAACCTCACTCAAACCTGCTCAATGTGAACTATGATCCAGCCAATCAAATAGGTTATTGCGATGGTTAGTGATAAAATTTCAGCCAACCACAGATAGCCTTTCAAACTGTAGTTAGCTTTAGATCTTCTGCTCTTCCAAAAATGGGGACATTTTGATATTAGTTAGCTGAGATGAACGTTTTTCCCCAGTCAAATTATCTTGGACGCAGACTGAGGTACTTGATCACCTGTATGCTTGTGAAGATGTTTTCTTCTTTTTGAAAGCCGGGGTTGGCAAGCCTGCGAATCCTAATATAATGAATTGCCTTTCAAGTGATGTCATTGGTTGTCTATCTTTATATAGTTCTCCGGTCATAGGTCACATTGTACAGGTTTGAATGGGGTAGGGGTGACTATTGACCCAAAGAAACTATTGCGATAGCGATAGTCTATTGCCACTTACTATTGCGATAGCGATAGACTATTGTAACTCACTATTGCAATAACTATTGCAATAGGGTTTTTTGTACAAATACGCAATAATCAGCTAGATTTCTTATAGTTTTTAGTAGAAATGTTTAATTGATGTAAGGACTATGGAACCAAAATCAGTAAAGAAATCATAAATAAAAAGACTTTTAGTTTTTCCCTTTTGACATTCTAAAATGAAAAATCTTGAATTTATTAAATGCAGTGAGGGTTGTGTAAATCATTCATAATTAAGGGAAATTTAATAGTTTCGATAGTATCGATATTTAACCTTACTATTGCGATAGCGATAGTGTTTTTGTATATACTATCGATATAGTACTATTGCCAAGCTAAGTATTGCGATGCATCGATAGTTCGATGTATTGTAACACCCCTAGAATGGGGTGATAACCCATGGTATGAAAGTGGAGCGAAGTGTACACGGTTTATCCTGGAACAGGATGAGTACGCAAGCGACCTGACTGATAAAAGTACAAGAATTTGTACAATTCATAACTGCAGATAGTGTGATCTCAAATATAACATTGTTATAGTTATAGGAAAGAATACTCAAAGTGAAACAGTTTAGTTTTATTTATTTTCTTAGCCATTCCCCTTACCACATTCTGTTTAAAGCAGTTCTCCATTTACCAAATAATCAATTAACTACTATGTTTTATAGTGTCCTGCCATCGACTACACACGGCACACTCTAGATGGGGCGGCGTGTCTTCTTAATAGCAACAAATACTTCCCCAGCAGGTATGTCATTTCAGATTTATTTACAACATACCTTGACTATGAAATACGTTTTGGTCACCAAGATTGTCCAAATAACAAACTATAAAGTAGCCATATGATGTGCAAAGATGCTTTTGTTTGATAAAATGATAACCATTGCTGTCATTGAAAGAAAAAGTTATAATTCATTTGATAGGAAATAAAGTAAACACAATTTGGTTAATGACTAATTAGACTAGTTATAGACTTGGCTTCACTATTTGAAGATCAAAAACTAAAGGCTTAAAGTGACCTATAGAATATGATGTTGAAGCCAGATTAAATGTTATCAGTGGTGTTATGTTGTATTGACTTGCTGAAAGTTGTCATTTTACTGCTCATTGGTTCAGTATAGTTACTAGTAACAAAATAAAGGTGTAAAATTTGATCGAAAACTGGAAATGTACGATGACCATGTAAATAGCTTGGGTCATTTTGGCTTCTGCACATATAAAAGGCTGTTACTTAATTTTCATTGAAATCAAGTAATTGTCATATATTTTGCATTTTGGGCTGAATCTATACCAGATGTGTGAGATGATTTGAACGAAAAGCAGCACATAAGGTATTTTGGCACATACTAGTGTCAACCATTTTAGCTAAATAAATGAATACTCTGTCAGTTTAAGATTGGGTTCCTTCTTTTGGGAAATATATATGTTTAAAGCCGATTGGGCACAAACTTTCATGTGTCTTTTCATTATGGTCGTTGTTGTTGTCACATAAGTAGATGTTTTTGAAAATTTTTCAGAGTAAGCATTAAAGAATCTTCAGTGGCCAAACTTGGCTCTGTCTGTCGGCGAGTTTACCGGATCTTCTCTCACGCTTACTTCCATCATCGTACTCTCTTTGATGAATATGAGGTTTGTTTATTAAAATAAAGGTTTCTTCTATAAATTTTATTCTGCTTGTATAATGTTCCGGCCCTTAAAAAGATGATTTTATCTACAGTGGTCAAGTCCTAATAGGCCATGCATTTCTGTCATTATGGATGTTCTGTGAATGCAACTAGATTACAAGCTGTAACTAACCAGGGGTTAAACAATTTCTGAAAACTTTACTTGCCACAGGGCAAGTCAAACCCATGTTTCCACTTGCCCTGGTTTTTTTTTATACTTGCCCGAATTTGTTCACTATTCATAGTTTAATAAAAAAGAAGAATATGTCAGATTTATGTTATTACCCCATTTATTCAGTAAACTTTGGTTATGTCAATGGTGAATGTTACTTCACATGATTTATTTATTTATTATAATGTTCATAACATATTGCAACTTGAAATAAACTTCATTTCATTGTGTTGAGTTGAGTTAGGATAATTTCGTAAACAAAAACAAACTCATTGACCCGTATTTTCATAAAAATTATATCACGTAAAAAGTCTAAATTGCATACCATTAGACCAATTATTTTATGTCATTCATATTGCAATGATGAAAGTCAGTTTCCAAACATTAATTATTACATTACATGTACGTATTTAGATACTGTAAAATTATTTAACCTAGCAAATAAAAAACAATGCAGTTTAATTACCGGTAATAGTTTTGCTGACTGTATATATGGCTATCATTTGCAAGTAAAATCGTACTTATTAATTGTCATTTAAAACTTACTTAATCAACAATAAAGTTATTTTGTTAGACACTTACATTTTTTAAAAATGATTTGACTTCGGCCAAAGTTCGTTCATATCTATTTCATGTACAACTTGTTATTTAGGTAATAATTATTCAATGTAATTTATGATCATATCAACATATTTGACAGAAAATATTTTATCATTTTTATACACAATAATTGAAGAACAATTCACAAGGGATTGATAAATTGATTATTTGATTGCTTGGTGTACCGTTGCATGACAGTGTTATAAATATGCATTCAGAATTTCACTACGATACAATGAGTACAAAGATGACTTTCTTCTTCCAGAATGAGACGTACCTGTGTAGAAGATTCACCCAGTTTGTCACTAAATACAATCTCATGTCCAAGGATAATCTTATTGTTCCCATCCTAGAGGACCAGGGATCTATAGGCGAGAGTGAAGCCTAGACCCAACCATCATCCAACGCAAACATTTAGTACTGCCAGCAACATTTCGCTTATTATCAAGCAACTAAATCTTACTACTTGAAGTCTTCTGTGAGCCTTGACTGGAAAACTTTCCTGAAACATACAATAACATTTTGGAACATCAAAAGTAAACTTTTTCATCAAGTAATGTGTGCAAAATATTAAGGAGATTGAGTTCATCCTCTGTATATCCATAGAACTAGTTCTCCTTCATCTAACCAATTTCTAAATGTCATTGAAGGAAGTCATGTGCAAAATATGCTTGAAAAACTAGGCATTGGGAAATGTAATTTTGTCGATTAAGACAACAAAATCTAACTGGATTAAAAAATATTTTTATCAGTGGGGGGATACCATCCTACGGATTACACAAAAAAAATGTTGTCAGCTAAAATCAAAAGCTACCATTGTATTGACACAGACTGGCAGTATTTGCCGACAAGCCTGTGTTCAGGAGACAAGAATGAGACTCACCCTCGACCTGCTGTGGGCAGATCTTGCTGCTGAATACATGCTGATAGTGATTCAGGTAGAAGGTTGCAGTAATGAAACAGCCCTGTCACTTCCCAATAACATCCCGAAAAAACATTGAAGTAGTTGCTGAATCAAGAGAGCCAATATTGGAAGCATGCTGCAGGCTCAAGTTCAGGGACCATTCTCAATAGTGTTCAAACTCTTTTTCACTGGAAAACTTGTACCAGCGTTTCTTATAAATTTATGAATGATAGGAAATGTAAATGATTGTTTCGACTGCAATTCAGGTAATTCACTGTTTTTCAGCCAATCAGAATTGGTATGATGTCATGATTACTATCAGCTGTATCTTGAAGATTATATACAATACTCGTATTTCTATTTTACAACTAATACTAGTGAGGTACATTGATAATAGAGTTTATACAAGCCTTGTGTTCTCACCTCAGTTTACATAAAGAATAAAGAACTGTTGTACTTGAAGAAAAAACATTTGTTTTTTCCTGGTTTCAGAAGCTAGTCAACTGTAAACACGGTTTCATAAATGAGTTGTGTATGCTTAATTAGTGCTCTTAAAGGGGCAGTAGCACGTTTTTTTTCGCTTAATTTCATTGGAAGATGAACTTGAACTTTACTGTAATGTAATATGAACACTGTTGAAGATGAATTTCATTTTGTTGAGATGTGTCCAACTTATAAAAATTTAAGAAGTAAAAGCGATTCTAAATTAAAATCTCTAATGAACTAAGTTTATTGCATTTTGTTAAATACTACATATAGCTTATTTGTAAAGTAGTATAGATGCACATTATGTATATACATATTTATAGTTTAATGTTCTTTGTCTACATTGTTTCGTGTGAATATTCTTAGATTATTTTGACTCCCAAGACAACCGTAACATTTGTAAAATATTTGAAAGTTGATACTAATTCCACTCATGTAAAAATTTATGTTTTAAAGTCTTTTGAGATTCGCAAACATTGTTCCCCATTGTAATAATGATTTTTATACCAAGGTATAACATTTTTAATGCTTATCTTTTCCTATCTATCGACAACATTTTGTTGTTTTCTGTATACATGTCATTAACATAACACAAATATGTAGTTTGCGTAACCATTATATAATATATATGTTGTACTCTTAACTTCCATGATGTGAATGTAATACATTAAACAAGTGTATTTTGATGTCATTTACCGTGTTTGTTGTTGAAAATTTATCCAAAAGAGATCCTTGGAAGCAGAAAAACATGGTAACTAGCATTGTAGCTGGTTCTGTTGCATCAGAATATCAAGTAAAATCTAAAATGGCACCAGACACTCTAAAAGCCTACATTAATCTTGGAAATGGCAACCTAAATATAATACCGCGACACATAAACATTGAAAGGTGCAACAAAATCTGTAACTCGGACACACAAAACTTGGGAACTGACACATTTTAATCTGAATCTGAATGAAATTTGAAGTGAGCACATAAAAATTACAAATAACGTATTAGAAATGCATTAAATGAGGGAGGAAAAATATGAACCTTCTGTCCATGCTTGCAAATGTAAACAAACAGTAAAGATGGACTCTTCAATGTGCGAGGTTATCGATCGCGGCGTTTTCGTTTCCAGCTGCATGATGAGAGGTTAACTCTGCATCTTTCACCATTTCGGTGTATTATATTTAAGTTGCTATTTCCATGATTATTGTAGGTTTTTCGGCGCAGTGGGTACCTGGGGTAAGTTTTCTTTGATAGGCCTGACATGCAAGACGGGGCCAACAGAAGTTAGAGTTAACTAACAAAAGGATAAAAACTGTCCACAACACACAGAGTAATCCACCAAAATACTAGAATATTGTTTCATGTTCTTGAATCAGTTGACTCCTTCATCAGACGCTGATAACACTATTATTTTTGGCAGATAACTCTGCTGTGCACAGTTTTTATCCTTCTATTTATGAAGCAGTTAAGCATCGGGCTGTGAAATATTACCAGTATATATATAGATTATTACACGAGGAAGTGTGTCGTATGACTTTTACGAAACGAGAGTGAATTTTTGTATTGCCCGAGTGAGAGCGAGTTTCATAAAACTTAAAAAGTCATATGGCACTATTTTGAGTGTAATAATTTCTTTATTACCCATTCTATTCCATTTATTCACGTAAAATCCGTCAAAAAACGACCCAATTCTCTGGCGACGGCAAGCGACAGTGATGTCACGAACAATCATCTTATGACGCCACAGACAACACAATACGTGAAGTTGCGGTGAAACAATGGTTGCTAGGCAATCATTTCATAGTGTTGGATATCTAAACATTTGATATATGGAAAATCTAAGTTGTTTTCTTGAAGATTTGTTTGTGAAATTATAGATCAAAATGTTCTGAAATCGCATTGAATTATGACTTTGACCGACAATGAGATTCCTCTTTTGGCGTATATAAGGAGGAATCACTTCAGGGACCATAGCCCGCAGACTTTCATTCTAAATTAGGCGTTTTTTTAAAAAAATAAGTAATTTATGGCCTTATTTAAGTAATTGCCAAATTGAAATCCCATCATAATGAATCCAAATGTGACCATGTTGCATGACATCTAACCTTTAAGTACGGTAACTTGTGTGAAGAGAATGCATATTCACCACCAACACAGAAAACAGAACATGAAGCAACAACAACAAATTGTATTTACAAAAAAACATTATTTGAGGGTTACATTCAAAAGATCACAATTTTGTCTTAACATACAAAGTTTGATAACAAAAAATAACCATCTCAGTACAACCAACAAAACATTGTGCAGACAAAGTTCAGAAAATATTCCTGCTGCATAAATACATAATTTATATTCCTGCTGCATAAAATGATAAAAGTGATGTTGTTTTCTACCAATTCCAGAATTTAAACTGATTAAACTATATTAAAGGAGTTGTAGCACACCATTCTTTCTGAAGTGCACAAAAAGATAAATAAGCATTAGTGATTACCAAAGGCTAAATAATATATTTCTGAAGTAATAAAAAGAGTTGTGAACGAAAGTACATGGTTTGGTTAATTAAGCCATACGAGTCCATTTTCCATGGAGCGGCCCCGTTAATGTGTTCACATTAAAATGGCAGCTCGAAGGTAGTTCAAGTGATCTGACTGGTTTGGTGATATCTTACCACTGAGAGTGGAATTTTTAATATGTTCTATGATGGAATGGTCAACAATCTTGCTGTCCGAAATATTTATATCACATGAGAACTACAAATCTACCTCTTAAACTGACAAGTTCCACACCACTGTCGCTTTTTATGTGGCACGATTTTCTTCAAATACGGATAACTGTTTTCTATGGACACAGACCTTATTGGGTCGTTGAATGAAATGTATAACAATATACTGTATTTACTTTGATAAAAAAAACACAAAATTCAGAAAAAATAATATGCAAAAAATGTGCTTAATATACATGATGTTTATTTTTTTGAGACATTTGTTCAAGTGAAAATGGCAGGAATGTAACATCACCAAGATGAATAGCAGTTACAATTTGTCATCACGAGAGACTGATGACAATATATGAACTAAGCTTTGATTCAAATGGTAAAAAATTAACGTCAAACAGTTACCAGTCCAAATCAAATGTTACATGTTTCCAAGCTGGTGAACGATTTTACACTGCTAATGACTTTTAAGAACTTTCGATTTAATTCAGTACTTCTACTTATTCCAGCTATTAACACAATAGCTTTAGAATATCAAGACCAACAGTTTAAATGACAGTTTTCAAAATGAGGCACAAGAGACATAGTTTTTCAGATATGTTGGCAAAGGAAGACCTTCCACTTGTTTCAACGGCCGTTCCAATCGTTTAAGAATTGCCAGCTTACAGCAATGTTGTAACGACCTCAGCTGACCTTTCTGGAACAAGTCAGCAGTAGATTCCCCATATTGCCTCCATTCAGGGTTCTTTGAGCACATCAGTTGTAACAGCAGCCCATCTTTGATTGATTTCACAGCCAGTTGCAGGTGCTTGATTTCCATGAGGTTTATAATGAGTTCAAGAACCTCTGGGGACATTCTCTTCTGCACAGCTGCAAAAAGCGGATAACAAACATCACCTCCCCTGTTTGTGATGTCATTGTCATAGCAATTGAAGAGGTGAATGAACTTCAGTTTCATTTCGTCTTCTTTTATTTCCTTTAAGTTGTACAAAATGAAATATGTCAAAAGACATTGTTCGGGCTTTCCCACATCCCTGACCATTATGTCTGTGTTTGCTCCATAGATCAACAAGAGTTCTATGATTTTGTAGGCAAGCTCGGGAACTTCCCACTGGAATGTTTTATTGCTATTCCTTAAAAATACTTCCAAGGGTGATGAGTTGTCTGAAGTAACATTTGGGTCCACCCCTTCCATCAACAAGATTTCAATACACTCTACTAATTCCTGTCTGTGCATTTCGGCATTGTAATTTTCAGCCACGCTTTCCAAATATGACATGTTGTTTTGGTGAATGTTCCACTTAGAACACTGGTTTTTGAACTCGTCGATTAAAACAAACAATGCGGTCTGCCCATGAATTTCCATATGAAGGTCAAGGCCGTGCTGAATAAGAAGTTTTGTATTGGATACAAAATTCAAAGGATTGAATTTCGATCTGTACATGATACTCAAGCACCCTTTTGAGTCCGACGTTGCGTTGACCGAAGCACCTCCCTCGAGAAGGTACTGAATTGTTTCAGTGTCCCCGTTCCATACGGCATTATGAAGAAGAGTTTTGCCATTCCTATCCCTGAGGTCGGTGACATCGATAGAAGTCACCTTAAGTAAAAGCTTTACAGCAGGCCCAAGTCCAAAGGAACATGCTTTGTAGAGCCACAACTTTGGTTCCTTGATTCCAACATAGAGGAACTGAAATGTGGGTGGAATAATGTTTTTCACAAAGTACACAACACAGTCTGTACATTCATTGAAAATGGCAAAGTCTAGTGGCTTGCCATGAGAGTAGTCTCCCTTGTTTCTTGTCAGAAAAAGAGGTCCAGTTTTAGATTTACTTTTTGACACCGAAATATAACTGACTTGGCTTAGATAGCTGGATGGAATATTTTCCAGTAGGTATTTAATAATGTCTTGTTCTCCAACCATGAATGCCAAATGTAATGGGAAGTTGAGCAGACATTTTTCCTCATACAATGAATCGTCTTTGATGAAGGCTGGATATTGTTGTCCTAAAAAGCGAACAACCTCCGTTCGTCTATACAGGATAGCAAATTGAAATATGTTCAAGGAAAGAACAGGATGCCTCCATTGTGTCATTTCTTCCGGTGGGTACTGGCAAAGTGGTAACAGATGACTGCACTCATGGTTTTCTATCGCCTCGGCTATGTTGTCTATAGGGGGGACAGATCTGGAATCTTCCATTATTGAAATATCATAGCCCTTTCTGAAAGAAAATAAAGAAAAGATAACTTATTATTCATATTTCATGCAATTTCATATTGAAATTTCAATAGTTCTACAGAATATAAATTCATCAAATTATCTTAATACAAATTTACATTTCAAATGATTATCACGAAATTTTTGGTTAAAATGAATCAGGAAATAACTGTATTTTAATTGAGGATAAAAATGTAGAAATGTTATGATATTGTGTTTTTATAAACTCTTTAACTCACATCCTATACATACAATTTTAAGCACAATCAAATTAAACTGAATTAATTTGTTTATATAATTTTGATGTTACCAATGGCAGGCCTATTCATCATATGTCATAATAATTTGAATCCAAATCCAAATCTAAATCCTAAAACAAAATTGTAATGTAATAAAGTTTGTGCCATTTTATACTATTTCCTTCATAATATGAATATATCATTCTAAGCACTGACATTTTTTGGGGAAATAAATATGTTTGTTTAGGTTATACTATCAAATGAGTCTTGTGAAATATTTCACACAAATTTACACCTTTACAAAATGTCATAATTTGTCAGAATTGCCAACTATTGTGCATTGAATATATGAAATATAAGATGAAATAAATATATTTAATAATTTGACACATTTCCATAGGCATCTTACATCAGTAACAGTTCCTCTTGTGAAATTCACTAACTACTAAAGGTTGGCCATAAAAGTTTCATTTTTTAAAACGAAGAAAGGCGGCATTGTCATAACATTTTTCATTCAGTTTTGTCAAATTATTTTTTAATAACAACACTTAAAATATCTTAATTATCATGTGGCTAAAAAAACCATAATTTAGTTTGACTGTTGTTTAAGAAATACGCATATAATATTCACTGCTCGTTTTAGTCAGCTGTAATTTTGCATTCACTAACAAGGGAGGTAATCGTGTTTGGAAAACAAAAACCGGGGGACAAAATCGTGGTCTTTTGAAAACAGAAGGCTGCAAGAAAATCTTTTAGAGTGAAGTGGATAAGACACGTAAGACGCAAATGTAGTGTGTTTTCGGTTCCGAATGTTAGATCAAACATGACAGCTGCCCTGAGCTGCAGAACAGTAGCTATAATTTTGATTTAATTTATAACCTCTCCCTCCAAATCGTGTTTCAACTGTTTGAAGAAGTCAGTCAATTTAGAACTATGTTTGGAAGATTGGAATAATATTTCTGTTTGTCACAACTTTGTAATTTATCAGCAAATTAAAAACTTGCCTGTTTAAAACCATTTCGATCATGATGTATTATCCAGAATTTTCATGATTTCATGATATGATTTAATATACAAACTAAAACCATGGATGTAGCTCAGTTGGTAGAGTGTTCGCTCATCACCCGGTAGACCGGGGTTGGATTTCCGGTCGTGTCATACCAAAAGACTTTAAAGATGGGAGTTGTTGCTGCCTTGCTTGACACTCAGCATTATAAGGATAGAAAAACGCTTGAACTGGCAAACTAAAACCATGGATGTAGCTCAGTTGATAGAGTGTCCGCTCATCACCCGGTAGACCCACTCACCATTAGAAGTATTAAAAAGAGGGTTCTATCGGGGTATTTTTTGTGGAAATGAAATTCGAGAGGATATACCTGTTTACACATAAATGTTATTAATACATTATTCAAACACAGTCAAATTGAAAGATAGTAATAAAGGCGTTATTTTGATGAATTCATATTTCACAACTTGATAAACACAAGCGCACATTTGTTGAAAAGTAAAACAATACGAACTGAAGCCATTCTTCGGCATTGCGAGTTGGGAAAAGTTTACTACAGCATAACAGCAAATTGTTTATTAGATTTATGACATGTTATGTCTTACTATGTGGATACTCTTATCAGAGTATGTCATTAGTTATTAAAAAGTTGCAAAATTAGGTACAATATACCGTGTTTTCATTTCATGTAATGCAAAACAATCCAAGATGGCGACAGAACTCTCTCTTTAAGGACAGAACAACACTTGAACTGGCGCTGCACCATGGCTGCGGGGTGCTATTTGCACACAATAAATTTCCAATGTACACTTTATTACGGACAATAAAAGTTATTATTATTATTATTATATTATTATTTTAAACAATGTATTTATGATTATAATTTCCCCATTATCCTGTCAGTAATAGGCCCGTATTTGTGACTATTTTATGCCCCTCATCAGCAATTTAAAAACTTTTACCTTCTTACAATCATTGTATTGTGATCATGGTGATAACCAAACCTATACTTTTTATTCATAACTACAGCCAAAAGTTCTTCCCAACAATGACTGTCGTAATCACGTTTCGTAGCACTTTGCATCTTCAAAATCAAACATTGAATATCTTAAAAATAAATGAATTTAATGCATAGTAGTTATTTTGGGTAAGCAGCGAATATTATCGCAATCGGATGTTTTTGAATGACGTCCCTTGTGATGTGAAAAAAATACACATACAATAGTTAATTATGGTGTAAGTGTAATATGATTTCTTAATTATTAGAAATTAACAGTTCAACAATTGCGAAGATTCTGCAACGCTCCAAAGCCTATGGTTTGAAGGAAAACACACATCAAAGTGGGCGGCCTAAGAAATGTGATGCTCCTTGAGATTGGCAACTTTTACCGATTGTTAAAGGGGCAGTAGCATGTTTTTTTTGCTCAAATAAGTTGATGAAATATATTTGAAAAATAATTTCACCAATAGTAAAACATCTTTCTCTCAGTAAAGCCGTGGGAATCGTTTTTGTAATTGGAAATAATAAATTGTGTTCACAATAAAATGGCCGCCCTGCAATTTTTGCTCTATACACAGCATCGTTATTACCACTACGGATAATTGGTTTGTGTAATAAGATGTTTTACCCTCTAAAGTTAATTTAAATGACATAAACTATCATTATAAATGGTAAATTTGAAAAAATAAATTCTGCAAAAAATGTGCTACTGCCCCTTTAAAAGTAACCGTAGACAATTCGTGGGGAGATAGCAGGTCTTATAATTCCAAAACTCCTGTAACATCATCAGTTAAAAGACATTTGAAATTTCATGGATATAAAGAAGAGTTGTCAAAAAGAAAATTGTGATATCCAAGCAAAATAGGATTTGTTGTCATGCATGGCGTTGTTCAAAACTTGCGAATTATTCAAAACAAGACAAGAAAGAGAGTAAAGTTCATATTTGGAGACAAGACAACGAAAAAATAGGCTCCTAAATGTGTTTTGGCAAACCTGCTGATTCTACCAAGGAGTGTACCTATGCGAGTATTATGTTTTTGTGTTATATCACATACAATGGTGTCGACAGTTTGATGACTGTTGAAGACAACATTAATTCTCCAAAATATGTATCAGATATATATCAGAAGATCATTTTGTGGCTTGTATTTGCTGAAGTTGTTCCACAGGACCCATGGATATTCGAGGATAATAACTGGGTTCAAAATTAGCAATACTCATGTAGCCCATGCCATGGCTAGTGAAAAGTTGCTGGACTAGTAAAAAGTTTTTACAGTCCTAAAGACTAGTTTGAATTTTAAAATGATGTGATCATGTAGATGCATTTGGCTAGCTGAAAATGGCTTGAGACTAGAAATATCAAAAGTCAACTAGTCCAAATGGCTAGTGCTTTGATAAATGAAATTCAACCCTTGGATAATGTGACAACCCATACCTCTGGATTCACAAGGCAGTGGAAATAATATATCAGTAATGAAGTAGAAATATATACTTTTCTATCTCACTCAATTTAGGATAAAAGATGATGCTCTTTCTCTAATTGTTTTATGTGTAGAAATCCAAAGATTATACTGCATATGTACATGCTTTTTCCCCCCTGAATGTAACATGTAACCGGTTAACATTTAAGTTGTCTTTAGTGAAATAGAGATAGATATTGTAATCTCTTTAGCTCACATCCATGTGTTTGAAGTCTTCACATAAAAATCATTCACTTTGCACTTTCAAACTATGTAATATATATATATATAAATATATATATATATATATAGAATGTCTGCCTACCAGGTATGTAAGTTCGAATGTTTCTCATGACAAACCCTTATCTTCAGATGACCAAAAGTAGTTAACACTACCACTATCAACACTATGGATTTTCCGGGAATGCCGCCCACGTTCCCTGGTCCGGATGGGATCCAAGGGGACATGATGCAGCCTCCGCCGATCGACCCCGCCCTGATGGGAGGCGAGGGTTACCCTGACAACCTGGAACACATGTACCAGCACACAGGTCAGAGGTCACAGTGTAATGTAGGGGTGCGCTACTTTCACATGCTCGGAGCACTCTCAGATCACTGCTCTGCTCTTGCTGAAAGGCGTATATCAAGAAATATTTTAGAGTGAGGTCAAGGGTCACTTCCTGAGTGATATCATTTGGTGAAAGTGATTATATATATATATCAGTGTTGTTCCTGGGTGATCTGCTGAGGGGGTCATTTTGGCCATTTCTGAACAAGTGGGACCCTTTGCAATGGTAAAAGTATCCTAATTTTAAGGGACACCAAGCCAAAAAGGTGGGCAAATGTCCCCAGGACCCCCTCTAGGAACAACACTGTATATTACAATGATTAAAAAAATATTGTACACAAAGATTAAGCTGTTTCTTGATTTTATATAAGGGAGATAAAATTGTCACTATTTTTGGGGTTCATTCGTAGGCTGACATCTTAGCTCCGTCTGCTCCACCTGTTCCCGAGGAGCAGCTCATGGTAAACTTAAGTCACGGTCTGGTCGCGCTCCTTTCGTTTGGAGTACTCTTAGTTGAATTCTCAGCTGAATGGAGCACACCCTAGAAATAAAGAGACATTCATAGTTGCCCATTCAATTTTCCTAGAAGCTTATCATGGAGAAGTTTTCCTCCTGATGGCTTGCTGTTTCTTTAATTCTAAATACTTACTTCATTGTAATGAACCTTACATGTTTACAAACTCCTTCATCTTTTTCCGTGGAAACACCGCTGGTTGATCTTTTACCATACTAGCACTAATTGCTCTTATTGCTCAACTATTCCAATGCACAAAGGCCACATATCACTGTCAAATTTTTCCAGTTTCATGACAGTGCTATAATGTCATGTTATTTTTCATTCTGTCATCTTCTAAATGAGGTGTGTTATGTGACTTTACTTTATTTTCTTTATTCAAAAACTATGGTTAAAGACACATTATTTTCTTCATGCCCAGATCCAACCCCACTGTAAGTCACAACTTGTGCCATTATCCGTCACAGGCTAATTTAAGACTTTCTGCATTTCGTTAGCTTCTTTGAAGTTCAGGTGCAGTGCACTGCTAGAGTGAAGTCCTCATATTTCGTCCACTTTAACGGTGACCTCGCTTGCCGGCATTCTAATCCTCACTGGCCTCACTCGGCACTTCTTGGTCAACAATCAGCCCGAGGCAAAGAGTCTTTGTTGTAAGAAAAATGATTGGCTGATATTCTAAGGGAGGTAACTCTTATGAATAAAATAGCGTAAAAGCAAGGGTATGTTATTTCGTCCACCAATTCTCGTAATTTCGTCCACACAGATTTAAGTATTGGAGACACTGTATTATAATTTCGTCCACCTGTTTATGTCGTTTTCAAGTCTTCCGGGCGGGAAGGTCGTGACATAACAGCTTCGTCACGTTGTATCAACCATTCAACAATGCTGTATGTACCATGTGACCAATATCAATTGACTGCTATTCTTAGTAAGAAAAATAACAAACGAGACAACGATTTGAGGGTAGGACAGGCTGTAAATTCGCCTTTTTTGAAAAGTGGACGAAATATCAGGACTGGACGAAATTGTAGGACTTTACTCTACACAATCAGAGAAATGTTAAAGAAATATAGAAAGGCTTAAATTACCCTGTGATGGAAACTGGCGTGACTTATGATCTGTGATGGAAGTTGGCTCAGATCAAAAAGCCTTAAAAGCCATGAGTGATTGAAACAGACATTATAAACCCATGATTTTGCAGGAGGAGGAGAAAGGACAGAATATACCCATCACAACAGTATCTTCATGGACGGTGGAAACCCGTACGGAGTGTCCTGTATGACCTTTGACATGTCGCAGGAACTACTGTGGGCGGGCACGCAGAGTGTACGTTCCTCTTTATTGAACATATTTGTTGGTCAATCTTTGTAGAGCTCAATTTATACTTTTAGACAAACAATGTTGATTAAACAAAAAAAATATTAAAGTAGACATGCAAAACAATTTCTCAGAACTCTTTGAGTTGTATTTTAGTATTTTTGAAGACTGAACAACGCTGAAATGGTTCCTTTAATTTTTTTGTGAAAGTCTGAAAATGTTAAGCAATTTACTTTTTCATGGTCAACAGCTTTTCTAACTAACTAAAGATGTTCCATATTGTATTACAGTAATAGTACATGGTAAGTAAATATTTCCTGTTTTCTACTTCAGGGCCATGTGACTTCGTATTATGGTCCGGAAATGCAAAAGTATACCTCATTCCATGTCCATGCCACCAACGACATCCGACAAATTCTCACCCTGGAGAATGGAATCCTGTCTCTCACTAAGAACAGTCTGCGTCTCTCTGTTAGACGAGGCTTCTCCATCATGAACTACATGTGAGTTGACACTCTTCTGTACAGGAGGTTGAATACCTTGCGGGGGCTGTATGATGCAGTGATTTGATTCTCTGGATAACAACTGCTTTATTATGAAGATTCACTATGTTTTTGGGGATATGTTTACTTCTTCATCAGGTGGAATGGGATGAAGGTGTTTACAAGCATATACTCAAAACATTGTGTATCTTCACAATAAAGAAGTTACATTTAGAAATAAATAAATAGCAATTACTTTGCGTGGACCTGATTCACTGAACCCTGAACAGAGATTGGGTTCATACCTGCATAAACTAAATTTCGTGACGTCACATCACATTTAGCCACGCCCCCATGACGTGAGGTTCATGGCCTGTTGAGTTGTCGATTTTCATTGGCTAATGAATGCGCTATCGGCGGGGCTAATAATCCAATGATTTGATTTGACATCTTGTGTCTTCATACGCGTAGATAGTACTGCTCTGATTTATTACTTATTTGTATATTTGGAGCAATGAAACCTTTTTAAACCATCAGGTACGAGTATATTTATTTATAAGAATTGACTTCAAAATTTATTAAGTTCATGGAGGTATAAACTTAAAAAACGCTGTGCAAACTTTGCAAAAACAAATTTATAAGTCCTGTCAAAAGCCCTTATATGCCAAACGCGAAGAACAAACTGAATTCTTTGGTCCCGTGTTCTATCGTGTTCTACTGTATTATCCAGAAAATCATGTATTCCACTAAATGCCCCTCAAAACTAAAATAGTTGTAAATGTATGATACTTACAATTGTTTGCAACCAAAAGAGCTAAAAAATCTATCTCTATCTGTTGCCAGGGGCGACGGTAACCTACAGGATATGCAGTGTATGATGGCAACAGGACCTCACACCATCCTCATGGGAGGTCACCAGACAAAGGTCATTGAGGTCGATCTCAATAAGGGCATCGAGGTCAATCAGGTCAGTAAGGTATTGCAAATCTAAGCAAAATATAATGGTGACGTGTTACATTTGAACATACGTTTGGTTCATTTTCTTTGCACAAGATCTGGGGTTCGAATCCCGCCAGGGGCATTGCAACTCATCTCACCTCACCTCTTTGCACAAGACAACTGATATGCAAAAAGTTCACAAGAAGCCATATTTTTTCTAAAAAATTAAGTTTCAGTGAATTTAAGAAATTAATTTGAATATGTATACATAACTAATTGTTATGATTTTCTTTTTCAGTTTGAGGTCAAAGAACCTGGAGTTGCTATTTTCCGAAATTCCAACAAATATATTTGTGCTGGAGACACTAGTGGAAAGGTAAAATATACAAAGAGAAAAGTAAATGTCAAACCAGATGTTTATGACCCTCTTAAAAGGAGGGTTCTATCGGGGCATTTTTTTGTGGAAAAAAAAATCGAGAGGATGTTCTCGTTTACACAAATATGAAATAAATACATGATTAAAACACAGTAAAATTAATGAAGTTAATATTTTGATGCCCTTTTTATTTCATAACTTGATAAAGACAAGCGCATATTTGTTGAAAAATAAAAACAATGAGAACTGAAGCCATTCATCGGCGCTTTGAGTGGGGAAAACTTCGCTACGGACTAAACACATATTGTTTATTCGTTTTGTTATATGTTATGTGTTACTATGTGAATTTTCTGTCATTGTATATGTTAAATTTTCAAAAAAGTGTAAAATTGGGTTAAATATAGCGTGTTTTCATTTAATGTAATTCCAAGAATCCAATATGGCGGATGCTGCCGATAGATCGGTGATAGAACTTTCCCTTTAACACTTAGCTGCTGAAATAAGTAGTGTCAATATAGTGAGGAGCCAATTTACAGGAATCACAAACTGATAACAATTAAAAAGAAATGATATTGAATGGCCACTGTCTAAAGATGTTTGAGGAGAATTCTGGAAGGTGGTTGTACTGATGGGACAAGTCTTTATACACATACAATTTCTTTATTATAACGAAGTGACATTTCAGTATTGATATATACTAAAATATCGCTGCTCTCTAAGAAAGATGATATCCTGGCATAACTTGTTTTACTTACTGCTTAGGGATACTCAATCCGCAATTACTTCCATCCTCGGTTACTCAGGGTTTTATATATGCTCCGTTACTCTCCACTATATCTCCCATGGGAAACTCTGTCAGTGAAATCTGTACTAATAATACCCACCCTTGGCCGGCGTGACGAAGTCAGTAACTAAAGAAAATACTCAATACAATAAGACGGAAATGGTCAAGGGAGATAACCGGTGACGGATGGCAAACAAAATGACCTCGCGTGCTTTGCAACGAAGTGATATGAATTGTCATTGCCTTGCAGGTTCAAGATGCGTAGCGGTTTGATTGGCTCACGCCGGCTAAGGGCGGGTAATTTGAGTACATATTTCTCTGATGAAATTTTCCATGGGTGATATAGTGGAGATTAACGGAGCATATATAAAACCCTGGGTAACCGAGGATGAATTACTTCCAGACTGCATGTGAACGGTTTAGTTCAACAACCAGTAAATCTAGTAAACCAGCCCTACTTGTATGTTTAGGTGACACTGTACGACCCCCAGACGATGAAGGCAGAACACACTTTGGAGGCCCACTCCGCTACCCTGTCTGATTTCGATCTTCACGATCATCTTCTTGTGACTTGTGGCTTTTCAAGCAGGTGAGAGCTTTTTCTTTTGAGCATCAATTTTGATGACACCTAGAGTGGAGAAGAATTAGGAGGCGGGAGTGATGCTGTTCTCAATAAAGATCAAATATTCAGTAACATATAATCATCATTGTCATCTTCCTTGTCATTGCATTATTAGTGAAATTTTCTTTCAAAGATGTTTATGCCTTGTCACCTTGACCCTTTGTTATGACTTTAATGGCACAAATGCTAAAATGCTAAAACAAATTCCTCCTAAATTCTCAACATCATCATCATCATCATCATCATCATCATCATCAACAACATTAACATCATCACCATCGTCATCATCATTGTCAATTTCATTGTCATTGTCATTGTCTTCATCATGAACATTAACATTGTTGTCATTATTATTACCATTGTCATTGTCATCATCATCATTAGTCATGTTATTCCTCAAGTCACTCCACAGCACATGTAAATACAAAAACAAAACACTTCTCCTCATCACCATGATTCCAGAATGGGCAACCTGCAAGCTGAACGGTTCCTCATGGTGTACGACATGCGAGTGATGCGAGCCGTTGCTCCGATCCAGGTCTCATTTGACCCAACGTTTCTCCGCTTCGTGCCCAACTACTCCAACAAGCTGGCGGTCGTGTCTCAGGTCGGACACTTTCAGATGGTGGACCCCAACAACATCGGGGCGTCCGGCATGTATTACCAGGTCAACACAGGGGGCGCTGTTCTCACTAGCTTCGACATCTCCTCCACTACAAACGTGCTCTCGTTTGGAGACTCTAACGGTAATATAATCTCTTTACTATAATGATGTTGAATGAACATGTTCAGGTTAAGGCTTGATGGACCTGCTTTGATATAGACCAGGAGGTCGTTGCACAAAACAACCTTAACACTAAGGTTAACCTTAGTGCCATTCTTTAACATTGCACTAAGGCTACCTTAGTGGTTTAAGGTTAGCTTAGTGTCCAGTGCAACGGCACCCTGTTTCCATATTTTCGAAGCTGTCTTAGTGCTAAGATAGTCGTAAGTGCCATACATTATCATTGACTTATGACTATCTTAGCACTAAGACAGCTTCAAAAATATGGGCCCATGTTTTTTTTTTTAATATCAAAGTCTGACACAAGGTTAAACAAATTCCACAATCTTAAAATAACTATCCTATAATCTTGTTGCTTTTAAAGTTTATAATTTGACTAACAGTGACATTTATACGTATATCGCAGGCTACATCCATCTGTACACAAACCGAGATCACGCCAGCTTCTGTGCCTACCCTCAGCAGACAGAATTCCCGGACCCAGTGAGTTCTTTGTGTTTGTAGAATAATTCTAAATTATAGAATCATTTACCATGATTGCCAAATACACTGGATCCCCAGGGATTCGACCCCCCCAAAGAAAAAAAACCCCATTCAAAACTGTTTGCATGGGTGGGTATGGGGAACCCCAAAAGTGGACCCCCCCTTTTCTATTGATTGACCCGCCCCTCCCCATGCAAAATTCCTGGATCCGCCCCTAAAATAAGTAGTAAATAAATAAATAACTTTTATTAATTAATGAAAATAAACTCATATCATTCATGAAACATTCCTTTCTCTCTTAGGTAAATAAAAAATAGATATCTTCTGAAAAAAAATCCATCACATTGGCCTTGAATTGAGTTGAAATATGGCCATGAATTTCTCTCAGCAATTAAAATGTATCCCAAAAAATTTCAAACATCTCATGATTTTAGAGATACCTTTTTATCAATGAGGACATAACCTATTTATTAGAGTGAAAATGTTTAGATGAATAAGAAATAAGCTGTAATGCATTGGTCGACAGGTTGACGCCGTACAGAACATTCACATCAATGACGAGCTGACACCCATCTCTATGATTCCGATGTTCTATCCAACCAACGGACACTTGCTGTCCGACTGGCAAACCAACCTCATGGCTAGAAAATACAGGTAATCATTGCTCTTTTGTATTTCCCAGGCTCATGTCCATAACTACATTAAAATTATTATTTCTCCAATTTGAAAAATTGTTACCATTACATTGCTGGGAAGAAGAGATGACAAATTTAATGCTTTCACATCACTGTTGGAGATGCCAATATAGATAAGTGTTGATGGTCATGGTCTTGTTGCTAATGAGATACAAACATTATTATGTCTCCCCCCCGAAGGGTTAGGAGACATATTGGTTTTAGCTGAGTTCCCATCAGCGTTGGCGTTCCCATTTTGTTTCCGGAGCAGATCTCTAAAACTATGTGACCAATCATCACCAAACTTGGTATTCTGTCTCTCCACATCATGTAGATGTGCCTTTTGGGGGTTAGAGATTTTAAAAAATTTCCACCTCATCGATTTGGACTTTTAAAAAAACTGGCTTTTATTTCAGCATCAAATCATTTATAATTTTCAATATTTTGTTTGCTACAATGTGGAGTTGATAGGTTATTTATTCAAGTTGTATTATACAGAGAACATTAATGGTGCTTTATGATAGTAAAGTTTAGAGATTTGGAGCATTTGAGGAAGGGGGAGACATCTGTTTTTACGGGTAAAAACACTTTCTAGTTTATGATGATTAAGATGTACCCTTTCAAAGGAATGGGGGGTGGGATAGCGCAGAGGTCTGGGATCTGCAGTAGAGAACTGTTCCACATGCAAGAAGGTTTGGGTGCAATGCTACACTGAATCTCACCCATGGTTCGCTAGTTCCAGCCGATGCTCGCAGGTTTCACCACAATGCATAGCCACATGGCGTTGCGGGCTTACTACCTGCCATAATACTTGCAGCCGCAATATAAGTGAAATACTCTTGAAAGCGGTGTTAACCCCAACTCACCTCACCTCAAAGGAATGTGTACTAGCTGTCATCATCAAAACATGACAATGTTAGACCTCTCTGAAATCTGTCCAGTCAGAAATTTACTCATCTTATTTTTGAAAAACAACATAATGCAAATATCTTACAATTCCAGGAAGCCGAAACCAATCGACCCCGAGATTCTGCGTACAATGAAAGTAGGATACCACAACATCGGTTACGCTCCCAACACTGGGAAGGAGAGGCGGAATCAGATCCCCTACAAACTGCCCAAAGAAGTGCACCAGACCACTGGAGGAACATCATCAGCCCACAGTCGCAAGTCTAGCGTGCCAGAGTCTCCTCTTGGGAGAGGTACGATCATTTCATTTAATCTGTCTGTTTGCTGGCTTCTGCTTGCAGCTTTGGCATCACTTAACCACTCAGGGCCCTTATTCCGAAAAGTTTGTAGCCCTACAAACTTCTTAAGCTCGATCAATCTCTCAACACATCGGCTAAGATCAAAGTTAAAAATTCTTAAGGCTACAACCATTTTGAGAATAAAGGACCTGTGATGGTTACTGTTATCTCTTTTTTTGGGGGTATAATCGTTCATTTTAATATCATGTATTACAAAACTGGTCACATGATAAACTGATATATATATGTTGCTCATTGTTGTATGTCCTGTGTCCCTCAAATCTCTGTCCCAAAAATCTAAATGTTTTCATTGAAATCATGCTATCATTGTTTTAAAGTCCCATTGTTGATCCCAGAGGATGACTCGGGAAATTTGCTCACCTTTTGGGCTTGGTGTCCCTTGAATTGTTGAAGGTGGATTCTTTTACCACTTCAATGGATCCCATTTGTTCAGTGTCCCAATTGATTGCTTAACTGGTCATCTGAATCCCAATAAGTGTCTATATTTACTTTCTATTTCCATTCACAGGTGAAGACCCATTTGTAGCTGTGCCAAAGAAGTATCGCCGTGTGGAGATGAAATACTCCAAATTGGGTCTCGAAGATTTTGATTTCCGCCATTACAATAAGACCCACTTTGCTGGACTAGAGACCCATATTCCTAATGCATACTGCAACGCCATGTTACAGGTAATGTAGGAGTTAATGTGCGGCAGGTATTTTCACGTTAAATCGGACTATTGCAAGCATGCAGGTATAAATAATTGTTTTCTTCCTGACAGTGCTGGATTCTGTATTTCGTGGAGCTGTCATGTTATCTCTCAGGTCATTTGTGTTACTAAGATTTGTCATATATGTAGTTTTTTTCTCCAATAAAGATTGATATTTGTAGATTTTAATAAGACCTTTTTGTCACTTTTATTACTTAGATTGTCATATAATGAGGGTAAGGGTATAATTTCAAAGTTAAAACATCCTAGCAATAAAATCCTTTCATAAAAAACCCTTCTTTTTAACAAAGGCAAGTTTTGTTTATTCTGAATCTGCTAAGATGTTAACTGCTTAGTCTTCTGCTTCACTAAGATATTCATATATTGGTATATTTAACAAAGTCTTGAATTGGTAGATGCTGTATTTCCTGGAGTTGCTAAGATGTTAACTGCTAAGACTTTTGCATCACTAAGATATTCATATATTCATTATTAACAAAGTCTGATATTGGCAGATGCTGTATTTCCTGGAGTTCCTAAGATGTTAAGTGCAAAAGTCACTAAGATATTCATATATTCGTTTTTAACAAAGTCTGATATTGGCAGGTGCTGTATTTCCTGGAGCCGCTAAGATGCCACTTACTAAGTCATTTGTGCCACCGAGAGTTCTGCCTGTCCTGTGAGCTAGGCTTCCTCTTCCACATGCTCGATACTCAGAAGGGTCAAACTTGTCAGGTAGGCGGAAAATGTCAATGTGAAATTTTTGTAGAAAATCTTTATTTTACTGTGTTTGGTCAACAATAAAAGAAAGATTTCTCTTAATTGATTTATTTTAAAAAATTAAACTTAACGGTATACATGTTTTGAAGATTTATGAATTTACAAAATGTACAGATTAATATTGAAGCCATTCCACTCATAAATGTAAATTTTTAGCTCATCTGGCCTGAAAGGCCCGATGGGCTTATGGCATGGGATGGCGTCCGTCCGTCCGTCCGTAAACTTTTCGCTTTTTCGACTTCTTCTCCAGAACCAATGACTCCAGAGAGATGAAATTTAATGTACAGACTCCTTGGCTGAAGGGGATACTACATTGTAAATTTGGTGACCCTTTGACCCCAAATGTGGGTCACAGGGGTCATAACCTTAAAAGCTATTTTCATCTTCTTCTCCAGAACCAATGACTCCAGAGAGCTGAAATTTTATGTACAGACTCCTTGGCTGAAAGGGATTCTAAATTGTAGATTTGGTGACCCTGTGACCCCAAGTGTGGCTCACAGGGGTCATTACCTAAAAAAAACTATTTTCATCTTCTTCTCCAGTCCCAATGAACGTAGAGAGCTGAAATTTTATGTACATACTCCTTGACTGAAGGGGATTCTAAATTGTAAATTTGGTGACAGTGAGACCCCAAATATTGGGTCACAGAGGCAATGACCTAAAATGCTATTTTCATCTTCATCTCCAGTCCCAATGGCTCTAGCGAGCTGAAATTTTATGTACAGACTCCTTGGCTGTAAGGGATTCTAAATTGTAAATTTGGTGAGTCTGTGACCCCAAATATGGGTCACAGGGATCATAACCTAAAAGCCTATTTCAGTTTACAGCATCTTTCTGAGATTATATGTGCACTTCAATCAGTAAAGTAGGTAAGGGAGGTAATTTTAAAGAAAACAGCTGAGTTAAAGGCATTTCATCTTTCTGATGTGAGAGTTCTAACATGTGCTTTGAGAATATAATATGTCTGATGAAAAAGAGATATTGAGAATTAAAAACTTAGAATTGGAGGTCTAACAAAAATTATAAGTCATATTTTATCTTTGTCTCACATTTCACATATGAGTAATTATTTGTATTTTGCAAGTGAATTTGCTGATAAAGGTACACAAGTCTAAAAGTATTCTAAAGACTTAATACAGAATCTTTTATTAAATCTAATATAATGTTCTTTGTAATTTAAGAGTAAATAATGGAGTTTTTTAATATCTCATGATATTGTGTAATTATTTGGAGAATTAATTAATTAATTAATGAGAATTTCCAGTACGAGTCAATTTGGTATACCTTATTTATATCATATTTTATACTTTATAACTGATTTAGTTTTCTATTAACTTTGCAGTTATTCTTTTTCAGAAGGGATCCTCCTTGGGGTACATATAGCATAAAAATCCTTATTTTTAACTTGATGACAGATTGTAACTTAATTTTTAAAAATAACAGTAAAAATAACTTCAAAAAACACAAAATAAGTGTTTTCCGAACGTGTGACCACCCTGTGTAGAGCCCCATCCCAGTGCAAACCAAGGGACGTAACTCTATTCTCACCACTTATCAATCTGTCATCGAGCTGGCAAGACGTGTTTTGCAGTCGACGGTTAACTTGAGTTTTTCTTCTAATTCTGAGAAAATGGACAAAGTGAAAGCTTCTGTATGTGTGGTAACCCCTTCTTATTCGTAGAGGCGAATGTTAGGTTACTTATATAGTGGTTTTTCGCGTTGTAACTTCGTTTTTCAATTCGCACGTGCTTCGACTTCACCGAGTAATGGCGGATGGAAAACGCTCAAAATGGCGGATGCTCAAACAAAATGCAATGTGTTAGTACTTTGCTATTTTGTATTGAGATCTGGTTGTTTTGGAGGTTCTTTATCGTGCTTCGCATTGTAGGGCAGCACTTTACTGACGAGGATTTCTCCCTTTTTGAATTTATTCATTCTCGGGGTTATCGTTTTCAGTCGGCAAGATATACTAGGTATTTCATGCTTTATTTCTTTCAGTGGCTTACTATTTATTACTTGCCTAGTGCTTAGTTATTATAGTATCGCCTCTGCGTGTTGTTTGTATGATGCACTTTTATCAAACATAAACATTGCACTTACACTCATGCACACCCCTGTACATTCTGTGTTTGACTTTGCAGTCATTCACCGAATGTGTGGGGTGCAAGGCCCGTTTGCCCCCGGCCGACAAGCACGACCGGTGCCTGGTGTGTCTCGTCGAGGACGAACATGACGAACAAGCCTGCCAGTTGTGTCTCAGCTTCACCCCCCGGGCCAAGAAGGAGAGGGGGATGGATATGATTTTCTATCGCAACCTCCAGAAGGCGGGCCAAGAACTTAAGGGTTCGGTCCCCCCCTCTAAGGAAAAGAGGAAGGGTAAGAAGGGTAAAGGCAAGCAAAAGGTTAGCTCCCCTCCTGCCCCCTCTTCCTCATCGGATGAGGTGGACATGGAGGTGGGGTCGCCTGCTGCAGGGGATGTATCAAGCCCCCCAGTTCTTTTACCTCAAACACACACTACCAATGTTGCTATTAACCCTAATCCTAACTTGGATGCTGCGGCTATCTCCGCAATCATCCAGGGGCAAATGACGGGGATGGTGGGGACGATGATGGCACAGCTCCGTAAGGAGTTGACCGTCGTCGCCCTGCCGGATCTCGATGCTCCAGGGTCGGCTGGCACTAAAAATGTCGGTAAAGACCTCGGGTCCCCTACTGAACCGGGCGCAGGCCCCGGCAAGGTAGCGGGATCCGACGTAGGCACCCGAGAGACTGCTCCGGCTCTGCCTCGTACTCAAGCTAAACAAGTCCCTCCGACGGTGCAAGGTGCCGAGGTACCGAGCACGTCGGGGGGCACCGGTACCCCCAAAGGTAAGGGCTCCGGCGCTCCGGCGTCGGGCCCGTCGCTGCTTCGGGGACCGGCTCTGGTTCAGGAACGAGCGCCGGCGGGCAGAGCTGGGTTTCGCATCCCTCTCAAACGGACTGTCCGAGATAGGGCTTCGGATACTGGGTCGCTACTGAGTGGCTCCGGTACCGGGGACCTGTCGGAGGATGGCTCCGAGTATTCAGAGGAGGATGAGGAATCCGGCCGTGCTGTCTCGCTCGCCGAGCTTCTGAAGGAGACGCGTGATCGTATAGCGATCGCTATCCCTCAGACGCTTGTTCCCGTACCGGAGCAGGTCTCCGAAGATTTCCGTCTACCGGGGGAGGCTTTTGCTCCCAGCAAGCCTCCGGCGACCAGGCTCCGCGTTCTTGATAGCTTGTTGGTTGAGGCGATCAACCCTCTCCTGTCTGGTTCCCGTACAAAGGCTGATCTGCCTGAACTTAATAAGAGGTACCAGTTAGGAGAGGACGGTCTCTTCGACCTACCGGTTATCGACGAGTGCGTCCTGACCTCTGTCACCCTGTCTGGCGCTCAGGCGCAGCCTTCTCTAGGCAAACAGGGCCGGCGACTGCCTCCATTTCCGTCGCACGCTGCTATGTTTAAGGCCGAGTTCCGTGCCCATGAGGACACGTACAGGAACGGAGCCCAACAACTAAGGGTGGCGGTGCACGGGGCCTACCTTGCTGCTATGCAGGCTAAGGACCAGGCGGAGATGCAGGAAGTAGGCACTAAGGTGACTACATTCCAGAAGCAGCTGTCAGAGGTATCTAGCTATTTGGCCCGGGACTCAATTCGGAGTGCCGCGAGCCAGATAATGGGCGCAGTCATGGGGATGCGCCGGCTGTGGCTGTCGACGTCCAAGTACTCGCAGTCCACACGCCTCACACTACAGAACTTGCCTTACAGGTTGGGGTCCACCCTCTTCCCTGGATCGCAGGCTGTAGTTAAGGAAGCCGCCGAGCAAAAGGTTGCCTTCGAGGACTCTAAGGTGCTCCTCGAGGACCCAGCTCCGCAAGAGAAGCGAGTGCGGCTCTCCCCCCTTGATGGTCTCTACCCCACGCCGGGGGGTTCGAGCCAACCTTCTTGGAATGGCCCTATGGGCAACAAGAAGAAATTCAAGGGGAAGGGAAAGAAAGGGCAGAACCGCAGGGGCAATCATGGCCAGCGGAATTTTCGGAGCCGAGGAAAGCCAAACAAGCAATCCTAGGGTCTCCACTGCCTGTGTCACCACCCAAAAGTCTGGCAGCTCGAACGCTGCCGGAGACGGGGGTACACTGTCTTTCCGAGAATCTTCCAGTGGGCGGCAGACTATCTCACTTCGTTTCAGAGTGGGAGAAAGTCACCTCAAATACCTGGGTCCTGTCCACGCTCAGGGAGGGCCACTTACCACTTTGGAAGTACGACCCACCGACTTTCTCCGGGATACGGCACACGAAGGTGCCCGAGTTGCCCGAGAAGGCGGAAGTCCTTCGCGCCGAGGTGCAGGCTTTATTAGACAAAGCAGCCATCGAGGTAGTTCCACAGGGTCAGGAGCAGAGTGGTTATTACTCAACCTACTTCCTGGTACCCAAGAAGGACGGAGGGTTCAGACCGATTCTGAATTTAAAATACCTGAATCGCAGTCTGCAGGTTCCAACGTTCAAGATGGAAACCCTGAGGACAGTGATAGCGTCAGTAGAGAGGGGAGATTGGCTGTCGTCAATAGACCTCAAGGATGCTTATCTGCATGTTCCAATGCACCCCGAGTTCAAGGAGTTTCTTCGGTTCTCTTTCGACGGGACGTGTTACCAGTTCCGGGTACTTCCCTTCGGCATTTCAACTGCGCCGAGGGTGTTTACCAAACTGATGTTGGTACCGGCACAGGCCGCCAGGTCACGGGGCACGTGTTGTCATCCGTACCTGGACGATTGGCTGATACGAGCCTTGTCTCGAGAACTGAATCAGGAGGCCACCCAGCAGGTGTTAGACATCTTGCTCAAGCTGGGTTGGATCATCAACCTGAAGAAGTCAGACATCGCCCCCAGGCAGGACCTGGTGTTTCTGGGCGCAAGGTTCGATACGGCCTCCGGTTCTGTATCCCTGGCCCCGGACAGGGTGTCCAGAGTGATCGGGGCAGTCCACTTGTTCCTTCAGTCGCCCACCCACACGGCCAGGACTTGGCTTCAGTTGCTGGGGCACATGGCGTCGACAGTGGACGTGGTTTGGAGAGCTCGCTTGAGTATGAGACCGGTTCAGCAAGCGCTGGCACGAATGTGGTCACACTCGGACAGCTTCGAGAAGGTTCTAACCACACCGGTTTGGGTGCTAGAGCACCTTCGGTGGTGGGTTTCCGAGAGTAACCTTCTCAAGGGTCTACCGCTAGAGCTTCCAACGCCTTCGGTCACCATTCAGACAGACGCCTCCCTATCAGGCTGGGGGGGTGTCCTGGAAGACCTGACAGCCTCGGGCCTTTGGTCTCAGGAGGAGTCGAAATTGCACATCAACGTGCTAGAGCTCAGAGCAGCTCGACGTGTGTTCGAGTGCTTCAAGGAGCGGATCGAGGGGCTTGTGGTTCGTCTAGAAATGGACAACCAGACAGCCCTGTCGTACATTCTGAAACAGGGCGGCACAGTGTCTCCATCTCTCCTTCAGGAGTCGTGGCAGTTCCTACTGTGGTGCGACCAGTTCAGCATTCAGGTGGTTCCTGTTTATCTCCCGGGAGTGGACAACGTCCGTGCGGACGCCTTGTCTCGGCGCATCCTAACACCTCACGAGTGGATGCTCGACCGGGGGATATTCGGAACTATCTCCCTGTTGTTCGGGTCGTTCCAGGTGGATCTGTTTGCGTCAGGGATGACGAATCAGATACCTGTGTTCTGCTCAAGAATACCAGATCCAAGGGCTCTAGCCAGGGACGCCTTCGCGATCGACTGGTCGGGCAGAGTACTGTGGGCGTTCCCTCCAGTTCCTCTGATTCCCAGGGTTCTTTCTCAGTTGACCAATCAACCAGCTCGCCTCCTAGTGCTAGTGGCACCACTTTGGACGGCTCAGAGTTGGTTCCCGTCCGTTCTCAGGTTTCTCGTACAGCCTCCTGTACTGTTACCCTCGAGACGAGACATACTATTTCAGGAAGGGGCACCACACCCGAATCCCAGGATTCAGTGGGTGGCTTGGCCACTGTCCGGAATCGCCTCCAGGAGAGCGGTATTCCTGCACGAGTTGCAGACACAATACTGGCTTCGAGGAGGGATTCGACGAACCTTCAGTATGAAGATCGATGGGCCTGTTATGCGCGCTGGTGTGGCGATAGAGGGCTACTCGATCCCTTTTCTACAGATCTAGTCGCTGTTTTGGAGTTCCTCCAGTCCAGGTTAGATGCTGGTTTAGCCGCATCGACCGTCAGGGGATACTCTACGGCTATTTCTGCTTTCCACGTACCAGTGGACGGTGCTCTTTTGGGATCGCATCCATTGGTGCAGCGCTTCCTAGCAGGTGTGGACAGGATACGTCCGGTTGTCCGGCGTATCAGCCCCACTTGGGACCTTTCATTTGTTTTGGATTGGCTCTCAGGTCCGGGGTTCAAAGATTTGAATGCACTATCGCTTCAACTTTTGACGTGGAAAACCGCCTTTTTGGTGGCTCTGGCGTCGGGCAGGCGGGTAGGCGATATTCATGCAATGTCAGCGGATCCCGAACTGACTGTCTTTCATAGAGACAGAGTCAGTATCAGACTGCCCGACAGCTATCGTCCCAAGGTTGACCACTCATTCCATGTGACGGCTCCTATCGAACTGCCGACTCTTATGCAGCCGGCCTCTTCGGGGTCCACTGGAAACCATGCCCACATTTTGGATGTGCGCAGGGTGTTAAAGACCTATATAAAACGTACCCGTAGTATCCGTAAAGACCAGCAGCTGTTCTGCTGTTACGGGGGTAGTAAGCCAGGTCTGCCGGCATCGAAGCAGTCGATCTCTAGATGGATCGTGTCTGCTATTGTGATGGGCTATGTACATAAGGGGTTAGAGCCCCCAGGTCAGCTGAAAGCTCACTCGGTTAGGGCGGTAGCGACGTCTAAGGCGTTCGCAGCGGCCCTGCCCATCGAAGAGATCTGCTCCGCCGCTATTTGGAGCCGGCCGAGCACGTTCATTCGACACTACCAACTAGACAGGCACTCTAGGGAGCGTGCTCGGTTTGGTCAGTCGGTTCTCTCCGGTGGGCAGAGTTGAAACTCTCTAGCTGATTGAGCTTTCGAGTTACTTGTTGTTTGCAAGTTATTGTTCAGTTTGGTTCAGTTCAGTTCTTTTTCAGGACTAAAAACTAACTAAAAATTGTTCATTTTTTAACCAGTTATTGCACTGTTTTGGGCATTTTTATCCCCGGCAGTAGGTGTCCCTGGGACACTGCCTCGTGGGAAGTACTTCCTCCTATTGTTCCCCATAGTCTCTTTGGAAAAAGGGGGGGGGGGGGGGTATTTGGCCTCAGTAACGGTAATCAGGCTGGTTAGCCGTTTGGTTAGTCCCCAAGGGATCACCCGTCCTCAGCCCTCGGCGTGGGAGGTCACGTGATCTGGTAAGTGTGACACCTTTCTTGGATTGAGTAGAGCACTTTTTAGGGGTATTTAGTGTACAGACAGAATTCCACATCCTAAGTCTATCTTTGGGAGTCTGCCTTATGCTATATGTACCCCAAGGAGGATCCCTTCTGAAAAAGAATCGAACCAACCTGCAGAGGTTGCAGATTCTTTGAAGGGATCCTCCTTGGGGTACGGCCACCCACCTCCCCTTATTCTGTCTGACTTGGTCGGATTGATAAGTGGTGAGAATAGAGTTACGTCCCTTGGTTTGCACTGGGATGGGGCTCTACACAGGGTGGTCACACGTTCGGAAAACACTTATTTTGTGTTTTTTGAACTTATTTTTACTGTTATTTTTAAAAATTAAGTTACAATCTGTCATCAAGTTAAAAATAAGGATTTTTATGCTATATGTACCCCAAGGAGGATCCCTTCAAAGAATCTGCAACCTCTGCAGGTTGGTTCGAATTTTATTCAATAGGAACAAGAAATGAGATAGATGTCTACATCATGGACATGTTTAATGTGAATCTATTTGAAATGAGAACTATTGAATAATGAATACCCTTTGAAGGAATAACTTGAAGAGGAATTAAATTTTTCCATTTTACATGAGATATGTGAACTGAATATGACTAGTGATGACTGGTGATAACATAGGACTATAAAAGAAGTAGCTATATGAGATTGTGACATCACACCTATTTTCATCATCTTCTCCAGTACAGAAAAATAATTAATTGTAGGAAAAACTGCATCTAACATATAAATTTTACTGGCTGTGAGTCCAGTGTCTGCATGTTATGTAATTGCATTGTGTTGACCTCTTCCTGGCAGAAGGATGAAAACTGATAGTTACACAGAGGTTTCAGGTTACTTCAAACTACTGTGCAGCACTGTGTTATCATAGACTGTGCATGAGACTGCTTTAGTCTTCCACTGACTCTAAAAAAGAATTTATTCATAGAATATCACCATTTTATCAAATATTGAAAGGGAGCCTATAAGAAATGGTGAAAAAGAATTTACTAAAAAAAAATTCACCAATTTATTAAGTATTGAAATGGAGCCTATGAGAAATGGGATTTTCAAAAACTGAGGCTCCTATTCATTATGTAATAAATGTTGGTATTGCCATAATGCAATTAAGAATTAAAACAATATAATGCAAAGGTGTATGATATTCATAACGAATGTTGATTTATGTGTAACCAATTTTGATAATAATTAGCAGGGGTCATGACCTAAAAAGGTTTTTTTCATTTTCTTCTACAGCCCCAGGCCATTATTGCAATAGCTGACAGTGGTGAATTGTATCCAAAGAATTGTACCCGGGGTATTCATTATTATATAATGTGTGTACGATCTTAGAAAATAGTATGATCTCTCCACCACATTATTATATGTTTGATACCAGCAATTTATTTCCAAGCTTTGCGTTGCTCTTTCAACACATATATATAGCAGATTGGCAAAGTTATGGTAACAAAATATTTTTAAACTGCTTTAATCGTTTCACTACCTAGATTCTTATTACTACATTCCATTATCTGACCATTGCTATAAAGTCCACTCCATAACATACCCCACTTATTATCTCCTGATGAGCTACAGAGGCCATGGCTCTATTTTTTATCCTCCAATGTATGCTAGGCTGGGAACTTTCTGCGAGCCTTCCGTACAATCCCGGAAGCATCTGCTCTCGGTCTGTGTATCGGAGAGACGGAGGAAACTGCAGACCGCGTCAATCTGCCACGACTGATCCAGAGCTGGCAGAGATTTGTGCTGCAACAAGTCCACTCGGTGAGAACTCTTTCTATTGTTATATCTCCTCACAATTGTTGGTATCATGTATAAATGATCCTACCTTATTATATCCCAACTTCCCAATGCAAGGCATAATTCTTGCCAGTCTCCATTACTGGCTGATTTAGGCCTTGCAGTATTTCCTAAATAAATCTGTGCTTAGAAATCCAGGTCCATTATGCATACCTGGTGCAGCGATTCACTATCTAGGCACAACAAAGCAAGGGAAATACAGCAAGGCTTAAATCAGCCAGTAATGCAGACTGGCAAGAGTTATGCCTTGCGTTTGGAAGTTGATTATATCCCTATTCCACCTGATGAAGGAATAAGCATATACTCATATATCTTCACAATATTGAAGTTGTTACCCAGAAAATCTTGTTTTCTTTGTCATTTGTCTATGTATGTGTATGTATGTATGTGTTGTCTCTTTTTGTGTGCATATGATTAGGTTTTCTTTTTATTGAATACAGAGACTTAGTGATAGTTTTGAGTTTACTTGTTTTTCTTGTAAGATGCAGAATGTTTCAGTATAGCAATATTTTCAGCCAATGGCAAGTTGGGGATTTTTCACTTCGTTACATAGTTATTCTTCCTGTTAACTCAAATTGACTCAGCAGCTCAAGTGTTAAAGTAGTGCCAACAGAAAATATATTGTTCAAGAGATAATTAGACAATTGAAGCTCATGTACAGCAAAGAATTCATAGATTTAATGTTACTTTTCGCCACCCGCTAGGTCGGCTTCATCAGACGTGGTTAGCGCCTCCCAAAATGCCTGTAAAATATGCTATGTATGAACTATGTCCGTTATAACACAGTTTGTGGTTATTCCTGTGATGCAGGAGACTTGTATCAAGCTGGACCCTGATTCGAGTCAGAAGACGTCTGCATCGACCGATGCGTCCCCAGAAGCTGCCGGCTCTGAGAAGAAAGAACAGACTCCGAGCAAGTCGAAGAAGAAGAAGAAGAAAGGGAAGAAGAAGGAGGAATCGAAGGATGAAGCTGAGGCCGGGGACAGCAATGGAGAGGACAGGTCGGTTCCAGAACAGATTCATGTTTCATTTTGCGTTTCACTATCTATAGGAATATATGGATGACAACTTCTTCGAGATGAGTAGATGGTTTCGATTGGCCCTCTCAAGGCAGATGTCAAATATATTCTTTGAGAGGCATTTGCCATTTAGAAGTTGTAATGACAAGAATTGAGAGAAATATATGTTCGATATTTATGATATGGATAAAAACTTCTTTTTACATGATACATGGATTGAAACCTTATTATTCATGATATATGGACGAAAAGCTCATTATTCATGATATACGGATGACAACCTCTTTATTCATTATACATGAATGGAAACTTCTTTATTTATTATCTATGGATAGAAACTTCTTTATTCATGACATTAAGAATTAGATTTTCATTTTCAAGTTTCAGAATTGTTTACTTGAATATTTGTTAGGGTTAAGTTTAATTGGTTCATTAGTTCATTTCATGCGTTTCATTATCATTGTCAGCATTCTCATTAACTCAGTTTTCACATGGCTGAACTCATAATAGGTTTCAGGTTTGGAAATTAACTTCAAATCTAAATTTTAGTCAAAGAAAAAATATAAACAGATTCGTTGGGTATAAACATCAAAGTAATATAATTTTGCTCTTTCTACCAGATATTCTTATTGTTTATATCTTGTGTTGTCCCTGTAAGTAATTGAAGGAAATGCGTCAATTTTGAAGAAAACCCATCCAAATTTGAAAGAAACACGCCCATTACGAAAGAAAATGTTTCGTTTCTCGAAACAAACGTCTGACATGCTTCGGAGATCATCTATGATTTTTTGTGTTTCTGTTAGTGATACGGCTTCACCTGTCTTCGATGTTAACCATCGGCAAATCGCGAACTGTTTCAACATTTGCACCGTAACTACTCCTTTTCATGACAATAGCCTATAGTCTTGTCAATTCCTTATACCTAGACGCATTCAACAAAAGTACTTCATGTAAAGTACGGACTGTAAACAGTAAAACATTACTCACCACAACAGGAGAACCTTCTTCTGACGCCATTTTGTGATGTGTGCATTTCCGGCATCGACCGAGAATTCACGGAAATGGACGAAGTCTTTTCTGATAGCGACGTTCTTCCTTCCGAAATCGGACTGGTTGTTTCAGTAATTACCGTAGATTCACCGACATTGCTGCGTTTGTTTCGAGAAAAGAAGCATTTTCTTCCGTAATGGGCGTGTTTCTTTCAAATTTGGATGAATTTTCTTAAAAATTTACGCATTTCCTTCAATTACTTAGGGGGGCCGGTGTTTTAATGATTTGGGATTGACAAACGCAGCAGCTATAAAGGTGTACAGAGTAATACAAGAGACATACAAATAGCTGAAATGAGATAAAAACTAATTTCCAAGCCTGTAAACATGAGCTAGTCTGTGTGATACTAAACACTCTCTTAGCGTTTAGAGAGCTTAGATAACTTGTGTGTTTGTAGCCACATTTTGTGGTTAGAAGATTGAATGCTTTATTTGCTCAACCTTTTATTTTTAATTGACATTTTGCATTTTCAACCAGAGATCCTATCTGTTTGGTTCACTATTTTTATTATAACAACTTTTTGGTCATTTTAATTTAAGATCTACGTTCGCATTTCATTGAATAATTTTTTATGTTCCTTGCTGTTGTGATGAAAACATTACTCTGCGATATTAACACTGAAAGAACATCTTACCGTTTGACCCAAGTAGATAGATGAATCTACCATCTGTGTTTGAATTATGTAATGTAAGAAGCCAGATTGAAAATATATTTTCACGTATAAAATAAACCTCGTACAAGAACCTGTAACCTAATTTAGCTCAGGGCATGCAACAGTTTTATGCCGTTGTTGAAAATGTTACTTAGAGTATTTAGTAAAACTCTCTGGTTAACAACATTCCAGGCTTATACCATATACTTGTTATTTTGTCAAATTAAGTGCAATTAAATCAAAATTTATCATACAAGGCGCCTAAACATGTCACCTGATTATCAATCTCATTGAAATCAGTTTGAACGTAACACTCGTACAACGCTGCGTTTCAGAAACACAGCGAGTTACAAGTGTTAGGTTTGATCTGATTTAAATGAGATTGCCTGATTATATGACGGTGGGACTGGACATAAGTCATACACTGAACGTATGCATGTACATTGCCTGTCACTGACGCTTGTTTCCGTTATCTTGTCACGCTCAGTGGAAAGGGTGCAGACGACGCTGGGGACGAGCCGGTCAGGTAAAGAGCCCTCTGGTGGTGGGAATTGTAGCGGGGTCGGTGTTGTGGTGTCTAATACTCTACTGTATACCAGTCTCTCGCAGTGTCTTCTCTGCTTCATGAGGCTTATCTAACTTCTTTCAACATGTGTTTATGTCTATAACTTTGTATCCCTGTAACTTCCTTTCAAATGTTAGAATCAGTAGAGGAATAGGTTCATTTTGATATATTTGATTTGTTGGGTTTTATATTTTATTTTCAAGGAAAAGGATTTTCCAACTTAAATGCCTCCTTAATTTTCAGATATTTTTCTTTGGCAACTCAGTCATAGATGTTGACTTTTGCAGGACAGTAGAAAATGTTATTTTTACTTTCTTTTAATTCAGTTATACAGTTTTAAAAAGGCTTCAGTTTAGTATGTATGTAGTTTACATGAGTATGAATATTTTTTGCCTCAAGGACCAGTTCTAGGTACTGCAGTGTTTTAATCTGTCCATGTCCACAGTTACAGTTATACAGTTATACAGATTACAGTTAAACCCCATTTAACCGGATGATTTGGTTACACTTGAAAATCTTCAGGATAGCGATGCGTGCGTTTATCTGTACAGTGCCAAGCAAAAAGACATTGAAATAAAATAATTAAGTATTGATAGATAATTTAATGCAATTTAGAAATACAAAATATGATGCATTTGTCTAAAAGTTAGTTAGTTACCAGTGAAAGCTGACATGTGACATTATGCCAATATATGTCGTAAGCATATCATCGTTTGTATGGGAATGAGTAGAGAGGATTGAGACAGTAATGTGAGGGTGAAAAAATACAGGGTCTGAATAAGTGAGTAAAATTTTTAAATAATTAAAAGGTGCATTTATGTAGCGAAGCGTTCACTAGTTGATGCTCTGTGCGCTTAGGATGGAAAATGATACTTGAAAGACATGTTTTGAGGCCAGTCTTAAGAGATGTCAGTAACACACTGGTTTTCATTTCAATTAGCAGTGTGTCCACTTCATTGCTGTATTGAAGGCGTAAGCCTTTTTGCCTAAGTTTGTCTTAATGTGTGATTTTGTGATCTCGGTGAGCATGAGAGTTGAAACAGGGGCAGTAACTCTGCATGGTAGTCAGGGGCCATTCCGTTCAGACATTTGTAAGTCAATGCAATTGTTTTTAAGTCAATTTGTGCTGTAACCAGTGTAAATCTTTTAATATTTGAGTGATGTGATCAAAGACTTAAGGCTTTGTTATGATTAATTTGTTGAAGCAACACAGATAAGCTTTGCACTTTCAATCATTCTGTCTTTGATGTCTGATGTCAGTCTCATTGAAATTACAAGTTAATACTCATTACAGGGTGGTAGAATTCAAACATGGAATCAACTATATTCTAAAGGAAAAGTCGCGCTAATGGCTCCGATACTGCCGAAGCAGCGTTAAACAATACTCGCTCCCTTTAAGAGAAACAGAGATTGGAAGTTTATATATTCTTGCACTTTGAAATCATGTTTTCTTTGAATGAATGATAAAGATGTAATTAAAATGTTATCCTATTTGAAATGTTACTTCCCTTCTCTGACAGTCTGATTAAAATACTGTTTTCCAAGGAATAAAATTTGAAAATAGTACATTTATCGGGATACGAACTCATATTGCTCAGAAGTTTCTGTCTGATAACAGCTTGTATGCTTGCACGTTCTGACGCAATTCAGTTAACCAATCACAAGACTTCCAACTTTACGGTGTGAGAAACTAGGGGCAGATAACTCCCAAACAGCTATCCTTTCGTCTTGTTCTGAATGCTTTCAAAACAGCAACCGTGATGGGATTTGTATTTGACTTGGTAAACTGGTACGTACCAAGCCCATATACAGGGTGTCCTCAGAGCTTTTGGCGGGGAATCTATCTATAACCAGTTCTGTCCCGATATGAACTATTTTGCAGATTTGTTTCCTCGGAACAGGGTCAATTTAATCAGACTGCATCCCTGAAATCTGTCTTGTAAATTTCTAGCTGTATATTCATTATGCTTCATCTCATTTCTCGTGTTCATTACTCAATTACTTTGTTGCATTATGTGCACTATTGTAGACTTGCATCATGTATCTATCTATCACTTGAGTGCTTTACCCACATCTCTGCATGTATTACTGTCACTCACATAGGGTGCTGGCTAACCCCTTCATGTACAT
The DNA here is from genome assembly GCA_936450465.1 of Gibbula magus. NCBI lineage: Eukaryota > Metazoa > Mollusca > Gastropoda > Trochida > Trochidae > Gibbula > Gibbula magus. The sequence goes on along the minus strand of OW388300.1, from coordinate 18,500,441 downwards.
ATTGTTCATTCATATTCATAACTCATATTAACTCTCTACATATCATCTATATCACCAACATAAACGATGTTCATTTCACTCCTTGATCATGTCAATCAAACATAGTTAAATTCATTCCAAGAGAATTTAAAAATAAATTTTTAAAATAAAATTTAAGATCTTTGTTCATTACTCTACACTATTCGCAGTGTAGAAAAATGAAGAAATCTAAGATTGAAAAACTTTTATTGCAATTTCTAAACCTTTGAAATCTTAACAGTATGAGAAAAGAAATGTATATGTTCTTAGGAAAGAGGAGAAGTCTAAGATAACGGAGCTGTTTGGCATCAAGTCCAACTTGTCTCTGACGTGTCGATGTAGCCAGGACACCAACCGAGATATCGACATGACGCTCATCAACCTCTCCTACCCAGAATGCAATGCTCCAGGTAACAGGAAGTGCTATTTTGACCACTTAAAATTACCTTCTGGAATTGTATATTCAGTGATCATATCTTTACTTACCATCCGAAATCTAGATGACCCCTAATTTTGTCATCAGACTATTATTCTCAAAAGAATTCTTAAAGCTACGAAACATTCGAGAATATGGGTCCACTAAGCTTGGAGAGCCGATGAATGGCTTCACTTCTCATTGTTTTTATGTTTCAACAAACGCGTGCTTGTCTTTATCAAGTTATGAAATTTAAAGTCATCAAAATATGAACTTCAATAATATCTTTCAAATTGACCATGTTTTAATCATGAAGTATATATGTGTAAAAGGCAATAACCTTTCGAATTATGTTTCCACAAAAAATACCCCGATAGAACCCTCTTTTAAAGTGGATCATAGTCATGCTATCAATCTTTGTCAACTTGTGTCAAGGTAATACACTGTTCATGATTCATGATTATGATCCGCAGTTCTAGCGCTGTAGAAGTTTATAACTGTACAGGGTCTGTATTCACAAAGCACTAAGGTGATCATAAGTCACAAAGGTAACCAAAGTGCAATGTTAAAGAATAGGAGTTAACCTTAGTAAAGGTTGCTTTGTGGAAGGAGACCCTGATATCTGTGACTTGCAGTATAACATAGATTATTGCCCGAGGGAGTGTGTCATATGACTTTTTACGAAGTGTTTTTTGTATTGTCCAAGCGCGAGCGAATTCTTTAAATGTCATATGGCATACTTTAGTGTGTAATAATTTCTTTATTACATATTCTATCCATTTGATTCATGTAAAAATAGCCAGGAACACCCTCGTACGACAGGAACCTACAGTGACGTCACAAACAATTGTTTGATGTTGTAGACGCCAAAATACAGTAAGAATGGTTGCTAGGCTAATGTGATATGTACTCTTGGCTCGTATTGAAAATATAAACTTGTTATTTTCAATCATATGGGTAATAAAGGAGTAGTAAGCTGCCAGTCTTGCAGATGTCTGCCTCCTTTCCTGAGTGATGTCAACTCCTGAGAGCAACTTACAACTCCACGTCTGCTCACTTCACTTCCTGTGTGTTGCAGGTCAGCCCCCGAAGAAGTACAAGTTCTCGGAGGTGATCCAGCACAGCGTGGTGGCGGAGGGCAGTATGCAGGCCTGGTGCAACCAATGCAACAAGTACCAGCAACATGTACGTGTATCATTAGTGGAAAAAAATCATTCATTTATTTACGGATTCTCCTCCCATGATTTTGACCATAAGAATGATACTCATTATCCCTCCTATAAAATAATGCTGCCAGATTATACCAACAAACTAAAAATGTTAGTGAAATATTATGATTTTGTTTATCGATTCTGCATCTGCATTGCTTATATGAACACTTTTCATCTACACCAGAGCAAAGTTGCTTATTTTATTATTATTTTAAGTCTGCTCCAACCAGGATCCATATGTGGACAATATTTCCTTTTGAAATAGGACAAATCCTAGCTTTTAAACAAAATTGCAGAGTAAATACATGAGAAAAAGGTTGTATGCAGATTGGAATGAGTACCAGTGTTATTTATATGTGCCTTAGTTTGTGATGTTATTGTTTAATAACCTGTGGCTATGTGAGATGTGCACCAACCCTATGTTGTAATTGTTTTCAGAAGGATTCAAGTGGTTCAATTGTGATTAAACACAACATACATTATTAAGAGATTTACGAGCTATACATGAATGTACACTGGGGTTACTTTTCAGATGCACCTGTACAAATACAGGTATTGCAATATCTGTGGCATCAGATTAGTTTATAAACTGTTGACTTGTGGATGTTGTATGTTCAGGCTCAACGCAAGGCAATCAAGAACCTGCCGGACGTGTTGGCCTTGAACTGTCAGTTGGAGCACGAGAAGGACCTCAACTTCTGGAGGATACAGCACGAGGTAAGGGCCATAGGCTCTAGATCTAAAATATATATGTAAATCCACCTATTTGAAGGTATGACATGGTGGGTATGTGACATATGACCGGAAATTAAAGCTTGGATCAGTCTAGGAAATTTTACCAAGTGTGTTAGAGTCGGAAACCAGTTTAACCATTTCCTATGCCAGGATCCAGCGTGTCATACCTTCTTTATGATATAGATTGTTAGGTATCCTTATACATATATTTAGAGTCTGGCACCATCATGCCGTCTTGCACTGTCCATGTTTAAATTCTTTGAGAGGGCCTAGGGGCAGGATAGTGCAGTGGTTAGCTCTGTCGGCTTTGGTAAGAGGTCCGGGGTTCAAATCCTAACCTCCCCTACAAATGTGTCTGCTTAGCAGAACGTTTCTACATGCCATCCCTCCAGTTCTACACACAGTAAGGTTTGGCTGCAATGCTACGTTGAATTTCAGTGCAGTACCACCAATGGCTCGCTAGTTCCAGCCTAAGTTTGCAGGTTTCACCGCAATACATGATCACCATGGCATTGCAGACTTTCTCCCTGAAATAATACTAGCATCTGTGATATAGGTGAAATAATCCTGAAAGAGTTGTTAAACCTAAACTCACCTTATATTTGAGACCATCAGTTCAAACACTCTTTACCTTTCATGGTTCGCTTGATCCAACCGTTGCTCACAGGCTTCACCGCAATGCTACTAACAGCTATGATAAATGTTAAAACCTCTTGGAAACGATGTTAAGCACAAAAGCTTAATCTATGAAGATACTCTTGTTAATATCACTACAACCCAATTTTCAGCTGGTGAGAGCGGAGGATGAGGAGAACCAGGTCCACCCGACTGCCGCCTCCCGCCGCATGGCCAAGAGTTGTCGATACGGGAGCTCATGCAAGCGCAAGGACTGCAAGTTCAGGCACGACCCTGAACATGAGTGAGTTGGTTTGATTGGTTGATTGCAATATTAATATACAATGTATGCAAGGGTCAAGGTCAAGACGTCTGTATGCTACTCCCAGCATTAACCAGTAAGTAAATGGGAGTTATCTTTTATGAATGTAGGGGGCGGGATAGCGCAGTGGTTGGCGCGTTCGGCTTCGGATCAAGTGGTTCGTGGTTCGAATTCTGCCAGGGGCACGGCAACTTTGTCTGTAGTAGAGAACTGGTTTAGGTCTAATGCTACACTGAATTTCAGCATAGTACCACCCATGGTTCGCTAGTTCCAGCATATGCCTGCAGGTTTCACTGCTTCTCCCTGCCATAGGTGCCATGATATACCAGTTAGTGAAATACTCTTGAAAGCGACGTTAAACCCAAACTCACCATACCTTTATGAATGTACCTTTGCTCAAAGTGTCTATATGCTACTCCCAGCTTTAACCAATAAATAAATTGAAGTTATCTTTTATGAATTATCTTTTATACCCTTATTCCCATGTGTTACAACTAAAGAAGTTTGTCCTGTAGTTGAAACAGAAAAGAGTAAGAGATCAAAAATCATTGTTAAATGCTAAATGTGATAGGGGTTTACCGATGACCTGTATGTTTCAGTCGAGAGTTGGACGAGCTGCTAGAGCAGATAGAGGATGAGGAGACGTCTCCAAAATGGCTGCCTCTCGGTTTACGCATGGGACTCAACGATGACGGTACTGTCCGCATCACAGAGGTGTCTGATGAGGTTAGTAGACAGTTGATGCCCATCCATACCTCGGGGGCGGGATAGCGCAGTGGTTAGCGCGTTTGGCTTCAGATCAAGAGGTCCGGGGTTCGAATCCCGCCAGGGGCACGGCAACTTTGTCTGCAGTAGAGAACAGTTCTACACGCAGTAAAGGTTTGGGTGCAATGCTACACTGAATTTCAGCGTAGTACCACCCATGGTTCGCTAGTTCCAGTCGTTGCTCGCAGGTTTCACTGCAATGCATAGCCACATGGCGTTGCGGGCTTTCTCCCTGCCATAATACTAGCAGCCACGATATAAGTGAAATACTCTTGAAAGCGGCATTAAACCCCAACTCATCTCACCTCACCCATCCATACCTCAAATATTATGGCATTAGCTGAAAAAGGGTTAAAGGATATGAGGTTGAGGGCATACCATTTGCTGATGACACTAACAAAATTAAGTATACTTTTCATAGTTTTCACTGTATTAAAGGATAGATGAAATGCATTTTTCTCAAGAATGACAGATGATTACCTCTACGTATATTGTATATCGGAATCAATTGAGCATAAAATCGAGACAATATACACTTGCAATTGATAATAAAGACGATTTTAATTCACCCATTTTAACACTATCGCAATTTGTTCGGCGAAACCTTTTGAAAATGCTCACTGAGGCGTGTCTGTGATAAGCGATAGACGGGGCGGCTAGATAGCTTCTCCGCCGATGTCTCGTTAATTAATTAATGATAATTATCACTGCCGCTAAATGAATTTATGAGGTGTATTACATCGCCAAAAAGACATGTTTATGTAATAATTGTGTAATTGTCATCTGCGGAATTACCTAGTTGGATATCTAAACATTCGATATATGGGAAATTTAAGTTGGTTTATTGAAGATATCTTTGTGAAATTAACAATCAAAATGTTGCGAAATTACGTTGAATTGTGACTATCACTGAAAATCAAATTCCTCCACATACGTCACAGAAGTCATCCCTTCACGGGTCACACCCCCGCAGACTTTCATTCTGGTCGCCGGGGCTAAATCAGGCGGTTTTTTAAAAAGCCGTATATAAGTAATTTATGGACCGATTTCAGAAATTTAAAATCGAGCAATTGTCAAATTGACATCCCATTTTAATGAATCCGATTTGGACCATATGTCATTTCATCCATCCTTTAAAATTCTCATTTAGCTCTTTCAACATCGTTTTGCTCCTTTATATAGGACCATTGGTACGTACCAAGTTTTAATAATCAAAATAAAATGTAACAAATAACTGTCTCATGTTTAGGAGCCTCTCCCAAAGGTGGAGGATGAGAAGTGTAAGTATTACGAGCTGTACGCGACGGTGACACATGTGCGAGACAAGACAGGCGGCAACATCGTCAGTCACATCCTGGTAGGGGAGGAGTTCCATCAGCGCAAGGAGAAGGTCACGTGTACGCAGTGGTACCTGTTTAACGACTTCTCCATCACCCCCATTGAAAAGGTGAAAATATGTTAAATAGTAAATAAACAGTAGGGTGTTTTGAATTGATAGAGCTTCTGTTTCACTTGGGAAACTTTGTATAATGTAGGACAGCAAGAGATTTCTCAGATGCGAGTCACCAAAAGCCTTTGGCCGTTGAATGCATCCAAAATATAATTTAGACTTGAATCTAAAAAAAATGTTTTGTGATACTGCTATTTACTTGAACTGTGTTAAGTACAACATAGTACTATTCTTTGTCACATCTTTACCTAGGGTTCTATCAAAGGTATTTTTTGTGGAAATGAAATTAAAGAGGATATCCCTGTTTACACATATATGCTATTAATAAAAGCTTAAAACACATTCCCAATGAAAGATGTTAATGAAGGTAATATTTTGATGACTTTATATTTTACAAAGTAATTAAGACAAGCGCACATTTGTTGAAAGATAAAAACAATGTTACCTGAAGCCATCCATCGCCATTGCGAGTGGGGAAAACATCGCTAAGGCATCAGTTTTATAATATGTTATGTGTTACTCCATCAATATTTTATCATTGTATATGTTTTATTATTAAAAAGTTGTAAAATTAGGTAAAATGTAACATGTTTTCATTTCACTTATTTTAAAAAACCAAGATGGCGGATACTGCCGTGTCTTGGTGATAGAACTTTCTTTTTAAGAATATGATTAGAAATATTGCAAACTTCAATGAGGGTTTTGATGTTTTTAGATCTCATCCTTAAAGAGCAGCTCTAAAGGTGTTCTTCTCTTATTTAATGTTTAAAACGCTGATCTCTTTGAGTGCACTGAATTTAACTCCTGTTATGTTGTAACAGTACGAAGCAATCCACTTCAACCTGGACTGGAAAGTACCCTGTGCTATCTACTTCATTAAAAGGAATCTCTCTCGCTACCATAATCTCTCAGGTAAACCATATACTATAGAAACTTAAAGGGGCAGTAGCACGTTTTTTCACTCAAATAAGTTGATGAAATGTATTTGAAAAATAATTTCACCAATAGTAAAACATCCTTTAAAATGAGTGTACATGTTTCGCTAAAGCCATGGGAATCGTTTTTGTAATACATAATAATAAATTGTGTTCACAATAAAATGGCCGCCATGCAATTTTTGCTTTATATACAGCACTGTTTTTAGCACTACGGCAAATTGGTTTGTGTAATAATATGTTTTAATTACACTCTAAAGTGAATATAAATGACTTAAATAATCATTATAAGTGGGAAATTTGAAAAAATAAAATTTGCAAAAAATGTGTTACTGCCCCTTAAACTCGAAAATAATAATTGCCGCTAATGATTGCGATATTGCCAAAGCTGCGTTAAACAATAACTCACTCACTCAAGAATAATAATACCCCAAATTTTCATCACTTCAAGTGTACTTTGTATTTTGTGTCCATTTTTCACGCCAAACTTTGTACAGTGTCAGTTAACGTTGTTCTGTCCTTATAATGCTGAATAACCAAGCAAGGAAGTGACGACTCCCGTCTTTTAAGATATTTTGCTATTTGACTGGGAATCAAACCCATTCTTCCATATAATCTGTGGATGTTTTACCATCTGAGTTTCATCTCTGTAAAACTCTTTGTAGATTTAACAATTTTGACTTTTCAGTTTAAATGCTTGATAACTGTAAAAGGATCTTTACCGAAACGACACAATTGTTAATTAAATAAAATAAATAAAAATAGAGGAGTTGATCATCGAACTTCTCGAACTTCAAGTTCCCTGATATTGTAAATGTTGACAAGATTGTCGTCAGGTGCACTTTACCTTGTATACTGTATAGAAGATCTATATCGACCTCTAAATCGGGGCGGGATAGCGCAGTGGTTGGTGCATTCTACTTCGTATCAGGAGGTCCAGGGTTTGAATCTCTCTGCTGTGGAGAACTGTTCTACATGCAGTAAGCTTTTGGTGCAATTCTACACTTAATTTCAGCGTAGTACCATCCATGGTTCGCTAGTTTCAGTCAAAGCTCGCAGGTTTTACTGCAATGCATAGCCACCATGGGGTTGCGGGCTTTCAACCGGCTATGACACTAGCAGCCGTGATAAAAGTGAAATAATCTTGAAAGCAGTCTTAAAGCCAACTCACCTCACCTCACCTCACCTCACCTCACCTCAACCTCTACGTACATCCCTCCTCACCTCACCTGGACCTCTATATCCCTCCTCACCTCCCTCACCTCACCTGGACCCCTATACCCCTCCTCACCTCACCTCACCTCACCTGGACCCCTATACCCCTCCTCACCTCACCTACCTTGACTATATTGCAGTGAAGAGCCAGGTGAGCCCAGACAGCATCTACAACGACCTGTCTCTGATGAACCCGAAGCGACGGAAGATCACCTTCCTCCCGCTCCAGCAGGACGAGCTGCCCAAATCTGGAGACATCGTCGGGCTGGACGCCGAGTTCGTCTCTCTCAAAGAGGTCAGTAGTGGAATAAACTTTTTAAATGATTTTTATATTTGTCCATGTTTCATGAAATCAAAGTGTTTTATCAACTTGGCGAGGGATGTAGCTGACTCTGTCTGCTTGTTAAGATTTCAAGTACTGTAACTTGTCTTTCAGGAAGAATCTGAGTTGCGCAGTGACGGTACCCGCTCCACGATCAAGCCATCCCACATGGCTGTAGCAAGAATCACCTGCATCAGGGGGTGAGTGATGCGGATCACAGGAGAGGGTTGAAGGAGCTGGTGTTTTGGTGAAATTTGAGAATACCACCGAAAATTTTAAAATTCTCGGTCATTTATTAAGTTTGAAAAGTGTCATGTTAAAATCAATTTTTTGCTGGCTTTTGGATGTTATATTTTAGTTTTCTGTCACTTACTTTTGTGTGAGAAATTGGAATATTAAAAACAATCATCACATGTTTGGTTGCAGACAAGGAGATCACTTTGGAGAGTCCTTCATAGACGACTACATTGCCAACCCTGAACAGGTGAGTAAAGCAGTAATAGTGGATATTTATATCACACACTCGTCCATGCACTATTGGGGCGGTATAGCGCAGTGGTTAGCGCGTCCGGCTTCGGATCAAGAGGTCTGGGGTTCAAATCCCGCCAGGAGTAAGGTTTGGGTGCGATGCTACACTAAATTTCAGAGGAGTTCCACCCATGGTTGGCTAGTTCCAGCTGTGCTCGCAGGTTTCACCGCAATGCATAGCCGCATGACGTTGCAGGCTTTCTCCCTGCCGTAATACTAGTAGCCGCAATATAAGTGAAATACTCTTGAAAGTGACGTTAAACCCCAACTCACCTCACCTCACCTCACCATGCACTAATGCTGGCTCAAGGCGCTACTCTCATATTGAATGAATTATACTTTGGTTTCTGCTCCCCGCGACCATATAGGTCATTACTTTCGTGTTCAGGTACCATTTAAACAACTTGGTGGACTGAATGCTATGAGAATGAAGTGCCTTTTCCAGGGACATAACGCAGGATGATACCCAGGTAAAAAAATCTTTGGGGTCTCCACCAGGATTCGAACCCGGGTGTTTCGCCTGAGAGGCTGACCAAAATGTGCCTCCCCTGTGAAGAATTCAATTCATGCAAAAATGATCATGAAGGGTTGATATACAGTGAGACCTCATTTAACCAGACCCTGTATAGCCGAAGGATAATATTTCAAATCTTCTCTATGCATTTCTATGTAAATAATGATTCGCTTAAACGCACATCTTGCTATCCGGGCGATTTTAAACTGTAACCAAATTGTACGGATAAAGAGGGTCTGTATATAGAGAATCTCGCCCAAGCGTCTCTCTCATATCAAATATACTATCATGAGTTGATAAAGGTTCAAATATCTCAGGCTTGCCGAGGATATTTTACTTTATTATTGAGTGTATATATGTTTGATATCAAAAGACACAAGGGTTAGATTCTATTCTATCATCCAAAATCATTCTTTATTACTTTCAATAAAAAATGTACAGATATTTATGTGCACTGTGTTTTGTAGGTTGTGGACTACCTGACCCAGTATTCCGGCATCAAGCCTGGAGACCTCGACGCCAGCGTTTCCAGCAAGCACCTGACAACTCTCAAGTCGACATACCAGAAACTGCGCTGCCTCATCGATGCTGGGGTCATCTTCGTAGGTCACGGATTGAAGAAAGACTTCCGGGTCATCAACATCCTGGTCAGTGATAGTTTTGATTATCATATACCTATCAAAGATATGGATGTTTTGCATTTGTGATAGAGCTCGAGGTTAGGAAATCGCACCCATATTGCTGCCCGGTACGAAAATCCATATCAGTATCAGCCCGGGTGATGTTAGGTCAGAGTGATCTCCCTTTGCTTACAGGCACGTTAACACAGAGTAAAGTGCTAACAGGCACGTTAACACAGTAAAGTAACAAGTGAAGCAGTGTCAGAATAACTATCTCATTTCAGAGTAGCCTACAAACAAGGATGTTGTTGACGCTTTTAATTATTTAATTAAAAATACAATTAATTCGAAAGTTGAATAAGAGGCACAGCTCACATAATTTTAAAAAAAACTTACTTATTATGGAGGTTTATTCATCTTTAGCCCCCAAGTTAAAAATTTTGCATGGAAACATCAAATTCTTAAAAATTTTGTCATGCTTTAGAAAAAAACATGATACGATAAAAAACGTTACAACATGTCATTTTCATACTAGCCCTCTGGTATTCTGTCCTGTTGTCTGTCTGGAAGTCTCCAACTAGTCAGATTTTGCAGTTACTATCAGTACAGATTATGCAATGCAATTGTTTCAATAAGCTGTTTCATTTGGCAATATATCACGCCAAAATTGTTTTAGTGAAATATATGCATATATCTTATGTGTAATGTTTTAGATGCAAGTAAATGCCCTTGATAAGGGCTGAATTACAAGTGATAGTTGCTGTTTTGGAATCTACTGTACCATTAATTGTTTTATCTTTTGGAGAAATATTCTGTATTTTAAAAGTTCTGAAAGGCATTTCATCTAAAATGTAATGTTAAACTGCAAATATAAGTATAATAAATGTTTAAAAAGAAGTTCATTTAAAATATTGCATTGTCAGATTTTCAGTGGTGAAATACAGCGTTTATCTGTTTAATAAACTCCATATTTTCACTGAGTGAAATAACATGTTATTCTACTGAGTGAAATAACACTTCCAATCATATGACGTCATTGTAACAATAGGATGACGTCATAAAATGACCGTGGCAGAGCAAGGCAAAGCTTATTTCATAAAATTTACATTCATTTACAAACTATGCATAATTTGTTCAATCTAATAAAGAGAACATTTGACATTTCTCATCGAATACCATATATATGTCATCTGGTGAAGTGGAAATAAAATATTTATACTCATAGCTGCGCCACTCGTGAAAATAATCATCTCTGCTTCACTCAATGAGATACACATGGTATTCTACGAGAAATGTCAAATATCCTACATATATTATTGCAGTGCAGATAATGTGTAATATAAACTTTAGTCCAATATCCAGCCCTACTAACTAAGTCTCTGTGTGTGTCTACAGGTGAAGAAGGACCAGGTTATCGACACCGTGGAGCTGTTCCACCTGCCTAGACAGAGGATGATTTCACTCAAGTTCCTCGCCTGGTACTTCCTCAGTGAGTACACCGACACCTCACCGACACCTCTTTCCGTGGCATTACACCCCAAATCACCTAACCTTATCTTTCTACTCTTGAAAGTGGTGTTGAACCCAAATCACTCTACCTCTATCTTTCTACTGTTGAAAGTGGTGGTAAACCCTAATCACCTTTCCTCTATTTTTCTACTCTTGAATGTGGTGATAAATCCCAATCCCCTTACCTCTGTTTCTTTTTATTCTTGAAAGTGGTGTTAAACCCCCCAATCACCCCAGCTCTATTTCTTTCTATTCTTGAAAGTGGTGTTAAACCCCCCAATCACCCCAGCTCTATTTCTTTCTATTCTTGAAAGTGGTGTTAAACCCCCCAATCACCCCAGCTCTATCTTCCTAATCTTGAAAGCGGTGTTATACCCCAAGCACCTTACCTCTATCTTTCTACTCTTGAAAGCGGTGTTAAACCCCAATCACCTTACCTCTATATCTTTCTATTCTTGAAAGCGGTGTTAAACCGCAATCACCTTACCTCTATATCTTTCTATTCTTGAAAGCGGTGTTAAACCGCAATCACCTTACCTCTATATCTTTCTATTCTTGAATGTGGTGTTAAACTTCAATCAACTCACCTCTATCTTTCTATTCTTGAAAGTGGTGATAAATCCCAATCACCTATCATTACAGATACTCTAATAAAAATATAAAATATATTAATAATAATTGCAATATGTCTACACTTAAGACAAAAGGGGTATACACAGTTTTGAATTTATCCGATCTCATTCAATATGTTTAATAACCCACCATTTCTACTTCTTCTTCTCATCCACAGAGATCAACATCCAGTCGTTCACCCACGACTCGGTGGAGGACGCGATCACGGCGATGAAGCTGTACCGGAAGTACAAGGAGCTGCAGGAGGAGAGCGAGGAGAAGGTACAGGCCACCATCAAGGAGCTGTATGAGTTCGGCCGCAAGTGTCAGTGGAAGATACCCGACGTCGACGAGAACTACGACGAACAAGTCGCTATGCTCTAGATGAACTGGACTGTTTTCAAGATTGTTAAGAACCAGTGAGAGTACAGGAAGTTCTTGAATATAGCGCTGGACCATGATGGGCATTTCTGGATAGAGGGAATTTTTGTCTGATCTCATGCTCCTGCCGGAATGCAACAAAATGGATGATTATATACATAAGAGTGTGAGAGGTATATGTTCAAACTCCTTAGTGTTAGCGAGAATTCGACCGTGCTTGATTGGTTGAGCATGGGCAGTACATGTGAATTCTCACTGGAACTAGTGCTCTTGAACACGGCACTGGACCGTTGATAGGCATATCATGTATGATCTAATGTGTTGATGTGTTCAACGTCTGTGTTATTGAACTGGGGGAAGAGTGGAGGTTCCTGGATAGCGTAGTGATTACCTTTGTCTGCTGTAGAGAACTGTTCTACATGCAGTAGGCTTTGGGTGATCTGCTACACTGAATTTCAGCGCAGTACCACCCATGGTTCGCTAGTTCTACTGCAATGCATAGCCACAATGGTTTTCTGGCTTTCTCCATCCAATAATACTAGCAGCCATAGATTTAGTGAATTACTCTTGAAGAGTTAAACATTAAATCACCTCACCTGAATTGAGGAAATTTACCTGAGATAGTAGTCATTCACCTGAAATATTTCACCCCATTCATTCATTCATGGTTCAGGTTGCTTACCTCCCAACAAATGTTACCTTGATCTAGATTTGCATTACTTATTTGATCTGATTCACATTGTTTGTCAATGAAATTTGGATGCTCGGAAGACATGAACAAAATTCATTACACCAGCTTTTCATATACTTTGGAGGGTGTTTATTCACCTGTTTTTATAGAAGTTATAGACCAAGGGGTGTTGCTTATATTGTATGTGCTTATGGCCTTGATGAGAGAGTTGATGATTATTAATGGAAAATATTTGTTAGATGCTGTCAGAGAAAAAGTCACGATCATTGTTACACTATAGTCTTCATTTGTTGATACAGAAAGGGTAGTTGAACTATGGTTAAGTTCAACAGTATGCTGCAGAATTTACAGGTACAGGTTTTGATACTCTGTAAATTTTAATGTTCAGGCCAATTATAGGGACAACCATAAAACATTTACAGTGCTAGATTTCCTTTGGAATTGTTAGAATGAAACTTTCTTGAAGGACGCAAACTTATTTTTCAGTAAGTGCTGACATATGCCTCTCTTGTCAATGTATTTGTTAACGTTTACCAACTAGTATTGTTCAAGAAGTACTTTGTCGAAGTAGAAGTTGCTCTTTCTTTTCATGTTTCCTTGCTTCAATGTCTGCCACTTTGTTTTGATTGTGAATTGAGAATAGTACAAGGGAGGTAACTCTGCCCTCTTGTATAACTCTGTTGAAGTGCTATGAAGACTTGACAACAAATTTTGACTAAGACGGATGTTAGATTTTAAAATTAAATTATTATTGTTTGTTAAAAAGGAAATTCCCTAAGCTAATTGTTTGAATACAGACTAAACAATCAAACTTACTTAACAATCAAATTCAATTTTGTTTCTCTGTTGTGTTTTGCATTTATGAATTCATCATTCATATGTTTGTGATCAGTGATGCAATACTTTCACCTGAGCTTTATTACATGGCATATCATGTACACCACTTCAATATTTTTAGATTTTATCTGAAACAATTAGTTTGTCATTTCATACAGTAATTAATGAAAAGTGTACAACACAAGTCATATAGGTTATTTCTCTTGTAACTGACAGCATTTCCTTGTCACTTTCACTGCCAAGATCAAAAATATTTTTGTACATTTTGCATTGTAAATCAAATATCATGTGTCAGAAGTTGTAAATTATGAATAAATGGTGATATGGAAATCATGTTTTGTTTTAGTTCATCAGACTATCATCTGTAGACATTTCACACTTTCGATTTCTACCCCACGTACCAGACCCTGAATATGTATACATACCTGTATACCTAGCTACCTAACACTTAAAGGGAGAGTTCTATCACCGATCTATCGGCAGCCATCTTGGATTCATGACATTACGTGAAATGAAAACGTGCTTTAATATTTAACCCAATTTTACAATATTTTGATCTCGCCAGGGGCACGGCAACTTTGTCTGCAGTAGAGAACTGTTCTACGCGCAGTAAGGTTTGGGTGCAATGCTACACTGAATTTCAGTGTAGTACCACCCATGGTTCGCTAGTTCCAGCCGATGCTCGCAGGTTTCACCGCAATGCATAGCCACATGGCGTTGCAGGCTTTCTCCCTACCGTAATACTAGCAGCTGTGATATAAGTGAAATACTCTTGAAAGCGGCGTTAAACCCCAACTCACCTCACCTCACAATGTTTTGAAAATAAAACATATACAATGATAGAAAATTCACACATAGTAACACATAACATATAATAAAACTAATCAACCATATGCTTTTTGTCCGAAGCGAAGTTTTCCCCACTCGCAGCGCCGATGAATGGCTTCAGTTTTCATTGTTTTTATATTTTAACAAACGTGCACTTGACTTTATCAAGTTGTGAAATAAAAAGTCATCAAAATATTAACTTCATTAATATCTTTTAATTTTACTGTGTTTTAATCGTGTATTTATATTATATATCTGAAAACAGGAATATCCTCTTGAATTTCGTTTCCACAAAAAACACCCGGATAGACCCCTCCTTTTAAGGAAGGTAGGACAGTGTCGGCCAACTTGGATCCTGCCATAGGACCGGGAATGTAAACTTGGATCAGTCTATGAATTTCATAGAGTGTATCTGAACCCATCTTCCACACACATCGGGCTGAAATTTTCCTGCAATACATCCTCGTCAGAAGGCTACACGCCATGCTTACCACATTCTTGCGGCAATAAAAAAGGAGGAATGTGCCTTATCCTAAATATGGGAATGATGCAACTCATCTACCATTGAGTTCAGGGGAGATAACTGATTCTGATATTGTTACGTGACAATTTGCAAACCACAAAATTAATAGGACAATCTAAAAAAAATCATAATGTGTGGGTTGTCTCCTCGTTACCCCTAGCTATTCATGTATATTTAGGGTCATCTTTCGCATGCAACAGGCGAATTATGCATTTACAAGAAATTCATATTCACCCTTGCGACAACTCAACAGATAAATTGAGACAGGAAGTAGCCTGATTATTGAGCTATGGTGTAGGCCAATCAAATGCGCGGATACAGAACGCACTTCTGTCGTGATGTTTTACCAACAATTGAGCAGAGGCAAATATTTTCTGGTTATTAATAAACTATTTTTTGGTGACCTATATTTAGGCATCGTTTTTATGACTTTTGTTGCAACGAAACTAAGGGATTAATTTGAAATTATTTCTGATATTGGACACTACTTAAATAGGAAAAGACTGGTTTCGTAACGAGCGATTTGATTGGTCAAATGAAGGTACTTAACTTTCTTTGTCCCACAGGGTGAGCTGACCCAGTAACAAGTTTTCCCGTCGAGTTGTCGCAAGGATGAATATGAATTTCTTGTAATTGCATATCTCGCCCGATGTGTGCGGAAGATGATTTAGGTTCTGGTGATGTGATTTTCACTTACAAAACCTTAAAGAGACAGTAGTATTTTTTTTTTAGCTCAAGTAATAAAATGTGTTCACATCTTTTTAAGCTGTACTTTTCTGAAGAGGTACCGTACAACTTTAAGAGGTACATTGCACCCTGTCTCACTCCTACTTGCCAGAAAGCAGGATAATGTTGGACATGACCATTCTTTCATCTAGAGTTCCTACATGTATTTGTGTAATATTTGCTTGTGAATTATATTATGCTCCAAATTTTGTTTACCCCAAAGACCCAAACTCTGTAGTGTTCTGGAATGGATACCACTCAACTTCCGAATGTACCTTGCACCCTGCCCTGAACTCTTGCACTTTCCAGAAATCAGTGTCTTGTTATGAAAACAACAATATCATATTTGAGTAAGATTATCAAATGTCATTGTCCCACTCTAAAAATCTGGATATGGCCAGTGTATCATCAAGACATCACGACATGCATGTGTCGTACACACAGTATGCATGAATTGTAATTTCCATGCTTAACGTACTTAGTACCATTCTCTTACCACAGATGTTACTCCCTTCAGATTTCCGATCCTACCCTCTGTTGTTTTACGCTTGAAATCGGGGGCCAGAAAGGGAGTGTCCTGATTGGTTGCAATTGAATCTAGTTGTGCAATCAGCGACGCCGTTGTAAAAGTGACATTTGCCAATGACACGTCATAATGATAAAATTAACGTAAGCCCAACGTTTTCTGTTTTCCCTGTGTTTTCTGTTTTCCTCGAAATATGCTATTTGGTTTTGTGAAAACTATTGATCAGAAACATAATTATAAAGAAAGAAGACCAAATCAGAGACAAACACCAAAAACAGTTCATTTGCGTTATTTACTTCAGACATATTCGAATGACATATGCTAATGAGCAAGACCCTTCAGAGTAAAATCCCTGGATCTTTGAACTTATTCGGTCTACATGGCCATTGTAAGATGAGTTTTCATTGGTTAAGAAGCAGGGATCAGGTATGAGATTTCTCTTTTTACCGCTAGGGGACATTGGTGCTACTCTTGATTTCAAGCGAAAAACAACAGAGGGTAGGATCGAAAATCTGAAGGGAGTAACCTCTGTGGGAAGAGAATGTCTTAGTTCATAACTAAATCAAAATCAAAGTTTACTAGAATTCTTGCTTCACATTTCTCAGAATTGTGACTGAAATCTTAACTGGAAACAATATGTCTGTAGGGATTATGACTCTGTAGGGCAAGATAGAAGGCTGTACCATCCAGTGTCATTTGTAAAATAAAAGAAAGACCTTATTTATTTTCTCCCTTGTAGTTATCACAATGACAAAAATGAGTGACCCAGTCTAAAATTAGTAGCCATTCTGATGAAGTCAACTATGTAGCATGACAGTGGAGGCCTTCTGAACCGACGGCGGTGTTGGCGGCATCTTCTCCTCCTAAACCGGCGGCGGTAGTGGTGGTGGCGGCGGCGGTGGCGACAGCATCCTCTCTTTCGTGTCAACCAGCGACGGGGGTGGTGGTGGTGGTGGCGGCGGCGGTGGTTGTGGAATTCTCTCCTCCTTAACCAGCGACGGTGGTAGTGGTGGCGGTGGCGGTGGCGGCAGCATTCTCTCCTCAACCATCAGTGTTGTCGGTAGTAGTGGTGGTGGTGGTGGTGGCGGCGGCGGTGTTAGCGGCATCAGTGTTGATGATGTTAATGTTGGTAAATTGACCTGATTAGTGAATCAAAATAAACATTTCAAAATTATTTATGATCCTTCAACTACAATTAAACGTGAATGCATACTCAACTTTCTCGAAATATCACAATGTATTGACACCCTGTAAATTATATATTAATATTAATATAATATTATATCTTCCAAAGTATCCCCAGATTTTATTCAATTCTCTTTGATGTTGTGTTAACATATTTTTAATAATAATTTTAAATATTTGACTCCCTTAAATGGACCTTTCGCATTGATTTATGCTACATGATTTTGTCTTTCCTTACAGAAGAATTTTTCCTTATGTACCCCGTCAGTCTCATGGTGAACCCAGCTGCCATAGTAACAGCTCCTAGCTAACAGTAGGTGTCGCATTATGGTCAGATGATGTTATAAAATGACGCACACAGTGTACAGTTTTGAACAATAATCGATCAGCTGTTTATGGGTCTATTAATTCCAAACTTATTTTCGCCGTATTTGCTGCTTGGTTAGGAAACACGTTTTAAGGCATTTGAAAGCATGTTGCTATACGTAACATTTCAGTCGAGACAATGACGCCATTCTGTTTACGTTTATGGTCAAGGTCATTCAAGCGATATCAGCCAATCAGTCATAGGCATTTAAAACGCAATAACTATAATGATACAAATTTTACGATACGACATTACAGAAAGATAAATACGTTGTATACTTCCCCCTCCGGTAGTATTGTCTCATGTACCATCCTGGTACAAGAATCATCCCTCGCCTGAACGCTCGGGAGACACTGGTACAAGGATGGTACATTAGACCGTATTACCCTCGTTAGAAGCATGTACAATGAATATATGTATTTGATTATTTTGTATATATGATTAAATGGAAATAGTAATATCTTTCAAATTAAGATATTGAAAGATTAATGTTCTCATGTATGTTATACAGGGCAATGTTGATTCTATAGTTGATCTGAATAGGCATAAGATGGCAGTTTGTTAATCTTATTTTTTGGCAAATTCTTATCCAACTTTAACCATTGGCATTTGGCATAATGAAAGATTGTTTTACACCAATCAAAGTAAACTAAACAGGAATTTGGACAAGCCTAAATAATGAGGTAATAATTATTGGTAGTTCATATGGCATACCACCAAAACTAATCAACATCATCAAATGCTTCTATGAAGACTTCGAGAGTGCTGTGCTCCTGAATAATAACCCTTCAGAATGGTTTGCAGTATCATCTTGCGTAAGACAAGGCTGTATCATGTCTCCCTTCCTTTTCCTAACTGTCGTTGACTGGATTATGAGAACAACAACTGATGCAAAAAGAGGTTTACAATGGACGCTTACACTTGAAGATCTTGACTTCGCAGATGACATTGCCTTACTGAGCTCCAGACAGGACTATATGCAGGAAAAAAACACCAGACTTTCCAAATTCAGGACCAATCTGGACTCCAAATAAATGAAATAAAGACACAGGAAATGAGATTTCACTACCAACAGAACCAACACAACTGTGAAGGAGAAGAAAATTGGCATCAAAGACATCTTCACCAACCAGGGATCAGTTGTCAGCACCCATGACTCCACCTAGAAAGACATCAGGAGAAGACTAGGGAAGGCACGGGCTGCATACCATAAACTACGAAACATCTGGAAGTCAAAGCGGCTAAGCAGAACAACCAAGCAACGGATATATAACAGCAATGTTAAGTCAATTCTTCTATATCGAAGCGAGTGCTGGCGAGTCACAGAGGAAGACAAGAGGAAACTGGCTACATTTCATTATGGTTGACTCAGGCGCATCTGCAAAATCTATTGGCCCAAAAAAATATCGAACCAAGAGCTCCTGCACATGACAGAGAGCACATGTATCATTTCACTGATCCGACAGAGGGGAATGAACTAAACCAGGATCAGATATCACCAAGGTCGCACTGAGATCATTCCCTTCCCACAGAGGTTACTCCCTTCAAATTTCAGATTTCCGATCCTACCCTCTGTTGTTTTTCGCTTGAATTTGAGAGCAGAAGCAAATTCCCCTAGCGGAGGAAAGCTGAACTTCATCCTCTATCACTGCTTCTAAACCAATGAAAACTCATCTTTCAGTGGCATAGTTGACCGAGTGTCTTCAAAGATCTTGGCATTTTACTCTTAAGGGTCTTGCTCATTAGCATATGTCCTTCGAATATATCTAATGTAAATAACACAAATGAACCATTTTTAGCTCATCAGGCCTGAAAGGCCCGATGGGCTTATGACATGGCATGGTGTCCGGCGTCCGTCCATCCGTCCGTCCGTAAACTTTTTGCTTTTTCGACTTCTTCTCCAGAACCAATGACTCCACAGAGCTGAAATTTTATGTGCCGACTCCTTGGCCCATGGGGATTCTAAATTGTAGATTTCGTGACCCCGTGACCCCAAATAGGGTCACAGGGGTCACATCCTTAAAAACATTTTTCATCTTCTTCTCCAGTTCCAAAAGGTCTAGAGAGCTGAAAAGTTGTGTGCATACTCCTTGGGCAATGGGGATTCTTAATTGTAGGATTGGTGACCCTGTGACTCCAAATACGGGTCACAGGGGTCATGATCTAAAAACCTATTTTTTGCTTGTTAACAATGTATTACTTGAGATAACTTAGATATTCAACCTTAGATAATAAATCAAATACATATGAGCTACAGAGCCCATGGCTATTTTTTTGGTAGTTGTCGGTGATTCAGTCTTCTTTATTTATAAGCATGTTTATGATCAATACTTTTTACAAAATTAAATAACATATTTCGAGGAAAACACATTAAACGAGAAAACGTTGGTCTTACGTTTATTTTATCAATATGACGTGTCAATGGCAATTATTATATGATGGATGAGTGTTCTGTTTTCTGATAGGCGGAGACGGATGGTCATCGACAATGATCAAACGTTATGTTGACCGCGGGAAGCGTCACGCGAGGTCGACATAACAATCCAATGACCTGGAGCTAAAAATAGATCACCGCTGCGAGGAGCACTGTTTAATAAATGTTTCCTTTTCAGGTTTAGATATTTAAGAATGAATTTTTTGTTTTCAAAGTGTAAGTTGTCATTAACTTCAAGTAAAATTAGAAAGAAAAAAAAATTTGGGGGAAAAAACTGAATTTTTGAAAAAAATTACACCTTCATGAATCATATAATAAAACAGTTATTGACTTCAGTTATCGGTGAATCAAATGGTTTATCGACCTCGGAACAATTGTATAATGTCACTTTTACAACGGCGTCGTTGATTGCACAACTAGATTCAATTACCAATCAGGACACTCCCTTTCTGCTCCCGATTTTAAGCGTAAAGCAACAGAGGGTAGGGTCTGAAATCTGAAGGGAGTTACCTCCGTGGGAAGAGAATGCACTGAGGTTGACAGCGCAAGGGAAAAGACCAAGAAGGAGACCAAAAAGTACATGGAGAAGAACAGTGGAAAAGGAGCTCTGCAAATTGGTAATGACCTGGGGAGAAGCAGAGATAAAATCCAAGGATAGATCTGGTTGGAGGAAACTTGCTAAGACCTTATGTCTTCCAACAGAGTACCGAGAAAATGATATAATATGATGTTATGATGTTATGTAGGTACATGTATAGATGTGGTAGAATGACCCATAGGGGCGTGTATTGTCAATAACAATAGTCTATAGAATGACGAAAACGATCGCCAAAAACACAAAATACCGATGTAAAATATTTTATGTACATTTATTGTTTAGATTAACATCAAAGATAATAATTAATCACCATTCATGAAAAATATTTCGATATGTTACGAACGTCTCCGCAGGCAACATTCAACCCGTCTACAAATCGAAATTGACGTCTACGAAACGAAATTGACGTCTACAAGGGCGTAGCTACCATTAGGGAAAAAAGCCCGGGCTTACACATGATTTTTTGCTTCATAAAAGTGAAAATTTAATTAACCCGCAATGCAACATTTAATTAAAGTTTTAAAACCTATCGGGCTTACACAGATAAATAGACTTGCTACGCGCCTGGTCTACGAACCCGTTCTGTCTACGAATAAACCTACACCCGGAAATATGAAATTGGGTCAACAGTATGTTTTTGATTAAAACTGAGGCAGGGTCAGTGCCTGGATTGGACGAGAATGATTCGAATTGAAGCGCTTGACACTGACATGAACTTGATGAAGACAGACGCATATGGCTTTCAAAAATGATTCCCAGTTCCTATTGAGTGTGGTTGAGCATTCACTTGATCGCTCAAGCAACGTCGTTATGTTTACAAACGACACGAATCATATCGGGAGTTCGCTCCCTTTGATAGTTAGTGCTGTGATTCGACTAAAAACATCTGTGCTGTCAACATTAGATTGCTGGGCACATATTTTCGAAGCCTTCTTAGCGCTAAGATAGTCGTAAGTCAATGTTAATGAAGACAAAGTCCACAATAAACTGTGATCAAGGGATTTACCTATCATGTGCTTGAGATTATCCTATAACACCAGTAATTTGTACAATCAAACAAACCTAAACCACCCGTAGCCATAACCTAAGCAGACAACAATCACCAACCACTCACTACCTGTAGAACACGAATTCGGGAAGCCGCACCAGACCCTACAATTTTGTTGTTTCTTAGAAATAAACACTACCACTATAATGCCGTCGATCTAAACTCTCACTTTAGCTTCTTTCCACCAATCAATTGTAATTGCATGTACATACCATATCCATAAAACTGTACCGTTAATTCTCATTTGAAAAAAAGGTCAACCTTATCCACTACTTCAATACAGCTTATTGACCAGTGTTGGTTTCCTAATCGAGGAGTTATCTTCTCTCATGTCTGTATCCTCATTGTATAACATACGCCTGTATATTAATCCTCATTGTTTAACATACTCATGTATTTTAATCATCATTGTTTAACATACTCATGTATGTTAATCTTCATTGTATAACATACTCATGTATATTAATCCTCATTGTTTAACATACTCATGTATTTTAATCCTCATTGTTTAACATACTCATGTATTTTAATCATCATTGTTTAACATACTCCTGGATTTTAATCCTCATTTTTTTTATCATACTCGATCATGTATTTCATCCTCATTGTATAACCTACTCCTATATTTTAATCATCATTGTTTCACATACTAATGTATTTTAATCATAATTGTTTAACATACTCCTGGATTTTAATCCTCATTTTTTAACATACTCATGTATTTCATCCTCATTGTATAACCTACTCCTATATTTTAATCCTCATTGTATAACCTACTCCTGTATTTTTATCCTCATTGTATAACCTACTCTTTATCTTAATCCTCATTGTATAACCTACTCCTGTATTTTAATCCTCATTGTATAACATACTCCTGTATTTAATCCTCACTGTATAACATAATCTTGTATTTTAATCATCATTGTATAACATACTCCTCAGCAAACATGCGATGTCCCCGAACTAGTCAGTTGACAACAGGTTATGGAACGACATATATGTTTTTAATTGTCAATATTAGTTTAACTGTTCTGTCACACGAGGGAGCAATTTCATCAATTCTATGTTCGGAACTTAATTTGATCTAATTAGCGATCGTGATATAATTCGGATTCTCGTAAACATTCACTCTGTACGTTCTGTCTTGGCGAAACTCACGTAGCCATCAATAATCAAGAGTTACCTGTGTTTACCTGCATGCTAAAGCCTTTACCCTAATTAAGAACCTAATGGACTTGTCCAAGAAAGACACAATGACAAGCAGTGTCTTACACTAGCATTTATAAACGCTTTTCTTCTATGTAACATTTCTTCCTAGATTGATAGATACATTGTTTTAGCCAAATCTAAAGCGTAGAAGATATTTCGGAAACTTTTATTGCATGGGTTAAACAGATACGACTCGGGTTCTCAGAGAGAGATATACCATTGCGAAAACAATCATATTGTTAAGATATAAGTGCCAAAATACTATCAGAAGGTACACAAAATATCTGCAAACTGTACACAAAGAAAACTCTATACCGATGTTTTACAAACGGAAATGACAGACTGGAATAGCATTTTGTTAGAATTCACACTGCCATAGGTGAACTTGATGCTTAGTGAAGACATTTCCCGTGTGAGTGAATCACAATGTAACATATATGTTTATTAAATGATTCAAATATGTGAACACATGCCACACAAAATACAACCTCCAGACCGAGCAACAATACAACTTGTAATTTTGTTCTTTATTTATACGTACAAGGTAAAAATTTAAGAAAAACTTGCTTGTGATAATTATCCGTCCTTGGTGTTATTTCCAAATAAAATTGAACACGTAGCCATTTTACTCCCCTCTACAAACATATCATCGTTGTATACCTCTCTACATCCAGTGTATGATGATACACGGTGATATACATGTTAAGACGTACACCTAACCTGTAGCCAGTAACTCAGTGTTCTAGACACATTTAGACATTGCAGCGAACTCTGTTTATCCTTCATCAAACAAATCCGAGGAGATCATTAACCCTGAGCATATATCATAATAGATCACTCATGAAAATCATCAACCCAAAATAATTGATGTAGTCAAATAAATTTTCAACTATTTGATATTGAAGAACATAAATATCCCTTCTTTAGATGATATCCAACGAAAGTATGAGCCTTAGTCTGTCCCCTATCGATTTGCTCCCGAAAACCATCAGCCAAATCGATTCAATGCAGTCAATCAGCGTTCCAGACAAAATTTGAAATTTCTAGCGCAGTGAAAATACTACCGAGATCAGAGAGAAATTATGAGTACCGATTTGTCTAGCATCGATTAACAGAAAATAATTTTCCGGTAAAAGTTCAGATTTACACAGATATTTTCCTTTTATGTCTATAGTATACTACACAAATTTTGAAATTGCACAGCCAATGAAATTCATTCATCCAACAGACCAGAGAAGAGCTACACTGTAACATCATTTCCTATGACTGTAAATTATCAGTATAATCGACTCAACACAGTTTACTGACTTTCGTTACAAATGTGTACAAATTAAATCCTTCACCAAGAGGATCAGAGACGCCATAAAACCTAGTATTCTGTCTCACATCAATTGGTTTTAGTTTCCAGACAAATGTTATTAACATTATTTTGTTGTAAATGATCAGCATCTTGTAAATGATAATTCTTAAAGGCGCCTTAGCAGGTTTTTTTGCACATTGTGTTTTCTCAAATTTGCCTTTTATTATTAAAGTTTATACAATATAATACTAGTTAGCGTATAAAACATCTCATTACACAAGCTGATAAACCGTATCCATAGAAAATGCTTATCCGTATTAAAAGAAAAGGCGCGACGGTGGTTTCGAAATATTCATTGTGAGAGGAAAATTGGGTTTCACAAGATGGTAAACCATTCTATCATGGTACCATATTTACAACTCTACCCTATTTAGGTTTATGTATTATTATATTAGTCAGATCACCTGAACTACCTTCGAGCGGCTATTTAATGTGCAAGAGAATGTGAACACATACATTAAAATGGTCGCTCGATGGCACATGGACTCGCAGGCTTAACCAAACCATGTACATTCGTTTTAGAACACTTTCTAATGCTTGGGGAGTATAATGTACAGCTGTACACTTTTTTAGATTTTTATGAGACAAATTTATTTCAGTAAGAAAATCGTGCGACAGTGCCTCGTGTCTCCCTTCTAGAAAGCGATGATTTTCAAAATGACCATTATTAAAGATGGATATGAATTTATTTAAAAAGATCAGAGGAAGAGGGAGTCACACACCTTTGAAAACTGTTAAGTCCAGCTAGTCAACCAGCCGATACTACACATGTTATAAGTAGATTAGATGAGACAGAGCAGAGAGAAGGGATTACCAATCATCGTCATGTAATGTCTAGTCTCTGTTTAAACCACTGTTTCATCTTAATTGATACAGTCCTCAGCATTTTGTTCATTAACAGATAGAACACGTTATATGTCTTTTTTTGGTATCACGACAATATACATTGAAGGACGAAAATCGATTAAGAATGCGGCGTATTTGCGAGAGTCGTTTAGACAGGTTTACAATCAAATCAGTTGAATGTTGGTGTCGGAAACCCAAAGGCACATCTAAAACTGATTGTTCTACATACATGTCATAGGACTGTTCGATAAGTTGAACAGTTTATTAGTTTTGATCCGGATATAAAGTTTAAGTTGTGTTTGCATGACTCTAAAATAAAAGGACGACTGCATCCCATACCAGGTGACATTTAAATTGGACTTACAGGTTTTTAGTTCTGGTGCGAAAACGAAATTCGAAGTTGTGTTTTCATGGAAATTGGTAAAATAAAATTCCAAAGAAGTTTAAAAACCTTTGAGGCACATTTTCACATGGTGATTGTTCCCTCTTTCAAGGTTCATTGAGTCAGGCTATACATTTATATTTTTAGGTTGTTTCCCTACTGTACAAATCACCAAATACTATTTCACAATAATAACAATTATATAATCATTAAAATCATTTACCGTTGGCATAAACATAAGCGTACTTAATCATATGTTGCACAATTTGGATCAACTTCTATCACGTTTTACCTCGATAACTGACGGTATTTAATATATATGAGAGATACTTGTAAGCTACCGAATCCAAAGATGGCTAAATTATTCTCGAAATTGCATATTTACTTGCATAGTGTCTGGTTGCTTAATCTCCTTTGTATGAAGCCATACATTATACCAATAGAGAACACATTAGTGCTTCTGTTCACTGGGCTATCAGCTTTTTCCTCTCCTGAGATACCTTGTTGAGTTGGTATTTGTATGGTGCTTCTGGAAATCTGTATATTAAGTGACGAAGTTGCCTGTCTCTGTCAAAAACAGGTCAATCCTATGAAAGTGTAAAGCATTTGAATTATACCAAGCTACAGTACACGTTGAATCAGTGATGTGATGATTGTACCCATACCCCATTATGATTCTCAATAATGATATGTTTATCTCAGATAACAATGAGAGAATACTTATTTGTCAGGCAACTTAACACTTTTGCCCAATAATTACATCAAATAGAAACAATTAATAAGCTGTGGATCATTGATTAAATTAAATTCTATTTGTAAGCCTTCGATTTCAGTACATGAAACGATTTTTCACCAATATGTGTTTGTTTGCTTTTATTAGTTAAAAGTACATCCATTGTGTTGTTTGGGGTTACATATTCTAAACGCTATAAATGCTGTTATTTTATCGAGAAGACTGGCGCGCGCCAATCGTAATTTCGGGATCTTATTTGCAACAGACAAATTGGGATTGCTAATGGTACATAGGTCATATAACTACTGTGCTTATAGAAAATTACGTAACGTTAGCATGTAAGTTACAAGTATCGTGTCTGACGTATCTAAATAGGCAATGACAATAAACACACCTGGCTCTATATACTTTGTAGAAAGTGAAGAAAATTCTAATAGTGCAAGTGGATGTTTGAGTATAACTGCGTGGACAAGTATTGCAACGTTTACCCAGTGTACCTTTTGAGTATGAGTAAGTTTAGGTACGAAGCCCCCCGCCCCTTCCGGAAATTGGTGCTACAGTACTTTTCACCAATCACATAATACAACCAATAATATCTTTTATTGTGTAAGCATATTTTTTCCATCGATCTCATTGGTGGAGAGGCGATCACGTGACCACGCGACAGAAAAGCATATTGACTCCAGCCCGAGTTGGGCCAAAGTCGTATTGACTTGAGTGACGTCAAACGTGGTGATCAATATTGTTTTCTCGGGTCCATAAAAAACAGTTATTGACCTCATCACCAGTCTATAATTGTATAATATCCTACAATACGTCATTGACCTTTCTAGGAAATAGCAAATTGCCTGACGAAAATAGTTTTGGTTGGTGATATGTACAGTCCATAATCAAAGAAGTAATAAGGCTAGAAAGGATTATAATCAAGATGTGTAAGTCAGAGTAAGTAAGACCTATTGTCATGATCAGAAGTTTAGAGATACTTCATCAATGGTCAATGCGGGTTATGTACCCACATTTTCAATTATCCAGCTTCCATCTTTTATTTTTGTAAAAACTTCGATGAAAAAATTAATGCTTACACCTAGATATTTCTACATTCTATACTCATGTTTTCCTATTACAAAGGAAATTATGGTTAATATTAAATATTAATTTCTTATTGGATTCTGTGTTTTTAAATATTATGTTTAAATTCAAATGTATTGGTATAAAGTGTACAACTGTCCATTGAATTAAATCAAATTTTGTCACATAATAGAAAAATTCTAACTCTACTTAAAACTGTCACTTCACTGTTGATTTGCAGAAAATAATTTTTGCAGTTGTTTAATGAGTGACATATGTATACTTTAAAAGTGCAAAATGAGGTTTCATTCTTCATTATTGTACATTGTGAAAACAGTAATTATCCCTATGTTCCAGTATGTCTAACACACAAGACATCACATACATTGATCTTCCTTAATTAGAATGTAAATGTATAGAATATACTGTCAGTGTACTTTCAGAGTGGGGTCAAATTTACCTGTGGTATTTCTTAATTATGTACGTCTGTATATAAATGCTCACCCAGACGTATTTTGATTTACCACAAAGAGCAGAAGTAATTATTCAGACAATATGTGTTCCTTTTATAACGATAACACAAGTAAAAAAACATATTGTATAAAGGTCTAACATATATAGTTCGTCTATGTATGAACTAAAACGTAGAAGGACCAGAATAGGAAGTTGCCAAACAAGGTTATTGAATTTTAAATAACAACGCACTGATTTGTTTCTGATGCAGAGAATTCTGTGGAAAGGTTATCATTCTGTTGAGAGGTTATCATTTTGTTGAATGGTTATCCTTCTGTGGAGGTTACCATTCTGTGGAAAAGTTATCATTCTGTGGAAAGGTTATCATTCTGTGGAAAGGTTACCATTCTGTGGAAAAGTTATCATTCTGTGGAAAGGTTATCATTCTGTGGAAAGGTTATCGTTCTGTGGAAAGGTTATCATTCTGTGGAAAGGTTATCATTCTGTGGAAAGGTTACCATTCTGTGGAAAAGTTATCATTCTGTTGAAAGGTTACCATTCTGTGGAAAGGTTATCGTTCTGTTGAAAGATTATCATTCTGCGGAAAGGTTATTATCTGTGGAAAGGTTATCATTCTGTGGAGGTTATCATTTTGTGGAGGTTATCATTCTGTGGAAAGGTTATCATTCTGTGGAGGTTATCATTTTGTGGAGGTTATCATTCTGTGGAAAGGTTACCATTCTGTGGAAAAGTTATCATTCTGTGGAAAGGTTATCATTCTGTGGAAAGGTTATCGTTCTGTTGAAAAGTTATCATTCTGTGGAAAGGTTGTCATTCTGTTGAAAGGTTACCATTCTGTGGAAAGGTTATCATTCTGTTGAAAGGTTACCATTCTGTGGAAAGGTTATCGTTCTGTTGAAAGATTATCATTCTGTGGAAAGGTTATCATTCTGTGGAAAGGTTATCATTCTGTGGAAAGGTTACCATTCTGTGGAAAAGTTATCATTCTGTTGAAAGGTTACCATTCTGTGGAAAGGTTATCGTTCTGTTGAAAGATTATCATTCTGCGGAAAGGTTATTATCTGTGGAAAGGTTATCATTCTGTGGAGGTTATCATTTTGTGGAGGTTATCATTCTGTGGAAAGGTTATCATTCTGTGGAGGTTATCATTTTGTGGAGGTTATCATTCTGTGGAAAGGTTACCATTCTGTGGAAAAGTTATCGTTCTGTGGAAAGGTTATCATTCTGTGGAAAGGTTACCATTCTGTGGAAAAGTTATCATTCTGTGGAAAGGTTATCATTCTGTGGAAAAGTTATCGTTCTGTGGAAAGGTTATCATTCTGTGGAAAGGTTACCATTCTGTGGAAAAGTTATCATTCTGTGGAAAGGTTATCATTCTGTGGAAAGGTTATCGTTCTGTTGAAAAGTTATCATTCTGTGGAAAGGTTGTCATTCTGTTGAAAGGTTACCATTCTGTGGAAAGGTTATCATTCTGTTGAAAGGTTACCATTCTGTGGAAAGGTTATCGTTCTGTTGAAAGATTATCATTCTGCGGAAAGGTTATTATCTGTGGAAAGGTTATCATTCTGTGGAGGTTATCATTTTGTGGAGGTTATCATTCTGTGGAAAGGTTATCATTCTGTGGAAGGAGTTATTTAATAAAGTAAAATATCAGCCTTTGAGATATTGGAGGTTAAATTAAACTGACCATTAGGATCTGATTAAATGTAAAATAAATTCGTCATCAACCTCAATTGGGACCTTTTAGTGGTGGACAGAAGGGATTTAAACTGTAGATCCAAATCCCATTTCCTTCTTATCGGCCAAAGAGACATAACATACATCATAAATTGATCTTCAGTGATAAAGAAACTTCCATTCAATGGTATCTACTTCATTTTGTCTTTGAAGATGATGTACAGCTAAGCTGGCTTTTATCTCAATGTAAACGATAGGAAACGTCATTGTATGTCTTCATTATCTCTAGCTGCATCTATCTAAACCATCATTACATTCGTATCACTCACATAAAGCACGCTTAACGCCTTCATTATATTGTCTTGGAAATTATCTGTCTGTCAACTTAGTGTATCCTTTTCAATGAAAGTCTTTGAATCATATGATTACACATGCTGACAGGCACAATAATATTTAAAAACAATGTTATTTCTATGCCTCCTTCGTGATTTATCTCTGGAGGATGAGCGGTTCTCCAAAAGAGACATAATAAAACCAGAATACATCTACGCCTAATGTCATACAGCTAACTTATATATACAAAAATATGTTCTGTTTTTGTTTTTTTGGAAAGAAAATTAAGTCTTTTTTGTTCACATATTATTTAGAAATATCCTGATTATGGTGCTTATGATCAATTTAATATACGTCACAGTGTTACTGTGGTGACGGGCTGTTCCTTTCCGACGTAATTACAAGGATAACATCATATCGTGGGGTAGGAAAGTAATATAATTTCACTCGTAGCTGCGCCACTTATGACATTATAAACTTTCTACCTCACTCGATAAGATACACATGCTATTAATCAAGAAAAGACAGATATCCTCTATGTGTTTTATGCTCCCTGCTGTTTTTTTCTACGATAAATCACAACAAGAAAGAAAAGTGTAAGTGTACTGACCAGTATACGTCCAGGAAACCACCCTAATTTCCTTACCCATACGAATACTGATCAGTATACGTAAAATTTCCAAAATTTAGGAAACGTGGACATACCCCAGTATACGCTTGTATACCCCAGTATACTCAACAAGGAAATCCCAAGACATTTTCATTTCAAATACTAAATAAAATATGTTAACTCTTATGTTTTATACTAAGTCTCATGACCACCTTTAAACTAAGTTAAAAGAAATGTTGACATACACATATTTGTTACACGTTTTTATTTTGCCAATATTATTGCTTTTGATTTAATCAAAACTATACTTTAATATGTAAATCCAAAACGATTGTTATTCATGTTGTAGGTTTATACATAGAGAAAATTTATTCTTATACAGCAATTTCGTGAGTTTCGTAGACATGGAATAAAAAATCCATATTAACACTCATTTCTCAATATTGTTGATAATAAATGATCTTTTGGCAATGAATGTACAAAAAAGATAGTTATTTTGTTTGCTCGGTGTTTTAGCGGTTGTGTTTTTCCTTTTTGAATTTTTTGAATAAAAAATATAGAAGAGGTAAGTGATTATCTTACAGGATTACCATTAATCAGCAACCACCTGCATGTTTATACAACTAAATTCACACCTGTCAAGCTCTTCAACTGGTCTCTCAGCTAATTACTAGTCTGAGTCTGACTTTTCTATTTCTTGTATGAGATGTCCTTAAACAATTATAATATAAAGAAATAATATCTTGCTCTAAAAAATTCTAAAATATTGTTTTTCATCGTCCCATCTCTCCTTAAAGAGCCATCCATTTAATACGTGCCTAAATAACATATGTGGTTACTTCACTTCAACTAATTTCACTCAAATTGCATATTCATCCCAAATCGCCAAATGCATCATAATTACTACTTTCCAATTAGAATAAAGCAACATCATTATACATATGTGAAAACAAACTAAACTAGACGCAACATTAACATGCACGTTATATGACCTATTAAACATCATTAACCCAATTCTGTCTTTTTGCATGTTGTATTCATGGACCCCTCTATCCGGGCTAAGCCCCGCCCCCTTGGTTACTGTTGCTAGTTCCCACACGCTTTTGCACAAAATGGCCGCCGTGATTTACAGCCTTGTCACCAAGTCTTATATCTTGCATTCCTGAAAGCTTTTATGTGTCCTTTTTACCAAACTCTGATCAATATCAACCAAGGTTTTGGACAAAAGGACTTAATTACTACCAACAAGGTTACATTCATGATGTACTATTACATTTCCCAACCGTATCCGTCCCAAAATGTTGGCCATCGGCATCGCTCCAAAAAACGATCCTCCTCATGTGTTATCACTTGAATCATCGAATCCAAGACACCCTCGGTTTATTGTTCATTCAAAGCGGGGTAAACCACACACACACACAAAAAATACCTTTGTGAATTTTATTATATGATGTTAGGGGAATTGCTTTAGGCAGAATTTGAGGATAATTTAGGCTCAAGGCTACCCATTGATTCGATCTTTGGGTCCTCAACCCAATTTAAAATAAAAACAAACCTAGATGTTTTTCTTTAATTTTCTGGTGTTATTGAGGTTTACCTAATTTAAAATAAAAGGTATTTCAAATTTAAGTTTAGAATTACAGCACGGTGCCAAAAGTGTTGCAAGAATCGCCGTTTTCCAATAAGGATGTTATTTCAGTGTAGCATAAATAATTTTCATGATCGTGACAGTGAACGAAAACTTACAAAATTCAACATGACTGTAATCTAACATCTAAATATTGTGTTTATAATATTCAAATTCATTCATTGTGAGCATGGTTTTGGAAAACGGCAAAATATTGACTAGTATTTTAACAGTAACGTCACTTCCCCATCGCCATACTTTATAAGCAGACCTAAGGGGCTGACTAAATGGACATACCTCAGTAATAAATTAACCGTTTAGTTAAATAATGTTGTATCCAAAATGAAAATTTTTGTACATGTTGCGGAGTAAATTTCCTGTTTCCATGTAAATTTTCAATGAAATAATTTGAAAATTGAGATAATTAAAATTATCTTTGCTACACTGAAATAACATGGGACCTTATGGGAAAACGGTGATTCTTGCAACACTTTGAATAGGATTTTGAAATTTGACCATGTTGGGTCGACTTTTGACATTTTGAGAACAGACTTGGGCCACTCTTATAAAAAAAAGACCCTGAGGAATTGATTTATGATACTTTTTTTTTAGTTTGTATGAGTACAGTACAGTAACTATCAAACTACAAACGACTACTAATATAAACTGAAATAATAATTATTTTGTATTATTGGTTTTCAGTTTCCAAAACTTCCAGGTGTGTGTGAAAAAACGAACGAACAACACACAAAATTTAAATCTACCAATAAACGAATAAACAAGTTGTATGTAATATTTTAAATGAAAAACAGGCCTGTTAATTTCATTTAATTTTTTTCATTTTTATCTTGTTTGTCATGAGTCGAAATGTCAAACACTAGGCCTACATCTATATTCACAACAGAGACCTAACACAGTTGAATATATATCTCAATTACATTAATATTATTCTTCCAGATCTGAAACATGACATTATTTTGTAAGGATCATTATTACTTACTATTTTCAACCTTTTTTTGAATTTTATTTGTAAATATGTTTATATTGTATATTAAATTGAACAATGTTTATGTCCTTACCTTAACAGTAGTAGGCCTATTATTTTTTATAAATAGACAGACATTTTATTCAGTAGCCTACATGACCACTGACTAAAATACATACATTAGCAGATAAATATTGCATCAGTTTTTAAAAAATATTTTCTGGCATGAGCCCGGGGATATCTACCCGGAGATATATTTCAACATTGACCGAGGCCTTGAAAAGTAAATAATTAGAACTTTAGGTTATTATGGAGAGATAATATAAGTCCTGGGAGAGGTTATCAGACACTTGCACTATCAACTGCGAAAACACTAAATTTAGAAAGTCAAGGATTTCAATTTTCTTTATAGATTTAATAGGGGTGTAACAATACATCAAACTATCGATGCATCGCAATAGTTGGTTTGCCAATAGTACTATATATATCGATAGTATATACAAAAACACTATCGCTATCACAATAGTAAGGTTAGCTATCGATACTATCGAAACTATTAAATTTCCCTTAATTCCCTTTTTTCATTTTAGAATGTCAAAATAGAAGAACTATCACACTATCTGCAGTTATGAATTGTACAAATTCTTGTACTTTTATCAGTCAGGTCGCTTGCGTACTCATCCTGTTCCAGGATAAACCGTGTACACTTCGCTCCAATTACATACCATGGGTTATCACCCCATTCTAGGGGTGTAACAATACATTGAACTATCGATGCATCGCAATACTTAGCTTGGCAATAGTACTATATCGATAGTATATACAAAAACACTATCGCTATCGCAATAGTAAGGTTAAATATCGATACTATCGAAACTATTAAATTACCCTTAATTATGAATGATTTACACAACCCTCACTGCATTTAATTAATTCAAGATTTTTCATTTTAGAATGTCAAAATAGAAGAACTAGAGATAGGAAATAGCAAAATGACAAAAAGTCTTCATTTATGATTTCTTTACTGATTTTGGTTCCATAGTCCTTACATCAATTAAACATTTCTACTAAAAACTGTAAAAAATCTAGCTGATTATTGTGTATTTGTACAAAAAACCCTATCGCAATAGTTATTGCAATAGTGAGTTACAGTACTCTATCACTATCGCAATAGTTAGTGGCAATAGAATATCGCTATCGCAATAGTCTCTTTGGGTCAATAGTCACCCTAAGATTTAATTTGTTTTTAGTGTTTAATTATCTGGATAGATTCCGTTGTTCACGACGGCCACTTGCTTTTATCCAGCGCTTGCATTTTTCTACATTTTTCTTTGTAATACAGTTTGAAAATTTACCGGGAATGTTCCTTCAAGTCTTCAGGATAACACTGGTCACCATTACATGTTCCCCACGTGCACCTTAATAACATTTTTGTTTTTCGACAAAACCGTAACTAAGGGCAGTCGGGAATAGCTTGTGGGAAAAACATGGCGGCCGCTCGTTGTTAAGTGCGGGCAGGTTGAAAGTTTTTTTCTGATTGGCTGATACCATACCTGGTCACTGCGCAGGGAACCGTGAATATAAGTTTTCAAAATTTTTGACTGATGCAATGCAATGCAAAAATAAAAAATCACTACTTTTACCCTTATATCGCCACTGTACTGAACCGATAAGCATTAAAGTGGTAGTTTCCGGCAACAGGCAGTAAAATAACACCCTTTGCAACATTTTGAATATATGATCTCAACAACACACTTGATGAACCTTTAAGGTAACTCTGTAAACAAGCAACGATGACTTGACTATGAGAGTTAACGAGGTTTTCCAGCATCCTTGTATCACACTCTACGGTATCGAGCATGTTGTTGTATTGATCCTAATCACGACCTGCCTGGTGACGGATAAGGATCTAGTTCTCACAATAGGTGTGTGGTTTAATTAGTGACTGAATCACGTTATCCAGAAGAGTAATCCTCATTTTATTCTTCATTCTGAAGTAGTGACGTTTCTAATGGTCAAACATAGGTTAACAGAGACTAAGATATAACGGATTTTGTTTATATTATCTTGCTTACAAACATTAATTCAAACTTTCCTTATAGTAGGTATAACAATTAATTTACATTACAAACTTATGTACATTCATCTTTTGCGTCCATCAGGTTTTTAAAAACTCTTGACTAGTTGTTCTATCATCGTGTGTCTAAAGTCGTTTCCAGATTGTCTGGCTTGTTACAAGAAAACCTTTTCAGTGAAGAGCATTGGGTACTACTTAGCTATTGTTCTTATGTATATAAGAATGTGATTTGTGGTTATTGTATGTAGACACGCCAGGCATCCTATTGTGTGGCAGTTTCTTATCTGGTGAGAAACAAACAAAGAGGGTATTATCGAGTTATTTACCTTTGAATCATGAGAGCTATTAGAGGACTTATCTCTCGCAAGAGGTAATTGTGAAGATATGAGTATTCCCTTCAGTCGAATATCTCAAGCGATACATGTGAAACACGATTAGGAGAAACAGAGGTTCCCTGGCTCATCGGATTACACAATGAAGAGACAGTTGATGCAGATAAAGTATGTCTATGTTGAAGGAGAACCTGATATTTGCTACAATGTATATAGATGGTGTTGGCACCTGGTCCTGTGCGTAGCTCAGTTGACCGTTATCAGTGAAGTTAAGCAACAATGGACGCGGCTCGCATGGGTGGGTTACCCGCTTCATTGCTGGCTACAGTAAGAGTTTGAAGGGTAATTCACTGCCCCACACTGAGACATGAGTTGAAAGACTTGTGGTGTCTCCCTGGGTAAGTGACTTCGTTCGAAGTATGCCTCTGTTCTGCAGTAAATGGGTACCTGGTATGATACGATGGTAGTTTGAATTTGAACCTTGAGCGCCTGACTCCTACGGATGTGTTCTGTACTTGTTGACCGGGGGTAATATGTCGACCAGCGCTTTGAGCATGGATATATAAATGAATTATTATTGTTATATGATTACAAAAACAATAGCGGTGGGAAGAATAATTTAAAACGTACATGTAATATCTTGATATTTGGATTTAGTTTCTAAACTCTCTAATTTCATGTTGTACAATGTCAATATGATTATCATTCCTTCACCAATATCAATTATCCTGAAACCACAAGTTACCCGGCATCGTAGACATGACCATCACCGTGAATTATAAATTTCACAATAATTAGAACATCAAAATACACTCAAGATCTTTATTGAGTAATATGTAATTCTGAAATAGCTTTACTTTGGTGTGTGAACACACCACCATTTGGACGGTTGCCAAAATGACATCCAATGCGAACAGCCATCAATAAACCACGATCAACCTGCCACGCGCTTGATACTCACATATTGAACGTAAAACACAAGTATCTCCCGTGGGAGTCAAACCTAAATCATAAACATAAATCACTGATACAGAAATGAATCACCCACTACTCAGTTACTGTCGAATGCGAATTCGGAGAGCCACAACCAACCATATCATTTTGTTTGCCGTCGACCTGTACCATTCACCCTTTGTTTCCACAATCAGGTGTAATTTCTTGTATATACAATTTCAATAAAACCGATTGGCCTGTGTACTGCAAATACTCAATGGACAAATTTGCATCTTAATAACCATGCATCCATCATTTATGTAGAGTCTACTATATTTTAATGTAGAACCGATCCTGCCTCTCTGTTGGATTTATAAATATCCTTAAAAAAATTATGTTTTCATCTATTTTAAACATTAGTACAATGTCGTTGCATGTTCATGTTTAAATATGATGCATGTAAATATCACTGAATAAAAATATCCTTTCTTTGATGCTGCTGATGGTATATAGAATAGATATGAACTTTCAGCGGGACGTAGTCTTCTGAAGTGTGGCCATTTGCTGTTGTCTCAAATACACACAAAAAACACTTATGTGAAAATAGGTCCGAAATCAATACAGCATGCGCAGCTTCATACACAGCACTCATAAACCTTTGAGAAGCAGGTAGACATATCAATATTATGTATAGCTATTGTGGCAATATTTATTACTATACCTAACATGTATCGAGTAACTCAGTGTTCCAGACACATTTTGATATCTAGTGAACTTTGCTTATACTTCATCAAACAAATCTGATACGATCATTGAGCATTTACTCTAGTGAATACTCAGGAAATCTGATGATGTCGAACAATTGTAAAATGAGGTGCAAAAGAAAGTATATCACACAGTTGTATTTATCATGTTTAATTTCAAAGTCACATATCTCGAGTTTTCGACGTCGTATTAAAAAACTGACTAGTTTGGCAAATTAGTCCAACACATTAAATCAGTCAAAGAATACCTCTACGCGTTTTTGTTTTAAAATTAAAATTAAAAAATTTAAATTTTGAAATTCCCCTAAATTAATTTTGACAAAACACAACTGTTCATCGACATATATGATATACTCTGTGTGAAAATCAATAAATGTGCATCGTCCTGCACACATTTACAACATTTTGAATTTACCCCCGTCTACTTTAAATAATGATATTTAAGTTGAAAAATAAAACAGTCGACTTACCTCTTAAAACCATCAGCCAAATCGATTCAACACAGTCAATTAGCGTGCAGATTTTGAAATTTCC
Organism: Gibbula magus; assembly: GCA_936450465.1. Lineage (NCBI taxonomy): Eukaryota > Metazoa > Mollusca > Gastropoda > Trochida > Trochidae > Gibbula > Gibbula magus. The sequence continues at coordinate 18,462,567 of OW388300.1, read as the reverse complement.
ATCGCAATGAAAATATTATATCAAAGGAAGTCAGAGAGAAATTATGAGTACAGATTAACATGAAATTGCAGACATGTTTCCATTAGAATAATTGTATTCTCCTAAACGCTCTGATCATTTCATAGATATTTTCCTTTAATGTCTGCAATGTCAGACAAATTTGGAAATTGCACAGCCAAAGAAATTCATTCATCTGACAAAGCAGAGAAGAGCTATCACCAGTAGTCTGTAGTATATTGATACTTTCCTATAAATCAGTAAAACCGATTCAACTCAGTTAATAGGCGTTCTCAACATATTTGTAACTTTCTCCAGTAAAGAAAATCCTTCACGAGGATGATCAGTAGACTGTGCATGTTACTTGATATAAGTTTTCAGTTGTCAGAGTTTCATCAACTTTATTTGATGGTTAATAATCAGCATCTTGTATTTCATATTGCTTAATATTTCTCCAATTTCCCAAATGTCTTTGAAATTGCACAGACAATGAAAATTATTAAGATTACAGAGATCAGAGAAAAAATCGACTATTGATTCATTCTGATTCATAAAGTCCAGAAAATCAACAAGCGTTCCAGACATATGTTGATGTCCGCCAGTCTATACTATATCAATTCCTTCGATCGAATCGGTGATGCCTGTCACTAGACACGTTGATACTTTTGGAATTTGAATGTTTCCTTGTCAAACATGTATTTCCTCTAAATAAATAGATTAATGTCAATAGTCACCTGGGAGAGATGTGTTCCCAATGAAAAATTTGCTCATTTTTTTCCATGTCAAATTGTTTTTAAAAAAAAATTCATTTCGATAATTAAGTCTCCATATGCATTGGGGCCTTTGCATACCTTAAATAAACATCCCTACAGAGACTGGCAGATCTTGTAAAATCAGATTAAACCACTTTAATTTGGTCAAAAGAAGTGTGTCAGTACCAACGCCCTCTCTGAAATATCTGTAAATCTTTATGTAGTTCCTCGTTAGATCCAGAATGAAGAGCAATACAAATGATCTCTTTCGAATATCTGTAGTAATTTCCTCAAAGTTGTCCACAATGTTCTTTGGTCATATGATATTTGTCAGTATCAACAATATCTGTTTTTAAATATCTGAACATTTGAACATGAATGTGGCTCTTTTAGCATGTAAGATGTAGCATAAACAAAGTTAAAGTAGTATTTTAATGACATTATCACCTCATTAATCTGATACTAACGGCCTTTTCGTAAAGCATCCAGCTACATGAGACTTAAATTATGTCTTGTAAGAAGCTTTTGACTTTCTGAGTCGTTCACATTATTCGAATAAAGAGGGTTTGATGGTATTCGTCTTATCAGGAATGATTCATGTTCGTTGATCAAAGTAAGTCATTGAGATTGTTTAAGAAGCTTATCATGTCCTCCTACCGATGATTGACCTGATGAAAATAGTGTGTGAGTAGTGAGTTAATCTATCAACTATTTACGGGTCTCTTCAGTTAACACCCACAATTTCATTCAGGAACACATTGGTACTTTTCGTTTACCAAACTTGAGGTTCTTGAAATTAATCAACCCAATCCGGTTGACCTATTTTTTTACTGAACATCTGTTATTGATAAATGTCCTTATTTTCCTCATATGATTACAAGTACACAACTTATTTCAGTATTTTGATTTAAACATATTTTATTCACAGAGAAAATGATTACGAACAAGGTTTCCAACTTAGAATACCCTCTTCTTATTTCAGTAATAGTCGTTTAGCACATCAAACGTGACATCGGAGTGTATTTATTTTTGCTGGTTCGCTAGTTCGAGCCATGAATACAATACATCAATATTATTGAAAACTATTTTCTCTCAAAGGACTTAAAATATTCAATTTGTGCAGGAAATGAGCTTAGCATATACAATTCATGCACAACGAAATCAACAACTGTTACCTGTTGTTGTTGTTGTTGTTGTTGCTGTTGAAGCAACAGTTCGCCAGTTGAAGCTTATCCTGTCCCTCGTGTACACCTATTGGCCAATTTACCTACTGACAACAATTGGAGTCCCAGCTTAACCCATATATGCTCCTCTACACGTATATACCCTTGGTTACAACTTGCCTCAAAACTACGCGAAATGACCTATTACCTGGGAACTATCTTAAATTAGAAGCACATAACAGCAATGTTAAATTTCGCAGGCTTGCCATCCCAGTTTTTCACCAGCTTTGTACCCTGGGACAGGATGGGGTTAACCTATACACGACTTACTGATGTATTATGGAAGCACATTCATTCATCCAAGAACGCAATGTTGTTTTCTTTGATCATGATGTTTATTGATTCCCAATCTTAATCAATACAATTTGTTTGACGTATTATGACTGATCAAATGTTATTGATAGAGGTCCTTATATTTGATTTTCACTCAAGAGATTTAAAGTCTCAACTTGCAGTAATGGCTGAGCAAAATTAAATCAACATTTTTGTTGTTGTTGCTGTGTTTCCAAACACTGCTAAAATAGCCATTGCAGACTTTCTCCTTCGAGTAAAGTGTGAATGAAATACTTTTTAAAAGTTCAAATACCTAATTGCTCCACAGATTTTTAAAATTTAGAAAAGCTTATTTTTCTTTCAAAATGATAATTTATTTGCTGCAGTTATTGATATTGGTAAATTAAATAGGACAGAATCTTACATGCGTCAATTGTTAAGGATTTCATTACTCTCCATCACCTTTTGTTTCATGATTATTAGAAGGCAAAACAAATAACTATAAGCATCCATAAAATATATATTTTCAATTATATGCTGCTTGGTTGTTTTAAAGCAATAAATATATATATTTACCTATATTAAAGCAATAAAGATAATAAATATATATATTTACCCTTTGAACTTCAACAGTGAGTCATAACGAAATAAAAATATAAAATTATCAAGTCCTTGAGTATATGCAAGTTTGACATCTAAAGCCAAAGGAATAACACAAATTGCTTTTAGCTATAAATATGCAAAGTAATTACTTTAGGCCGCAAACATTTCATTTATTTTGTGTCGTAGGCGTTGAAACGTGATGTGTTATAAATACCTTTCATTATCAGGTAAAACAATGAGTCTGTTTCTAGTATTCACTTTTGTGATATTTACCATAATTATATCAGATTGTATATTTTCGAAATCATTGTCAAGATTGGTAGATTATACATTATGTCCATCACATTTGATCTAATGATATCCAATTTATATGTTTTTAGGATGAAAGTCTAAATTTCATATTTCCCTAACATTTAATATCGATGAAAGGTTAACATTACAATGGGGAGAACAAATTACTTCTCACAAAATCACCAGTCGTAAAGATCAACGAACACATTCACTGAGAAACTTTCCAAAATGTTGAATTTCAAAATATATGATTCTCTGTGCAAAGATTCAAGTTAATAATACTTAATGCTTTGAAAAATATATAAATGTGTATCGGTAAAATGTTTGAAATGACAAATAACGTCATTCCATCAAAAATAAGAACGTGAGGACACCTAACATGTAAACACGCGATTTCAACAAAAATGTTAACTATAAATTTGGGTTTGTCATATCTTTTCAGAATTTATTCTTTTATAATAAAACGACTGAAACAGATCGAGGTTGCATTAATAATTTGATCGACAGTTAACAAATGATGCCAGATCAGTAACGAATAATTAGATTTTTTTTTTTTTTATTGATTTTAATAAGAAAGCTCATTTATGTTCATCTTCATGACTGCACAATCTCTTTCAAGTTAAAATTCTCTAAAACGTGGAGTGTGTCAGAACTGATGTCAATATTTATTTGTATGACATCTTTTTATTTCTTTTGACTATATTTTTTAATGAGAGATGGGACGAAGAAATCATACTCACTTACGGTAACATTTTGCGACAACGATTTATTGTTGTAAATAAGTCTCAAATATATATGTATTACATTTTATAAGGTTAGTTTTACCAATAAACTAACGAAAATCGCTTCCATTTACCGCAACATATTCTTAGGACTTTCCGTTACCGTCATCTATTTTCGCGGTAAATATGTTACTATGTGTGTTATGTCAATAACATACATATCTCAAGTAAGTGATGAATGTAAATAACCTTGTATGATCAACTGATAGTTGTTCTTCTACCAATCACTCTTCGATTGATATTATGTTCAATAATAATTACATGATAGGCCGTCAAAGTTAAACTTGAATTGATCAACATTGCCGTGACGTCAGGTTTTTACATTTATGTATGTAATTTATATAATGACGTTAAAGTGATGAAAAACGTCTGGTGACCCCCGATTATTATTTCTGAAATCTTTTGTTTATTGAACAGTGCACATCTTAATTATTAAATTTTAAGCAATATCTAAGATATGTGTGTCAGTGAAAAATCCTGTTGAATATGCGAAAACGGTTATGAAATTACGGTTTTTATTTAAAAAGAGCTTGATTTTTTAAAAATTCCTCAACATTGTCATTAATTTCAAAATATAGACTTGCTATTTATTTTCATATTTGATTAAATTGTATCTGAAAGAATTCAGAGTTCATTGTTTAAAGCGCAGGTTTATTTAAGTAGGTGAAATCGGTCAAAAATAGAGCAATTGGGTGACAGGGGTATTACTATTAATGCCGGTAATTCTTTAAATCATTCATTCATTCATTTAAATCATTCATTTACTTTCATTTTTGGATAAAAGACATAATACACTTGCTATTTTGAAAAAATAAGCGATTTCTAAAATATTTTATTTGATCGTCCCATCTCTCCTTGAGATCAAAATAAATGTGGTATTGTATAAAGAAACTTGCTCGAACGTTAATAGGTGAACAGTACTAGTATATTCGCATAGTTCATTCGGTGGTAATTTCAAAGTTTTCAATTTCTGAGTAAATAACTTCATTTAGAAAGATATACATGTTGGAGAATCTTTTGATGCGTATGTGTTCTAGATATTATTATTTGTGAAATATCATATATTATCAGAATTTGTTGGGAAAAACATAACAGTGCTTTAACACAGTTTTCGAAATTAGATCACCGCCACAACGAATTATGGAAATATTTCTTTTCATGTTTAATATACGTCTGATGATGATTACCTCTTTAACCAAGGGAACGTTTATTGGGTTTCAGACAGTTTTACTGTCTTTGAAGTTGCTAATGTAATTATCATCTTCTTTAGATAGTTACCATCATCACCTTTATGTTTGCAACATTATTGTCTTATCTCAATGTGGGTAACACGTAAACAGATATTAATGTATAAAAATGATTTTTTACTTTTAATTTCGTAGGAATCTTGCCTTTCTGTCGGATTCATTTTCATCAATGTTCTACAGGAATTATATTGCCATTGATGTTCATATAATCTTGTTGACTGAATGAACTTTTGATGTGAAATGTTCCAATGTGATGAGATTGATGTTTACAATCTAGGGGTTACAGTCCCATAAGAAATGAAATGTACATTACCTATAACTGCATATATACTTGAGGTGCCTCATCGTTAGTATTAAATTATAAGTCATAAGTTATAGTTATAATGTCATCCTGTGACATGACATCAATTTGGTTGGCTAGAAATTTCGTGGTTTACTATTGCAATGTACATCTGTTAACTAAGCATTTTTTGATAACTAGGTAGGTAAATGACGCCTTAGGTTCAATTATTTTTAAGAATGGAAAGTTACTAGTGATTTAACATTAACGTGAAATATATTCCCTATGTGAAGGATGGATCGAATGCCATATTTCAGATGGAACGAATGGTTATCCGGAGAGTATTGTGATATTTACAGAATGGTGTTTTAACAATATATGCATGTAAATATAACTGATGAAAACGTTTTTCTTTTCCCATTCTTTATTTCTTGACTTCTTTGTCTGGTCACGATGTTGAAAACATGGCCTCGGCGTAGTGGAGTTTACTAAATTGGCTTACTGGTATCGTCATAAATACACAAAATTATGTGAAAATACATTTGATACACAACACATACAAACATTTATGACGCAGGCAAATTATATTGCCCAGTTATTGTTCTTCTGCATACATATAGATGTACACCTTACTTGTAACCAGTAACAAAGTGTTCTAGACTTATTTAGATCTTACAGTGAACTTCATCAAACGAATCGGGGAGAACATTGATCAAGAACATTTATCATTTACACTGTTAAAAATAGTTGATATTGTAGGCGTTCAAAATACCCCTTCTCTAATAAGGCACAAGATAATCTACAAACCCAGTCTGTCCCTTATCCATTAACTCCTTAAAGGGATGGTTCTGTCGCCAAATTGGATTTTTTGCATTGCGTGAAATTAAAACATGCTATATTCTACCTAATTTTACAACTTTTTAATCACTAAAGACATATACTAATAGAGTATTCATACAGTAACACATAACATGTCATAAAAGTAATAAACAATTTACAGTTATGCTGTAGCGAAATTTCCCCCGCTCTTACGGTGATGAATGGCTTCAGTTCTCATTGTTTTTATTTTTCAACAAATGTGTGCTTGTGAGTATCAAGTTGTGAAATATATATCATCAAAATATCCCCATCATCAGTATATTTCAATTTAAATATGTGTTAATCATGTATTAATAATATATATGTTTAACAGGGATATCCTCTCGAATTTCATTTCCACAAAATATACCCCGATAGAACCCTCCTTTTAACATCATCAGTCAATCGATGCAATGCGGTCAATCAGTGTTCCAGATTTATTTTTAAATTTTTAGGACACTACAAATATTAATACTGCATCAAGGAGATCAGAGAGAAATTATGGACACCGATTTGTCTCACTTCGATTAACAGTAAATTGGAGACAAACTTTCTCTGCAATAATTTTCTCGTAAAAACGCTAAACCTTTTCGTAAATGTTGTTTGTGTCTAGACAAATTTTTAAATTGCACAGCTATTAAAATTCATTCATCTGACAAACCAGAGAAAATCAATCCCTATTAGACGTTGGTATATTGATTCATTTGAACATGTTATCGGTTTATTCGATTCAAGTTAGTCAAACAGTCGATGGGCCCATTGACAAAATTATAAGATCAGAGACGTACAATGGCCGGTCTGTCTCACGTCAGTTAATATTACTCTTCAGTTGTCAGACAAAGTTTCATTATCATTATTTTCTATGGTTAATGGCCAGCCTCCTCGTATCGATAGTCCTTAATATGTCTCCCCTTCTAGACAAGGATGTCTTTGAAATTGCAGACACAATGACGATTATTAAAGATAAACATGCATTTGTTTTCGAAAAACATTGAGATCAGAGAGAAAATGGGACCATTGATCTTGTAAATCTTGATTCATCCTGTAAAGTCCAGAAAATCAACAAGCGTTCCAGACACACGTTGATGTCCGCCAGTCTCTACTTTATCGATTCCTTCTGTTGTGAGCATCACTTTAATCGAATTGAGGAAGCCTATTACAACTTAAGATAAGTTGATGCTCTTGGCGTTTAAATGTTCCCGCCTCAAATGAACATTTCTTCAAAATAAGCTACTAGTAGTTTGTCTTATGTATATACATGCCAATGGCCATTGGGAGAAATGCGGTCAATGAAGTAAATACTTCCTTTTCATGCCTAAAACTTTAATACCTTTAGGTGTGTAACATGTCTATGTGAATAGGAGCAGTTAAATACCTTCAATTTAACAGATATCCAGATCGCGAGATCAAGGATAAAGAAGATTTAACCACTTTCGTCAAAATAAATTGTCAGTATTAAAAGCTGAAAGGGCAATAATCTTAAAGATTTAAATCCCTAATCACCTCGTTACGTCACAATCTAGAGAGAACATGGAGTTAGCAAACAAATTAGGACCAGTTAGTTAATACCGTTGTTTTATGTGGGAATTAGAATGGCAAAACCTATTGATAGATTGTTTCCACTGTATTTAGTATCTCAATTCATTGAGGAATCAAAACTAATTTTTAAGTTATCAATAACATAAAATACTGAGTGAGTGAGTCATTTTTAACGCCGCTTCGGCAGTATCACAGCCATTAGCGGCGAGAAATTTAGGCTAATTGATTAATTTTTTAAATAATTGCAAAAACAAAAAATAACGACACAAAGGCCGGTAAAAACACCAGTAAATTGTCACAATTTGATAAAACTGATTTAGAATAGGTTAAAGATACAAAGTGTCAAAAAGATTTACAGCTTATAATAAGTCTAAAACACGATGTTCGTCAAATTTGCTAAAAACTTGAGATATAGTAATATCTGGATAAAAGGTTTCCCTTATGTGTGCAGTGTCCCAACACTCACACAAGATGTGTCTAATCGTGAGGGGGCACTGGCAGGGAATACATACTGGGGGTCCTCCCCCCTTTAAAAAGGTATGAATGGGTGAGATGACTGTGTCCAATGCGACAATAAAATACTGAAACGGCAGATATATTTTTTCCTTAACACCATTACCCAAACATTGTTATTTCGCATATTCATTGAGCTCGTAGGAGAATCATTTACTTAAAATTAGACAATTAAAATTAGGCAAAATTAGTTTTCAGTTGTCAGACAAGTTTCGTCAACAATATTTAATGGTAAATGATCAGTTTCATGGTAAATGATCAGCATATTGTAATCAATATTTCGCAAAGGATCAGTCCAGCAATATTTTCAACTTTTGAACTGGAATGTTTTCCTGCAATTATTTAACATGGATTTGTTCATTTCTATTATCAGTGTTTTTGTGAAATAAAGTCATCTTCATCTTTAATAATGTTCATTGTCTTTGCAATTGCACAGACAATGAACATTATTAAAGATGAAAATATCAAAGAAAACTAATCTTTTAGATATTGATTCATCCATGAAAAGTACAGTAAGTCAACTAGCGTTCCAGACACATATTGATGTCCGCCAGTCTCTATGATATAGATACTTCACTTCAATAGAATCAAATGTTCCCAAATAACGTCACCAACAGTAAAACACCATTCTCTCTTCGGGAAATCAAGTTATAAATGAGTGTACATGGTTCCGTAAAGCCATGGCAATCGTTTTTTGTCTTTCGAAAAAATAAAATGTGTTCACAATAAAATGGCCGTCATGCAATTTTTGCTTTATACACAACACCGGTATTACCACTACGGATAATTGGTTTGTGTAATAAGATGTTGTACCCTCTAAAGTAAATATAAATGACATAAACCATTATTCTAAATGGGAAATTTTTAAAAATAAAATTTGCAAAAAACGTGCTACTGCCCCTTTAAACATGCTTTTCCTCAAAATAAACCACACGTAGTTCGTCTTACATAGATTAATGTCAATGGTCATTGGGAGGAATGTGTTGTTCTATGTGAAGTAAATAATTATAGGCATATATAGGCATAAATATATTGATATATTTGGGTGAGTAAAAGTGTACCTGTTAACTGACGTGTTTGAACAGCATCGACTATATAGAAACTCGGAAGAATCTGTCACATCTTATAAGATTATAAAAGAGGATTAAAGGGGCAGTAGCACGTTTTTTCGGTGAAATAAGTTGATAAAATGTATTGAAAAATAATGTCAGCAATAGTAAAAAAAGCTTCCCTCTTCGGAAAAAATCAGTGTACCTGGTTGCGTAAAGCCATGGGGGATTGTTTTTTATCATTCGAAATAATAAAATGTGTTCACAATAAAATGGCCGCCAAATTTGGCTTAATACGCAACACCGTTTTTACTACTATGTAAAATGTGTTTGTGTAATAAGAGGTTTTACCCTTTAAAGTAAATATAAATGACATAAACTATCATTATGAATGGGAAATTTGATAAAATAAAATTTGCAAAAAACGTGCAACTGCCCCTTTAAACCTTCTTTGGCAACTACGAACGATCTCTTACAAATAACTTAAATTCTGAATGTCGTTCCTATGTCATGTTAGGTATAGCATTATCAGGGTATACATTTGTAGTAGTATTATATTCACATTATCGCCTAAATAACCTGATACTACCGACCTATCGTAAAGCCTCAAGCTATTTAAGAGACCCACGTCTTGTAATAATCTTCCAATATAATTAGAAATCAATTAAAATCAGTTTTTTTTAATAATGAACAAGAATGTTGGATTCTCAGTTTTCCAGTGTTCAAATAAGAGGGTTTTATGATATTGGTCTAATTAAGGCAGTATTTAGAAAGTATTCAAGTCCATCATTCAATTTATCTTGTACGCTAATCGTGTATCTCGTGTCCACCAATTGATCAACTAAACTAAACTAAACAAAAATGAATGAGTTAACATGTCATCGATTTATGAATCTCTTCAATTAACACCGTACAGATCCGTCATTCACGAACACAATCTTGCTTTACTTCAACCATAATTGAGTTTTATCAAAAGAGCATTACTTTCCTAATATAAATCAACACAATTCGGTTGAATGAATAAAAGATTTTGATTCTGAGTTTTCCAGTGTTCAAATAAAAGGGTTTGGTGATATTGGTCCAATTAAGGCAGAATTCAGAAAGTATTTAAGTCCATCATTCAGTTTATCTTGTAAGCAAATCGTGTATCTCGTGTCCACCAATTATTGACCTACTAGCAATAATGAGGGAGTTAACATATCATCGATGCTTTTCTTTGACCATAATTAAGTTTTAACAAAAGAACATTACTTTCATTATATTAATCAACACAATTCGGTTGAATGAATAAAAGTGTTTGATTCTGAGAATTCCACAGGGTTCGAATAAGATGGTTTGGTGATATTGGACCAATCAGGGAATATTCAGAAACTATTGAAGTCCGTCATTCAGTTTAACTAGTGAACTAATCGTGTATCTCGTGTCTACCAATTGATCAATTGACCTACTGACACTAATGAGCGAGTTAACATATCATCGATTTACGGATCTCTTTTGTTAACACCGTACACATTCAATCTTCCAGGAACACAATCGTGCTTTTCTTTGACCATAATTAAGTTTTAACAAAAGAGTTTCACTTTCTTAACATTAATCAACACATGGTCGACCTATTTAACTGATTAGATGTTATTGACAAATGTTTTTATTTCCACTGACAAGATTTCAATCTTTCAAGTTTGAAACAGTGACTTAGCACGATTAAAACGAAATCAGAGTTTAGTTGTTGATTTAAAACCCCTGGCCCGCTCGGTCGAGCAGGTTCCAACACAATAAATACAAAACATCCTTTGATTTAAAAGAGCTGTTCTTGTTTTTTTGAAACCAGAACTTTTTAAATCATTAACACCAATCGGTTGACCGCATCCAATTTTATTTTATTGAAAACGTTTTCTCTCAAAGCACTTAAAGTATTCAATTTGTGTAGGAAATAGTATTGACTAAGCACATTCAATTCTATATTCTACATTACAACTACATTGACAACTATTTTCATATTGTTGTTGAACACACAGTTTGCCAGTTCAAGCAGTTTTCAAGAAAAGCAATAGTCATTTAGGAGATATGGCTGCAATAACACTAGTTGCAGTGATGTAAGTGAAATCAAATTGGATTTTACCTCATCTCAATATCGTCCGTCAGTTACCAACGAACAATAACTGGGAATTTGTGAAGGTGTAAGTTAACGTAGTGTCTTGATGGGATCACTTGATTATGTACAAGGCTAGCTGCGGGGCGATGCCACCTGCTAGGGGGCAACACGACGTCGGGTTAGTCAAGTCACCTGGGTTATTCTGAAGCACGTTACAGGTCACGTGATGGGCGTACAGCATGCACTGATATACTATATGATTAACAACTGATAAAATTACTCAGTTTAGTATACAACAGTTGACTAAGCATATCTACAATAAGTTTACATTGTACATAACAACTACATCGACAACTATGCTTATTAATTGTTTTGTGCGAGTTCCAGCAGTTTTGCAAGCAAAGGCAATATTTATTTTGGATATATTGTTGCAATAATACTTGTTGCAGTGATGTTAGTGAAGTCAAATTGTATTTTCACCTCACCTCAATATCGTCCGTCAGTTACCAACGAATAATAACTTGGAAAACTTCATTGATCAAGAATGACATGATCTGTTGTGGGAACAGTTTTATCACACCAAAAAGGCGATCATGCAAAACCCGATTATTAATTGATTTTTGTGAGTAAAAGTCTCATAATAATGGTGACATTTGAACATCCTTTGAAAACATTTGCTCAGCACAACTAAAACGACATCTCAGTATATTTGGTATTATTGTTTTTCTTAACTCTTGGTTTGCTAGTTCGAGCAATAAATACAATTTTCTCTTACCATACTGTGCAGAACAGGACTTAGCACATACAATTAACTCACGAAAAAGTCAACAACTGTTATTTGTTGTTGTGCTTGTTGTTGCGTTGTTGAACCAACGAAGATTCTTAATCAATGCAATTCGATTGACTTTTGTCGAATGTTAATGACAAATGTCCTTATTTTCACTCACACGATATGTAATGTATTCAACTACTTCAAAGAAGTGGATATTCAGGACTAAATCGAAATCGTTGTTGTTGTTGTGTTTCCAAACCCATGGATTTCTTGTTAAAGCAGATGTCAACACAATTAATCCAGTAGAAATTGCATTTAACCCGAATATTTAGTATAACAAGCACATTTTATGACCAAAAAACCCCGAATGGGGTACTTGATCACCAGGGAAAACACAACCAAAATCAACCCATGGTTCTCTTGTTAAAGCAGATTTCAACAAAGAGATAATTCTCTACAGAGTTATAAAAGTGAAAGAGAAATACACTTCAGAAGTTCAAATACCTAATCGGCTCAGTAAATTCGTTGTTGCAGTTGTTTTCTGCTTAGGGTATGGCATACAAAAGACACATTACTCGTTGCAGAGTAATCTAACTAGAAGATCACATGATCATGGAAACATATTAGTTTCTTTGTTGTCATTAATTGACAACCAAATTGTTAATGGAACATTGATGTTAAAGGGGCAGTAGCATGTTTTTTCGTAAGTCAATGAAATTTACTTGATAAATTATGTCATCAATACTAAAACACTTTTCTCTCTACGGAAAATTAAGTTTAAATGAGTGCACTCGGTTCCGTAAAGCCATGGGGATCGTTTTCGTCATTCGAAATAATAAATCTCTTCATAATAAAATGGTCGTCATGCAATTTTGGCTATATACGCAACACCGTTATTACCACTACGGATGATGTGTCTGTGAAATATGTTGTACCCTCTAAAAAAATATAAATGACATAAACTATCATTATAAATGAGAAATTTGAAAAAATAAAATTTGCAAAAAACGTGCTTCTGCCCCTTTAAAGTTAAAGAAACATTTAAAAATAATTGATCATAACAGATATAACATTAGATCTGACTAACTGTAGAAGATCTCCCTCATGAATATGCGAACTTTAATATTGAAAATACTTTTCATTCTCACGCTCTTGATGTTGACGGAATGACTCAATTTGTCATTTCCATGTTGTTTTTACCGAAACCATTTTCATTTCAAAAAACTTTTTTCCCAAGTTTAATGTAGTGACCTTTCATCAATATAACATATTAAGGAAATATTAGATAAAGACTTTGATCATAGATGTATGCAAATTAGATGATATTAGATCAAATATGATGTTTTTAAAATTATAATCTTCTAATCTTGACAGTGATTTGGACAGGGATAAAATCTGATGAAATGATGGGAAATGTCACATGAGTGTAAACCAAAAACAAGTAGCTTGCGTAGATCAAAGATATTCACAATGTATCATGTTGAGATGATCACGATGCAAAATTTCCGTAATGTTTGGACCCTACAGCGCAACTGATAGATGAGATTGAGATGTTATGGAACATTAAATTAAAATTTATAGCTAAAATCATTTTTGGTTTTAAATGTCAAACTTGCATACTCTCAAGGTTTTAATGATTTGATATTCTTATTTCGAAGTCATGACTCACCGAATACAGTGCAAATAAGAGTGATCAAGTGAGGTGGCGTATTCCAGGGCGCTACTTAAGTTGAATGATCAGCGTATTACGTTTTTTTGCAAAATTTCCTATTTACAATGATAATTTGTGTCATATTAGCATTAACACTTATTAAAGTAGTGGAAAAGGTAATGGAGAATGCATTCGGAGCCGTGGATTCGTTAAAAATAATCAACGAGCCCCGAAGGAGCGAGTTGATTATTTTTAATGAATCCACGGCTCCGAATGCATTCTCCATCTTAATCCATGTATGACGTCACGAACATACATATGTGATTATCTTGCATTATAGACAATACATTTCAATTATGTAACCTAGAAAAATATTATTTTGCAAATCTCAGTGCCCATTCATCGGATATGGAACACGTAGCTTCGACCATTATGAAATGGATTCTTCCACGCACGTGCATGGCGCAAATCTTCCACGCAAAGCGATTTGACTGACAGCCGAACTCATGCATTTCATGTGTTTCAGCACGATCCCCATGCGTTTCACACTTCACCAGTCTTGTCTTGAATGCAGGGATCCTACTGACAAACAATCAAATGATTACCAGCAGGCCTGGTAGTCGAATAGGTTAGGGCGCTGCGTACGGACGAACGGTTACATGTTCGATTCCCGGGTCAGTCATTACAAAAATAATCAGATATTTTAAGATTCTATTCAGATATACTAAGACAAAATACATCATTCTTGAACAAATTACTTTGTGAGCCATTACGAAAAATGTCAAAACCTGACACCCCTCAAGACTGGTTTAGTCAATGACCAGTAGATTCTTAACACAATAGAGTGACGTCATCACCATGGATTAATCTCAGTTAGCAAACATTCTATTATAATGCCTCACTATCAATAGTCGTTTCATTTTGACATATTATTAACTCATGAGCACCGTTAATAATTGTCAAAAGAAATGCAGATAACAATGTATGACAGTCACATGTTCTGATGTATCACAAATAATAATATTCAGAATACATACATAAAAAGGCTACAACGTACATGTCTTTCCAGATTAATTTATCAATAGTCGTTTCATTTTGACATATTATTAATTCATGAAGCTGAAATAGTATGGTGTCAAATTTGAATGAGATCTTTTGAAAGTTAGGGTCTTGCAGATATCAAGTTCTACACAGCTACATGAGGTGAATAGTCAACATGACAAGTTTTGTTCAGTTAGGCCTTACAGTTTTCAATATGTATTTGAACTTTTAAAGAGTATTGTATTCACACTTTTATTTCTCTCTTTGATGTTGTAACCTGCCTGTAACATAACAACAACAATAAAGATGTTGATAAGCCATTACCATTTCCAAGTTGAAGACTTTGAATTTTGTGGAAATAAAAACATTTTAATAAGATTTTATCAGTCCAAATAAGCCAATCGAATTGTGTTGGTGAAGGTTCTTAGTTCAAGTTAAGTTCTTTTAAATGTTGTGTTCAAAGAAAGCAAGATTGTGTTTCTGGTTGGGTGAATGTGGTTCCTAAATTGGTTAACCTGGAGTCCATGGATTTATTGTTGTCAGTAGGTCAATTATTCAATAGGTTGACGAGGTCGTTAGTATCAGGCTGGCTGATAATGTGAGAAAAACACTACTGTAATTTTGTTAATGCTATATCTTACATGCTGAAAGAACTCCATTCATGTTCAAATATATTTGAAAAAAGATACTGTTGATATTTACAAATGTCATTTGACTAAAGAAACTAGTAGGTTATTAAGAGGAAATCTATGTTTGACAAGAAAACAGTTAAATGCTAACGGTATCCAGTTATCTTTAAAATTGTAACAGGCATCATTGATTCGATTAAATTATGTTTCACACAGAATGAATCGATAAAGTACAGACTGGCGGATATCCGCTTGTGTCTAGATGACTTTACAGGCTGAATCAATAGTTGAGTTTTTTTGTGCAATAATTTTATATTCATCTGTAATAATGTTCATTGTCTGTACAATTTTGAAGTAACATCTGCATCTGTGCAATTGAAGACATATTGAGAAATATGAATTACAAGATTCTGATTATTAACCATGAAATAAAACTGAAAACTAATGTCAGCTGACGTGAGACCACATATTGAGAAAAATCAATTACAAGATGCTGATCATTAACCACGAAATGAAGTTGATGAATACTTATATCAACTGACGTGAGATAGTCTACTAGACAGTGTGCGTCTTTGATCATCTTAGTAGAAGATATTCTTTACTTGGGTTCTGCTTCGGATCAAGAGGTCCGGGGTTCGAAACTTTGTCTGCAGTAGAGAACTGTTCTACACACAGTAAGGTTTGGGTGCAATGCTACACTGAATTTCAGCGTAGTACCACCCATGGTTCGCTAATTTCCAGCCGTTGCTCGGAGGTTTCACTGCAATGCATAGCCACATGGCGTTGCGGGCTTTCTCCCTCCCGTAATACTAGCAGCCGCGATATAAGTGAAATACTCTTGAAAGTGGCGTTAAACCCCAACTCACCTCACCGTCACCTCTTTACTGGGGAAAGACCGAGTAACTGTGTTAAATTGATTATAGTGATAATTCATAGGAATGAGTCGATATGCTGCCGACTAATGGTGATAGCTGTTCTTTGCTATGTAGAATAAATGTGTTTCATTGGCTGTGCAATTTCAAAATTTCTCTAGAATGTAGAGAATACATCTCTGAAAAGATTCAGATGTTTTAGGAGCAACAATATTTTAATGAAAATCTATTTCCAATTTGCTGTAATCGGTGTAAAACAATTCGGTACTCATAATTTTTCTCTTTGATCTCCTTGCTGAGTATTTTCTTTGAACTGAAAAATTCAGAATCTGTCTTGACTGTATTGAATAAATTTGGCTGATGGTTTGAAAGAGTAAGTCGATATGGGATCGCATAGTATACCTAGGACCTTATAAAGGAAAGGTTATTTTAACGCCTACAATATAAGATGTTATGTCATGTTATTTGACATCATTTATTATTTTAGATTGATGGTTTTCATGAGACATTGCTACAGTAAATGATTAGGCTCAAACCTATTTTCAAACCTGGTTTCAAACCTATTTTCATATAATTTGTGTATTTGTGACAACCAATAAGAGTAGTCAATTTAGCAGATTCCATGGCGCTGGGCACATTATCAATGACGTTAGATGTCTAAAACCATCAGCAACCAATCCACGAAAGGAATATTTTATCTGTGATATTTTTCAATTTAAACATTAAACATCAGAAATACATGCAAGCAACAACATTGTAATAATGTTTAAAATAGATGAAAATATATTTCTTTATGGATATTTATAAATCGAACAAAAAGGCAACATTAGTTCTTAAATGAAAAATACATATCTATATATATATTTATTATTCGTTATGTACATTTAGAGAGAGCAATCATGTTGATGTGGTTCAGATGATGCCAACCATCTGAAGAAGACCTCAATTAAATTAACAACTTCCAAGATAGTAAGATAAATATATCTGAAAGAAGATAAGAATTCTCTTGCTCACAGAAATTATCGTTATCAAAACACGAAAAGAAATTTTTCAATATTTAAAAAGTGGAGATATTTTAATGTTAAAACTGAGCAAAGTGACAAAAAACACTGTTAATAATTACCAACAGAAATGCAGATAACAATGTATGACAGTCAAATGTTTTGATGTATCACAAATAATAATATTCAGAATACATACATAAAAAAGGGTACACCGTGCATGTCTTTACAGATTAAGTTATTTTACTCACAAATAAAACTTTGAAAATGTCGTCAAAGAAAAAGGAGAAAACACTTTCATCAGTGAGCAATATTTCTATAAAGATAACCACATTTATTTTCATCTCCAGAAAGATACTATCCATGATACATCATGAAAGTAAATATTTACATCACATCACAAACTGTTGTTGTATTGCAGAAGATCACTTGGTAACGAAGATGTATTAATTAGCTTTATTTTATGTTAAAAAGCTTTTCTGCCCAGGCATCAAATTTAAACTGATGATTTAAATGTTTGATATGTTTTAGTTTAGACATAACAAAAAAAATTCTGACAAAATATGATACACTCATGTATATGCAAATTTATTGTTTGTTGATGAAATCACGTTTCTCCAGGTTTCAACATGTTCTCAATCTTGACGTAATGACTTAATATGTCATTTCAAATGTTTGATCGAAATCAATTTCATCAATATTTCAGAGCATAATTCATTATACAATTTAATTTTGGCCCACAGGACTTTGATCTTTGAAAGAAAATCAAAAATTTCCAAAGTTTCTAAATGCAGTTGTTCTTTGATCTGGTGATTTTGTGAACTGGGAAAACACCTCTTCAAGTTTATTATAATATGTTGTCGCTTTAAACGATGAAATATGAAAAGTAGATTGTCAAGGTCCATACACATTAAATAATGTAAGATGCAATCCGATGTTTTAGTATTTTTAACCTTCAACTGATATTCATTGTTTAAAATCATGTGATGTCATCAATCAAATATTTTAAACAACTATTTCTTCCTTAAGCAGTAACACTTTAAAAGTATAGTTCCTGATGCAGTGTTGCCATGATATGTACAATAAAGATGATATAGGACTTTGAAATGCATTTGTAATATCTAATTTAATTTGTAAATTCATATAAAAACAAATTTGTGTTATCCGTTTAGCAGACGTGACCGTATTCAGTGAATAAATAGTTCAGGTAATTAGAGAATAGTTGTCTATTTTTTACTTTTACCATATTTATTTCAATGAGTGAGGTGGAAAGTGTCTGTTTCACGAGTGGCGAATGGTATTTGTAAAACGAAAATGACATATGTTTATTCAAGTCTGCCAATCGAACTTTATTTCAAGAAAACAAGGTATCCAGACAACAACTTATACATCGTTTCGGAGTATACATGTAAGCCACAGTTGTTTGAAAATGTAGATCAACGGTTTTATTGAGGTAATGGATACCGATTATGTTGGGGCTCCATGCATTAGCTCTCGACAGGAATTGAGCAATGGGTGATTTATGGCTGTATGGGTGATTTATGAATTTATCATCCAAGACTGTGTTCCACAGGAGATATCACTTGTGTGAGATCAAGCGATATCTCCTAGGAGATATCGTTTTGAGAGTAGATTTTGCACAATGCCCTGTCACCGTCAACTACATGACATCACAATGCTTTTACATAATACAGCAATGACATCACAATTATATGACGTCATAAACGTGACGTCACAATGCTATGACATCACCGCATTGGAAGTCAAATGGCAGAACTGTGCTCAGAGATGTACACTATTTTCATTGAAACGTAATAATAATGATTTTGGATGATAAATAGAATCTCACCCTCGTGAAGCCTCGGATATTTGTAACTTTTATCAACTCAGAAGACACTTGGGTGAGATTCTCTATGTTTCAGTGAACTTAAATTTGTGAGTGACAATCACATGACGGGTTAACCCCTTTAGCACGGTTTATTGTCGGTTTTTGTCTTAGGATGTTGATGGCGTTCTGAAGCTTTCTTTGGCGCAAATATTCTTTATTGATGGACAGGTAGTTGGCAGTCTCCCAACTGATGGTGTTGATCATGCATCAAAGTAAAGATAATTTAACATTACATATCGCCTAGTAAATAATGTGTGTGTATGTTGAATTCTAATACTTTTATGCTTATAATTCGACTTGATGACCGTGTATAAAATCCACGTGTACCTTGTGATAAAAGAATGTCATAATCAATTAAAACCCCTTTGAAGAGTACACCAAGCTAGGATAGGATAATATAGAACATGTTACTGACAATTCCAATTTGTAAATTTGAAATGTGTACATCTTTAATTGTGCTCTAGATCTATTTCAAGTTTAATACATTTTGTATTTTCTTATAACTCAGTAAGTATCATATATAAAAGTTATATGTTAATCTCTGGTTGTTGACAGTAAAGGCAATGTTATACCTGAAGTTAATTATTAGTTTATTGTATTTAATGTGTATACCATCTCGTATTGTAAGTTAGAGACGGTGTTGGAGTCCCTTTGTAAATAAATATGTAGTAATTTATCTTCGTTTCTCCTCCAACACATCACAGGCAGACTTTATCTACCACAACGTTCCCTATATTGTGTAATCAAGTGAGCTAGGGAACAATATCTTTATCCTAATCGTGTCCCACACGTATTTAACTTGAAAAAATTGACAGAAGGGAATAATTTCTTTTATCTATCTTAAGTACTTCTTACTCTGAGAGAAAGATAGGTATTGTATTAGCTCAAGCGATGCAAAGGTATATAACTCGATAAGACCCTCTGTTGTTTGTTTCTCACCAGATAAGAAAAATACCACACAAATAGGATGTCTGGCGTGTTTGAATACAATAACCACAAATCACATTGTTATATACATAAGAACAAAAGCTAAGCAGTACACGATGCTCTTCCCTGAAATGGTTTTCGGATAACGAATCAGACAATCTAATGGAAAGGACTAGAGACAAGATGATAGAAAATATATTCAAGAGTTAAAAAACTTCCACGCTCACGGATGAATAAGAAGATGAGTTTAAAAATTGATTTCAAGAATATGTATGAGAAGTTATTTTTTTTATGCTCATGATAAATTAAAGTAAGGTTTTAATTTATTTTTGTAATCAAGACAATATATCAAAAAACCCTTTTTTCAGTCACAATTAACCATTCTCTGGCTTTAGAAAACATCACTAGTAAAACTTGAATGTGAGAATAAAATGAGGAATACTCTTCTGGATAACGTGGAACCAGTCACTAATTGAAACAACACACCTATTGTTAGAACTATATTCTTATCCGTCACCTGATTAGGATCATTACATGCTCAGTACCGTGGAGTGTGATAGGGTGCTTGGAAAACCTCATTGACCGTAAAGTCACTGTTGCTTTCTACAGAGTTATCTTAATAACGGACATCAGAAGTGCCTTGACCAGCGTGTTGCAGAATCAAATCTGGCCACCAGACAACATCACTGCATGAACAGGACATTAGCAAGAATAAAACGAGGATTATTGTTCTGGATAACGTGGACCAGTCACTAATTCAGACCAGGCAGTTCCTGATAATGATCAATACAAAGACATGCTCAGTACCGTAGAGTGTGACACAAGGGTGCTTGGGAAACCTCGTTAAATCTCATGGACTACAAGTCGCTTTTGCGTGTCTACAGAGTAGTACAGAGTTATCTTAATTAATGGACATCAGTAGAAGTGTCTTGCCCAGTGTGTCCCTTTGACCACAGAATCAAAGGAAAGGACACTGAGGATATCCTATGTAATGCAACCCTGGACCATTCTTTGTGAGTGGACATAGAGAACATACCTGATTCGATTCGACTTATATTGATTCAATTATATGTTGGAATTCTCCACTGGTACCAGTTTCAGTATCTTCTCCTGATCCAGTTCCAAATGGCTACTGAGGATTAGATTGATAATGGTTTATCAAGTTTCCTAATGCGGTTACCAATAGGTGTAACTGTGTTGTTATCACAAGTGGTTGTAAGCTGTAGTTTCAGCATTTACTTGTGATCAGTACTATATCATCACTGTGTTGTCTTAACGATTCTCTCTCTCAGGTTGTGTTGTGTGGTATGTAATGCAACTGGTTTACATATTTGCAAGTCTTAGTTTGTTGATCTAATACTAATGGGGAAATGTTTCAGAAGAACTTTAATATCATCTTAAACTTGAATGTAGAATTAAGATTGTTTAATCAAATATGGCGAAAAGAAAATGTCAAAATATTCACAATAAAAAAAATCCAATATCTTATAATCACTTTCATTTACTTTAATTTCTATCAATGTTCAAGCTAATAAATATTAGATTTTCATTGGGACAATTTCATTAACTAAATTTTAAAATATATTAGATATGTATTAATAAAAAACCTTATTAACTGATAAATTTGTATCTCAGGTCACATTTGGTCGGTAACTTATGAAAGTATGTGAAATTTAAATAACAAAACTTCACCTTTTTCTATAACTGTTTGATAGAATTAATATTGTTTTAATTAAATTTCATGGAAATGGACAGTAGAGATGCGTCTCCGTTTGAAACTCAACTAATACATAATATTAAATTTTTAATAACCATTTACATCTTCCTGCTTGTATGTTGAAGAAAAATCATCAAAATGTAAACCAAATGTACACATACAGTGTAAATCACAGTGTAAGATTTGGACATATATTTCTAGTATATATAATACTATGCATATAAGAGCAAGGTACAAGTATTGTATTCAATTATACAAATATATACAAGTACATACATACATTTTAAATTTTAAACTTATTGTTCTCAATAAGTAGTTTAATAAAAACTGTTAATTTAATTCCATATCGTGGTTGACGAAATTGTGTTTATTTTAATAAAAAAGTTGTTTTAATCACTTTTTTGTTATTTCTATCAATGTCATATTCATCAGTACTAAATGTTAGATTTGATATTCGTAATTCGAATAGTCATTTAGACGCTTAGAAGCAAAATTCACGTTAAAGATAAAGCTTGTGTCGTGTCGTGTCGTGTTGCGTTTTGATTTGACTACTTTAAAGGGGCAGTAGCACGTTTTTTCGCTCAAATAAGTCGATGAAATGTATTTAAAAAATAATTTCACAATTCATAAAACACCCTTCTGTCTTTGGAAAATCAAGTTAAAAATGGGTGTACATGGTTCCGTAAAGCAATGGGGATCGTTTTTGTCATTCGAAATAATAAATTGTGTTCACAATAAAATGGCCGCCATGCAATTTTTGCTTTATATGCAACACCGTTATCACAACTACGGACAATTGGTTTGTGTAATAGGATGCTTTACCCTCTAAAGTAAATTTAAATGACACAAACTATCATTATAAATAGGAAATTTGAAAAAATAAATTTGGCGTGTTACTGCCCCTTTAATATTGATTAAAATTTGTCTGGAAATTGAAAACTAATATCAACTGACATGACTTCTGGTCTTTCCTATCTCTGATCATCTTGGCGACGAATTTTCTTTTCAAAGGAAATTTAGAATTGTGTCAGGAAAGCCCCTTAAGGCCTGTGCAATTGATTAAACTGATACTTTATAGGAATGAATCCATACACTACCATCTAATGGTGAAAGCGTTTCTCTGGTTTGTTGGATGAATGAATGTCATTGGCTGTTCAATTTGACAATTTGCCTAGTATAGTAATCATTATATGAAATTCTATCTATCGGTGAAACAATATCTCTTTGAAGACATTTTACAACTGATTCAGATAACAGTTAGACAAGCTTTGTTCTACATTAAAAGCACAAAAACATTACTTCCCTTCTTGTTACGCACTTTAAGAGCATAGGGATGAAAGAAACATTTAACATCAACAATGCATTCAAGCAACGATATAACAGGAATGTTTCAACATCCATGGAAACAATATTTCTTTGAAGACATCGATGAAAAGCTGGAAAGATTCATTCCACATTAAAAGCAAAAACACATTTTTACGGAAAAAGAATATGAAACTAGTTGCATACATTAATATATCTCTTTCATGTTAGGCATATTTGGATAAGGCAATACAGTTTAAATTATCGAGATTATGGCCACCATCAAATTAACAAAATTAAATGATTGACTTCCGAGAATAAATCTGTATTATCCATAGGATTTGTTTGTTGAAGAGATGATCTACTGAGGTCATCAGGAAGTCATCAATCATGAAAAGAAATCTTTGAAAATATTCTCATCTCGGAAGAATTTTTTTTATAAAAGCAGTAATAATATTTCCAAACAAAATCATATAATTATTGTTATCTCACCAATAATAATATTCATACATTATTCATAATAAAGACATACACATCAAACAGTACTCTAAGGCATCTCTGTAATACGATCATTATCTGTCAAATTGTAAGGATATGATCATAATAAAACTAAACATGAAAAGAATGTTTCACTAATCTAATAGTGGTGATATTTTCACCTCCACACAAAA
Source organism: Gibbula magus (assembly GCA_936450465.1). Classification (NCBI taxonomy): domain Eukaryota; kingdom Metazoa; phylum Mollusca; class Gastropoda; order Trochida; family Trochidae; genus Gibbula; species Gibbula magus. The sequence goes on along the minus strand of OW388300.1, from coordinate 18,438,597 downwards.
AATAATTTGCAACCAATATCAGATAATTATTGATATCTCAGCAATAATAATATTCAGAACACATAGTCATCAAACTGTGAACTAACGTATGTCTAATCTTTCTAGATTAAGTTGAAGCGATGTTTACACACAAAGGAAGCTTATATGAAATATTAAGACATTTTCTTCAAATGAAATAAGATATGAAATATGAAATAATATAGCCTGATGGATGTTTATTTTGCTCGAATTCATTTCTCTCTGATTTATCCAGATGTTTACTTTTAATAAAGGACTGAATTGTTTCTATTGTTAATGAAACCTTTCATATTATGATCAAAATATTTAAAAAACGATTTATCCTAAATACCAAAACCGTGTACATTTACTATAAATCAATATTAGGGTATCCATTGGGACAACCCTTGATCTTTAGAAGTTAATTCAGAGATATATCATGAGTAAATATTGATAGGATATGACATCAGACTGACGCACTAAACGTTGCAGAAAATTCTTACTTGCTGAAGATATTGAAGAAAATCAAATGGTGATGGAGATATAAACTACTCAGTTTTAGTTAAAAGATGATAAGATCTGACATCAGATATGTTGCACTGAAGAAGAAGACCACACACTCATGAATATGTAAACCTATCAGTAAACTTTGTTGATGCATTGGGCATATGAATACTCATGAGCTTGCAAAGATAAAGTTAACTTTGTTGTTAAAATCACGTTTCTTCAAAGTTCATATATTGGTTTCCTGATGTCCTAAAAGTTGATGGAATGACTTAATTTGTCATTTTAAATGTCTTAATGAAACCATTTTCATAAATAGGTCATAGCATTGAACATTATAACTTCTTCTTGGCACACACGACTTTGATCCGATTCTTTGAAATTGAACAGTTTGCCAAATGTTCTTTGATCTTTAAAACCAGGAATTTTATTTTAAAATCTAATAAATTTAATTAAATTTGATATACATACCTGATATAAAATGTTAAGTAAATATGAAATATATACTCTGGGTAAAATACATAAAATCAGATCTTATTGAATGACACCTGTTTAAAAGATTATAATCTACCAATCCTGACAGTGATTTTGAATGTGTAACATCTGATTAAATGGCAAATGTCACTGAGTGAAAACAAGAAACAAAACCATTTGTTTAATCAGTAATGCTTCAAAGGTATCATGCTGAGAGAATCACGATGTAATATAGCCGTGATGTTTGCACTCTACAGTGAAACTGATAGATGAGACTTCGTAAATGTATAGCTTAAAGCAATTTGCGTTACTAGTTTGGTTTTAAATGTCAAACTGGTATATTCTCATTTAATAATGTAATTTCGAAATCATGATTCACTGAATACAGGGCATAAAGGTACCTCTTTATTTATCATCTTTATTTCTCTTTAAAATAATGAAATTGAATATATATATTATGATAGTAATAAATCCTAAAGAAATAACACATGTTTATCAAATTCTGTAATTTTCAATTTACCAATTGTTGAACATTATCAATAATTAACTTAATTAAGTCAGCATTCTATGAGGCGATTAGGTATTTTAACTTTTAAATGGTATTTCTTTTACACATTTATTACTCTAAGGAGAAAGCCTGTGATGGATATCTATTGTATTGAAACCTGTTTGAAGCATTTTCAAGTTGAAGACTTTGAATGTTGTAAGTGAAATTTGTCAACAGTATTTGATCAAAAAAGTCAACCCAATTATGTTGATTAAGATTCGGAAAGAGAAGTTACTTATTACAACATCATTATGATAAAAAAAAAAACAAGGTTGTGGCCCTAAATGGATGAATGTGGTTCCTAAATATATCAGTCAATAGGTTTAATTTGACTCCATGGATCTATTGTTCTTAGCAGGTCAATTGGCCAATCGGTGCACACAAGGGACAGGATAAGCATTAAACGGTAAACACTGGTTTTAAAAAAACAACGACACAAATAAGGCTGCATAAAATGATTTAAATGTTTCTTGAGCACATTATTGTAAGTTAAGTGTGACGAGGGCGGTAGGACTATTTCTTGTTGGATAACATAATGAGGGAGGAGTATATGTTATTTTTTCCATCAAAATATAGAATAGAACATATAGAAGTAAACAAAATATATATGGTCGACAAATGAATTTCGGGGTTTATCAAAAATAAGTTCTTAATTTATTTTTTAAAATGACAATAACAAGCTGTCACCCGCAAAAATAAAAGCGATGCCCCGATTCCCGAGAAACATTTAACTTTTTTTTATTTAGCCTAACTGTGGGCGATTTCATTATGAGTGAATTATATGTGCTAATCCTGCACATAAGCCTGCATAAATTGAATACTAAAGTCTTGTGAGAGAAAATACTTTTGAGCTAGCGAACCAGTTTTGAAAAGCCATCGACAACAGATATGCTCTGATGTCATTTCAGTTGTGCTAAGTAGTTAAGTAGTAACTATTTCCAACATGTGTTGATTACTTTAAATCTAGTGAATGGAACATTTGTCAATAACAACCGTCAAATAGGTCAAGCAAATTGTGTTGATTAATATTAGGGAAGTAATGCTCTTTTGATAAACTCAATTATGGTTGAAGAAAAGCAAGATTGTGTACGTGAATGATGGTTCTGTACGGTGTTAATTGAAGAGATACAAAAATCGATGATATGAACTCATTCATTATTCTCAGTAAGTCAATTGATCAATCGGTAGACACGAGATACAAGATTAGATTACAAGATAAACTGAATGACGGATTTCAACCCTTTCTGAATACTCCCCGATTAGACCTATAACACCAAACCCTCTTATCGAACACTTTGGAAAACTCAGGATCAAACACTGTTATTCATTATATTCAATACCTGTTGGAATTAGGGAGCTTCTTACAAGACCCGGGTCTCTTTTGAATCTAATGGCTTTGCAGAGAGGCAGTTAGAATCAGGTAATGTGATAATGTGAGTAAAATACTACTGTAAATTTGTTAATGCTACATGTTACATACTGTAGAAAGTACATTCAGACTTCCAAATATTTAAAAGACATCATTGATATTGATAAATTAATTTGACCATGGAATTGTGGTTTAATCTTTATCATTCTGATCTCAAAATATGTGCTAGCTTCTGAAGGATATTTTCTATACACCATAGAAAGATATCTTTGGTATTGACAACTTCACCTTGCCTAAAGAATAGAGTTTCAAGATATGGCGTCTTCTTCTGAATCACTATATTATCGAAGGTGTTCAAATTCCCCCATTTACATTACAATTCACACTTTACTCACCTAAATGTGTCGATATATTTAGGTGTGAAAAGAAATGATTTACTACAAACTTGGAATAGAGAACAACACATTTCTCCCAGTGACCACTATGATGTTGGATAAACTACTAGTAGTTTATTTTGAGCCACTCTAATGTTACCAGACATTCATTGTAGGAACGTTTCTTTGAAGACATTGAAAAGGTTTCAACATTTAGGCAAGATTCGTCCAACATTAAAGCACAAACATTATTATGGTAATGTGAAATGGAATTATTTTTGTACATTTATATGTTATATTTGTTACATGTTGGACTTATTAAGATACGGCAATAACGTTGAAACGATCGAGGTGTTGCCAAACATCAAAAGGAGGCCACAATTAAATGATTGATTTCCGAGATAGTAAAACGAATAAATCTGAAATACGATAGGAGTTTTTTTTTCTATAATGTTGAAGAGATGATCTACTGAGGTCATCCGGAAGCCATCAATCATGAAAAGAAATCTTTCAATATATTATCACCTCAGAAAAAAAACAGTAATCATGTTTCCAAACAAAATCATATAATTATTGTTATCTCACCAAAAATAATGTTTATACATACACATCAAACGGTACGGTATGTGGGATTTTCTAAAATTCGAAATTAAGTTGACGCGAAAGCCATTTTTAGTTCCATATCAAAGATTAAATCTGAAACTTTCATCAAATGAAAAAGGGGAAACATGAAGTTCTGTCGTAAGTAATTCTAAATTGAAGGAGAGCACGTGCTCATAGAAAGCTCGAAGTTAACTGTTAAGGTTTCTTTGATGCTAAAATGCTTCGCTTCCCAACAATCTCTATCTATATGCAACCTAGAAAAGTTTAAGATACATTTAAAAAGAGACATTCTTACAAGGAATAACATATTTTCTCAAGGGTTGAAGAAGGAGATGGCGCACTCATGAATACTAAACTTTGTAAACTTTGATGTTGAAAGAACTTTTCTGGTTTTCTCTGATATTTTGTTTTCTCTTATTCTCAATGTTGATGGAATGTTTTGATTTTTCATTGTCATTTCAGATGTTTTAACGAACCCATTTTCATAAATCGATCATAACATTATTCAATATGAACTTGAATCTTGGCACAAACAATCTTTTGAAATTCAACATTTTTAGTAATGTACTCTTTGATCTTTGGGAATGGTGATTTTGTTAGAAGAAATTTGTCAATTTTATGTTTCATGGATATAAAATGTTAAGGAAAAAATTAATACTAACTTTGATCAAAGATACTTACAGATTAGATAATATTTGATCTTCTAAGGAATAATAATCTATCAAATTTGACAACTGAGTTTGTATGTATTTATAAAACAAGGTAAAAAAGATAAAATGATGACAAATGAATGAAATGATGACAGTAAAGCTCTCTTACACTTGTAACGTAATGCTACGATGAGGCACCTCAAATATTTGTGCAGTTAGATATGTAAATTTTACCTCTTATGGGACTGTAATCTGCATATTTTAAACATCAATCTAATGACATTGGAACATTTCACATCACAACTGCATTCAAGCAACGACATTTATAGTTAACATTGTTGTTGAAATCATCCTTCTGATAAACACATGTTAGGTTTCTTCATTTTTTTAATGTTGATGAAATGATGTATTTTGTCATTTGTAATTTGGATGCTCATGATAAGGTAAGGTAACGTTTCAATTAATGTTTGTTATCAAGATAACATATCAAAACCCTGTTTTATATCAGTCACAGTTAACCACACCATCAGTAAACATCCCTCCTATAGCTTGTATTGAATAATTATGAGGATTACTCTTATAACTACTACAGAATAAAGACTTAAATATGATTTACTCTGGATAACGTGGACCCAGTCTCTAATTGTGATAACAAGATCCTTATCCCTCACCAGGTAGTTAATGATTAGGACCAATACAACAACCACGGGATCCAATCGTATTCCACCACTTTTTGTCTTCTGAACATGCTCAGTACCGTGGAGTGTGATACGAGGGTGCTTTGGAAACCTCGTTAACTGTCATGGACTACAAGTCGCTGTTGCTTGTCTACAGACAGAATAATCTTAATTAATTGACATCAGTAGAGGTGTCTTTTCCAATGTTTTTTAGGAGGCCTTTAATCAAAAATATGAATACCGAGGATATCCTATGTAATGAACCCTGGACCATTCTTTGTGAGTGGACCTATAGAACATACCTGATTAGATTCGATCATATATTGATTCATTTATCAGGTGGAATTCTCTACCATGGATTTTGTCTCTTGATACAGAGTTCCAAATGGGTCCTTAAGATTAAATTGCTAAGAATGTATCCAGCCAGGGCTTGCTTTCTAATGGGTCACCAATAGGTTAATCTGTGTTAAATCATGACAAGTGGTGTTTAGCTGTATATGGAGATTTACTTGTGTTCAATATCAGATCAATGTAACAGTTGTGCTTGTTATGACAGAAGAAACATCAACATTTCAACTGTTACATTTCATTATTTCAAACATATCATAAAAAGCACAATTCTAGCAATATTTATGGCAAATCTTTAAATAAAACATATAACAAGTTTAAAAGGCAAACAGATGCAAAAAATCACATTTGTATTACTTTAACAATGTCAAACACTATTTCAACATTATTTTACAAGAATATCATACAGTACCCGGATATGCTGCTAACAATACAATTTAACAAATGTAAGATAAGATAAATCTTTATTGCCCTGAGAAGGGAATTTGCTTTGTCATGAATTCAGCACAAAAATATATACATATGTATCATATCGCCCTTAATTTTAAACTGAATTTTGTTTATAAATTAGTAGAAAACAATATTGATCAAAATAAAATAAAAAATCATACAAGTATGTCAATATAATGTTTGACCATAAATTACTTTATAAAGGACGGTTTCTTTTATCGTGAAAATAGATTCAATGCATTTGAAGTATTTGAAAGTTACCAAATAATTTACATAGGACAGCAATCGGATTATAGACACAAGTTGGATGTTTGAAATAGGCATACTTTTATAATGTTTAGAGAATCTCATACTTTGAATAGCTCCCTACAAAAATATACCACAAACGAGGAAAAGCAATTATCGATGTATTTTCTAATATAAATTTCCCTCTCGGTTCTGTGAAACATGATTCTACAATGTTCATTGAAAAGGATACACGAAGTTGACAGATATACCATTTCAGGACAATATAATGAAGACATTAAGCGTATTTTAATTTGGTGATAAGAATATACATGTAATGATGGTTAAGATAGAGGCAGCTAGAAATAATGAGGACAGACTATGACGTTTCATAACGATTACATTGAGATATATGTGAGCTAAACAGTAAATCATGTTTAAAGACACACTAAAGTAGATACCATTGAAGGAAATACCATAAGAAGGAAATGGGATTGGATAGTCTTACTGTAGGATACTACAAACACAGCATTCCGCAAGTCTACTAAGTAAAACATGAGTTATCAGTTATCACCTAAGAAGCAATAACATGTATATTCGACGATGTAATGTCTGTTTCTTGTAAAAGGTGTGTTATTCATACTGTTTTGATTATTTTGCTAATAGAAATAATTTAAGATTAAAGGAGTAACTTTGAGCATGATACACAAATATGTCTGACATCCTAAGTTGTTATCATTATCCTCACAAACCGAACATCCGTTACGATGCTTATGGCTATATTTATATTACTAATCAAACTCTTACCAAGACCAAATTAGTATTAAGCAGGGTTGTGAATTATATTTGATAGACTAACATGCTGACTCTCCAGGTAAGGTTACCAAGTTTGGTCAATCATTCAGTCAGTCTCTTTGTATGCAAAGGGGATCAAGTGCTCAGACAGTTTCTCGGAATTGTCACAGATTGTGTTGCTTTTGAGAATCACTTTACATGCCGTGTTTTTTTTATAAGGAATTGAACAATATGTAGAAGACTTAGAAGGTGCACTGAAAATGACTGATGATGATCCAACATGTAAAATATAGAATCACGTTGGCCACTCTGTATCAGTACGAAAAGCGAACCAAAAACATCAATTGAGTTTAATAGATGGATATTCTTGCAAATGAGATGATGGGGAAACTGCTTTTGATATCAACATCTGCTATATTCTGATAATAATGTTTCAGGGATCATCATTCAATATTAGTTGGATAGTTAGCACATTGTTCTATCAGATTTCCTACCTGAAAAGAGAAATACAGACATTCACACTTGTAACCATTACACTTAGAAAAGCAACATTAGCATAAGCAAAGTAAAACAACATTGTAGCAAAACATTACAGTTAGAGACAACAACACCCAAATATTAAATAAAGGGATATTACATGTCATTAACAATATGAAATCGGTCACTATAGTTCAAGATTGAAGAATCTAACATAAAAAAGCCCTATATAATATGCCAAATGCGAATAGCAAAGTGAATTCTTTGATCCCTTGGAGCTCGTTATATCCATGTTCTACTGTATTATAAAGCACACATGATTTTATTATTAAAAATAAAATAAAAACAGTAAGTTCTAAATTATTTCAATAACTTATAGTCAGACAATGCTGTAGGTTTTAATAATGTCAATTATTAGTTAATAACCGACAGTTTCGAAAAAACATCTAACATACTCATCTACACTCTTAATCACTTCTGTCTACAACAACAAGGTTCTAATTGAAGTTGATGACCTATGTATTGTAATTTAATCAGATCCTAATGATCATATTAATCTTGCCTCAACTGTCCTAAGGGCTGATATTTTACTTCATTAATTGACTTCCCTACACTATATCAAAGGTATTGCTAACCTTTCCACAGAATTATAACATTTCAACAGAATTTTCTACGTCAGAAACTAATAGTTCGTTGTTATTTTAAAGTCCAATTGATTGATAACTTTGTTTTGCAACTTCCTATTCTGAGAATTTCATTTATAAATCCAAACATAGACAGGAGATATATGTTGCACATATTCTTGTCGATGACGTGTTTTACTTGTATATTCACTATGAAAGGAAAGATGATGTGTGTGTAATTACTTTTTCTCCATTTGGTAAATCAACATACGTCTGCACAAGCACCAGATATACACACGTTAATTATTTGACAAGATTGTTCTTTTTCTCAATTTTGTTTTCAGAATAACTTGTCTGTACAGTCAGACATTGCGTCCATATTTATAATCTGACCTTTTTGTGAAGAAATACCGTACCACAGATACATTTGACCCAACTGTGAAAATACGTAGAAGAATTATTGACAAAATTTTATATTCATTTATTTTATTTCTGATACATCTCAACGTAACTAATCAAACCAAACTATATTTATATTGACAATAAATCATTTGATGTACCAAAGTACAAGGCTCATAAATAGAATTTATTTTGACCAAGGATTCACAGCTTATTAATTGTTATTATTTGATAGAGTTCATGGCCACAGTTGCCTGAAAAATAATTTCACTCATCTGAGATAAGACTCTCATTACTGAGAATCTTGATGACCTGGTGTCTTGATTAAGTTTGAATCATCACATCGGCAATTAAAGGTCATTGCAGCTAGGTTCCATTGAGATGCTTTATAATTCCAGAGGACGCACCTGTTTTAGTCAGAATGTAATTTCTTACGATCCTCAATGGAATTTATATAGAAATTAATTTATTATTCACGTTTCCTTCTGACCAAAGAACAATAGAAACAGTTAAGATGATAGGTCTCAGATAAGAATATCTTTCATTCAACAAGGTAGCCTCAACAAATATTTTGCATGGCCAAATATTAAACATGAACATAATTATGTGAACAGATGATCCAATAAAAAGTCCAATCCTGAACAATGACGTTCTTCTGTATGTGAAATACGAGGTAATCACTGCCCTACAATATGGAGAATGACTGAATAGTTCACAGACAGACACACAGACAAACTGACCTTTCAATGTCTTGAGGTCACTGGGAAGGATTGCGTGTCTCATCCAACTATTTTAAAAATAAACAACAGTAAGAACATTTTGAAATGTTTTCGGATCATAGGTAAATATATATCTGTCTCACAATACAAAACAACTTGAACATGCTTTTTATGTCATCGTGATTCGATATTTGTTCAAAACATTTGAAAGTAAATGCAGTATATGCAAGTAGTAATATGAAGTGTGGTGATTTGGGCTTTCAAGAGTATTTCACTTATATCACGGCTGCTAGAATTATGATAGGGAGAAAGCCCGCAACACCATGTGACTATGCCATGTGGTGAAACCTAGGATAATTGGCTGGAACTAGCGAACCATCGGTGGTACTACGCTGTAATTCATTGTAGCATTGCACCCAAGCCTTACTGCTTGCAGAACAGTTCTCTACTGCAGACAAAGTTGCCGTGCCCATGACGGGTTTCAACCCGGACCCCTTGATCAGAAGCCGAACACGCTAACCAATGCGCTATCCCAACCCCATCTGATATAAAATAATATGTAACTCGATTGAGAGACAGACGGATTTGTCACTTAATATACAAATTTCTAGAAGCACCGTGCAAATACCAACTCAACAATATATCCCAAGAGAGGAAAAAGCTGATAGCCCACTGAACAGAAGCACTAACGTGTTCTCTATTGCAATAATGTATGGCTTCATGCTAAGGAGATTAAGCAACCAGACACTATGGAAGTAAATGTGCAATTTCGAGAATAATTTATCCATCTTGGGATTCGGTAGCTTACCAGCATCTTTCCTATATACCGACACTTATCAAGATAAAACGTGATAGAAGTTGATCCAAATTGTGCAGGCTATCATTATGAACACTTATGATACGGTATATGGATTTACTGTCTATATCATTGCTATTTTTGTTAAATAGAATATGGTCATGTGTGCCGTCAGGAGAAATTAATTATCTACAATGTGTTATAATTAACAATTTGAGTTTCTCAGGGTTTTGAAATTATTTGAATTTCATTCTAGCCATTACCGAAACAGGATTTATTTGAAATATCATCAGCATTACTATTCGGCACGTTAAAAAGCCAAATAAAATAAAATGAAAATTACTGAATATCCCTTTAAACAGAGAGAAACCATAAACCCAGACCAAGGGAAATCACAATGACTTTTTTAAGTTTCGGATATGAAGTAGGTGTCTATCACGTTATAATCTCCGATCAAGATCTAAGATCTAAATCTGTTGAATGCGAATCTGCTCATAGTGTTATTCAAAGCTGAGCCTATTAATACCGTTGATTCCACAATATTTAACATGTCTCTGATAATTTAGGAAAGTAAATGAAGGTCTGGTATCCGTCCAATGTTCATTACCTTCTCTGAATTAATTTCTTTTACAGTTGAAATTTGGCATTAACTATCAACCAAATATTTATTTTGGTGTGACGAAAGCAATTGCCGAACTGAACATCAGTAATTCAGTCTGCAACATTGGTACAATTATTAATTCCTCGACGGAAAGTGTTTTCAAAAGAAATAGCCAGACACCGAAGCATTATGAGTATGATTCTCTCTGAACTGAGAAATTGAGCCAATTTTAGGATAGCGATAATTCAAACTGTTCCACAAACTTTTGCATCATCTCCTCTAACATCAGATGTAAGGGAGAGTAATTACTTTCATCTGTAAGCGTTCAATTGCATGACAAGACAATGATCAAATTGTAAGCCATTTCTTCACTGGCGTCTCTGATTCACCGTGTGTTAAGGAACTGACATGTAGAGGGCTCCTTCATAACATACTACCATTGGAAATTATCAAATATCAATCTAAACTCTGCAAACTACATCTTTTTCAATTTTGTCAATTGAGAGATACATGATGAGAGCATTCGGAAAGGAACACAATTAGTCGAACTTCTGACCAAACTATCTGGCTTCTTAATCTTCTTTACATAAAACAATGTTTTTTTTATAAAGCAAACACAATTATCTGAAACGTTTCAATCAGGCATTAAATCAAATATACTTCACCTGTCCGCTTGTTTTGTTTTCTATTATGTTATCGTTATGACTTCACTACCAATTTGCGGGGCACGTAGCCCTATGCATAGCTCAATTGATGGCTCTCAGTGTAGTTCAGCAACATTGGGTGAGGTTCGAGGTAATGGTGACCCGCTTCATGGCTGGATACTCTGAGAATTTGAAGGGCTTAGATCAATTTCAGTTCTCTTTATTTACAGGCATTACCGCTGTCTTGTCTATGAAAAGGATCAGGTAATACATTTAAGTTTCGTTTCTAAGGGAAGAAGGATCTTAATTTGCATGGTGCACAAAATGATGATAACACAAACACTTGCTTAGTGTAATTAGAGAACAGTAATTGTTAATTTCTAGATTTATTCATATTTTGAATGTGTTTATAACAAAGATTTCACCGACAGTGTTAACAATTTAAAGATTATTTTCAAGGTCACAGCAAAGCAATAAATTGTATGATAATATTGTTTGCACGACCTTGGTATTGTTACATGAGTAAATGTTGACTTATTGGATGTTTAACAGAGATAACAAAAACAAGAACATGGGATTGACTGCTCGTTACTCGTATGAATGAAAACAGAATTCCTTTTAAAGTCTATAAAATGCAAATGTACTATGATAATTGTGGCTATAATACATATGCTTCATATATAAGAAATATCCTTTTTTCTCATGGTTTTGGGTATGTTTGGATTTCCCAGACGGTCGGAGATAAAGTTTCGTTTTTAAATAATTTCAAAACAGTTGCAATCAATATTTTTTTCCAATCATGGACATGTATATTAAATAATAGCTCACGATATCGTGTATATAGAGAATTCAAAAGTCTCCTAGCTCCTGAAAAGTATTTATCATATATTTTTGACAGAAAGTTTCGTAAGATTATGATTAAACTTCGATGTGGATTGTTAAGACTAAAGAATAATGAAGGGAGATGGCAAAATATAGATGTAACGGAACGAAACTGCCCATTATGCAATTTAGGAATAGAAGACGAGTATCACTTCTTATTTATATGTAATGTTTACAAATCTCTTAGATTAAAATATTTACCACCGGTATATTGTAAACACCCTAACAAGCATAAACTGAAATCACTGTTAACTACTACTAATGAAACACTCTTGAGAAACCTTTGTAAATATTTATACCAAGCCTATGAACAAAGATCAAATTATTTGTCATTACATTAAGATATCATAATACCCATTACGTAATGTAGAATGTTGTATGCATTGTAATCAAATTGAACTATTCATTGTACATATATGTAAATCTGTATATATTTTGTATACGGGCCTGTGGCCTATAGACAAATAAAATCACTTGACTTGACTGCGAGAAATGAATGTTGAGCTACATTCAATTGTTATTTCTGCCTTTATGATTTAAACCCTATATATTCATGAAAAGATGAGTGGATTGGTAAACAGGCATTACGCCTATATAACTCTTCAGTACAAAATTATACATAACACAACATCATCCTTCAATACTGAGAAACGCACAACATTCAATAAACATCGTTATATAATAATAGGACAGTATTTGATAACATGTGATTAAGCAAGGACATCTGAATTAAAACGTTTAGTCAAAGCTTTTATGGATAAATCAAATAAATATTGAGGTGTATTTTGACTTTGACAATAATTCAGACAAAAAATAGATGGCTCTTTGATCATTAAGTGATGCATATAATAGCATGTATAGCATGTCATATAGTGATCTTCATATCTTGCTTTACGTCAAGATCCTAGACAAGGATATTAATCAATCTGATGCAAGCACATGGACTTTGATCTATTCTCTCTGAAGCCAATGAAGTTTCAGTCACCTCTTCCGTGATTCAATTAGGTACATGTGAAGCTTCTGGTTTAACCTTTTACATAAGATTTCTTTAAAATGTCTTACCCGTGAAATAAATTGAATTTTTTGCGAGGTTTTGATGAATCTTCACTTGTCACACATTGGCCCTCTTTATAAAAACAAATATTGAGTTTCTAAACAATTCATGCTTACTGCTTCAATATCTAACTCAATGCAATAAGTTCGTAACAAGACTTTCATCAATAATCTGTACCAAGGACCTAGTGTATTCTTAAAATCAAATGGTCTAGAATATACATACTGAGCAGAGAGAGAATACTGCTTAATTAAGCTACTTTATTGTTGTATGTTAGTTTTAATATTGGCAGTTTTAAGAACTCATGATCAGTGCATGCAAGCAAAATTTACATTAATAATAATAATTTGACTTTTCAAAGTGAATCTTTATTTATAAGATTAGTGATCCCCTTTTTCTCTGATCTGATTCGTATCCATTTTCAACTGATTTTTCATTCACATAATCTTTGTCTAATCTTTTCGTCTTGGTGAAGGTTTTTAATTACTTGGGACATTCAAAAATGAATGTGGAATGATTGCATTGAATTATATTGATAATTTATTGGAATCGATTGATGTACTAGCGACTAATGATGTGTTTTTTTGGGACTCTTCAAATTAAAAATTATCTAGGAAACTAGAAATAAAAAATATCTATAACAAGGTTCGGGGCTTTTACGAGAGTATGGTTATGATGAAAATTGGTCTCCAATTTGCTATTAACCAATGTTAGAGCTCATGATTTCTTTCTGATCTCATTGATGTTGCATTTTTTTTTAATTCCCAAAAAATTCTCTGGAACACTGATTGACTGCATTGAATAAATTTGGCTGATGTGTTAAGGAGTAAATCGATATGGGACAGACCAGCTGGAGCTCATATTTATAGGAACGAATCGATATACTACTGACTAATAGTGGTAGCTTTTCTCTGGAATATGGGATGAATAAATTTCATTCACTGCAATTTCCAAATTTGTCTTGAATACGAGACATATAATATCCATGAAAAGTTCAAAAGCTTTTATGAGAAAATTTATCTCCAATTCGCTGTTAATCGATGTGAAACACATTTGTTGTCATAATTTCCTCTGATCTTCTTTCTGTAATATCTTCATTGTACTGGAAATTTCAAAATCTGGAATGCTTAATGACTGCATTAAATCGATTTGGCTGATGGTTGTAAGTAATAAATCGATACAGGTCTAATTCCCATAGTATATCTTGGGCCATATAATTGTTATTTCAACGTATATAGTATAATGTATTTGTCATGATATTTGACATCATCGATTCTTGAAGATGTATGGTTTTCATGAGTGATTGATATAGTAACTATAAAGTTCAATGCTCTTCTGCGATTTGATTGATGCAGGATAAGCACTGTTGTATCTTAATGTGTCTAGAACACTAAGTAACCGGCTACTGGTTTAAACAACGGGCAATAAATTAGTAACAGGAACATAATTCGTTTTAATGGGATGCCTAACTGCATCTTAAAGGTTTATGGATGCTGGGTGTGAAGTGGTTATAGAACTATCAAACCTATTCTAACCAAAACTAAAGTTTGACAATGTTCTTCTTCTATGATCTGGTGATTTTGTTAGACAGAAAAAGTTGGTAAATTTTATCTTTTATCCATATAAAATGGTTCAACACAATTCGGTTGAATGAATAGAAATGTTTGGTTCTGAGTTTTCCAGTGTTCAAATAAAAGGGTTTGATGATATTTGTCCAATTAAGGCAGAATTCAGAAAGTATTCAAGTCAATCATTCAATTTATCTTGTAAGCTTATCGTGTATTTCGTGTCCACCAATTATTGATCAACCGACCTACTAGCAATAATGAGGGAGTTAACATATCATCGATTTACGGATCTCTTCTGTTAACACCGTACAATTCAATCTTCCATGAACACAATCGTGCTTTTCTTTGACCATAATTAAGTTTTAACAAAAGAGCATTACTTTCCTAATATTAATCAACACAATTCGTTGAATGAATAAAAGTGTTTGATTCTGAGAATTCCACAGTGTTCGAATAAGATGGTTTGGTGATATTGGACTAATCAGTGAATATTTAGAAACTACTGAAGTCCGTCATTCAGTTTAACTAGTGAACTAGTCGTGTATCTCGTGTCTACCAATTATTGATCAACTGATCTACTGACAATAATGAGGGAGTTAACATATCATCGATTTACGGATCTCTTCTATTAACACCATACACATTCAATCTTCCATGAACACAATCGTGCTTTTCTTTGACCATAATTAAGTTTTAACAAAAGAGTTTCACTTTCTTAACATTAATCAACACATGGTCGACCTATTTAACTGATTAGATGTTATTGACAAATGTTTTTTTATTTCCACTGACAAGATTTCAATGTGGCTTAGCACGATTAAAACGAAATCAGAGTTTAGTTGTTGATTTAAAACCCCTGGCCCGCTCGGTCGAGCAGGTTCCAACACAATAAATACAAAACATCCTTTGATTTAAAAGAGCTGTTCCTGTTTTTTTTAAAACCAGAACTTTTTAAATCATTAACACCAATCGGTTGACCGCATCAATTTTTTTTTATTGAAAACTTTTTCTCTCAAAGCACTTAAAGTATTCACTTTGTGTAAGAAATAGTATTGACTAAGCACATTCAATTCTATATTCTACATTACAACTACATCGACAACTATTTTCATATTGTTGTTGAACACACAGCTCGCCAGTTCGAGCAGTTTTGGCAAACAGGTTTCAAGAAAAGCAATAGTCATTTAGGATATATTGCTGCAATAATACTGGTTGCAGTGATGTAAGTGAAATCAAATTGGAATTTACCTCATCTCAATATCGTCTGCCAGTTACCAACGAGGTGAGGTGAGGTGAGTTTGGGTTTAACGCCGCTTTCAAGAGTATTTCACTTATATCGCGACTGCTAGTATTATGGCAGGGAGAAAGCCCGCAACGCCATGTGATTATGCATTGCGGTGAAACCTGCGAGCATCGGCTGGAACTAGCGAACCATGGGTGGTACTACGCTGAAATTCAGTGTAGCATTGCACCCAAACTTACTGCGTGTAGAACAGTTCTCTACTGCAGACAAAGTTGCTGTGCCCATGGCGGGATTCGAACCCCGGACCTCTTGAGCCGAACGCGCTAACCACTGCGCTATCCCGCCTCAACGATCAATAACTCGGAATTTGTGTAGGTGTAAGTTAACGTAGTGTCTTCACGGGCTCACTTCATTATGTACAAGGCTAGCAGCCGGGCGATGTCACCTGCTAGGGGGCAACACGACGTTGGGTTAGTCAAGTCACCTGGGTTATTCTGAAGCACGTTACAGGTCACGTGATGGGCGTACAGCATGCACTGATATACTATATGATTTACAACTGATAAAATTACTCAGTTTAGTATACAACAGTTGACTAAGCATATCTACAATAGGTTTACATTGTACATAACAACTACATCGACAACTATGCTTATTAATTGTTTTGTGCGAGCTCCAGCAGTTTTGCAAGCAAAGGCAATATTTATTTTGGATATATTGTTGCAAAAATACTTGTTGCAGTGATGTAAGTGAAGTCAAATTGTATTTTCACCTCACCTCAATATCGTCCGTCAGTTACCAACGAATAATAACTTGGAAAACTGCATTGATCAAGAATGACATGATCTGTTGTGGGAACAGTTTTGTCACACCAAAAAGGCGATCATGCAAAACCCGATTATTGATTGATTTTGGTGAGTAAAAGTCTCATAATAATGGTGACATTTGAACATCCTTTGAAAACATTTGCTCACAACTAAAACGACATCTCAGTATATTTGGTATTATTGTGTTTCTAAACTCCTGGTTTGCTAGTTCGAGCAATAAATACAATACAATACAATTTTCTCTTAACATACTGTGCAGAACAGGACTTAGCACATACAAATAACTCACGAAAAAGTCAATAACTGTTATTTGTTGTTGTGCTTGTTGTTGTCGTTGTTGAACCAACGAAGATTCTTAAACAATGCAATTCGATTGACGTTATTGACAAATGTCCTTATTTCCACTCACAAGATATGTAATGTATTCAACTACTTCAAAGTAGTGGATATTCAGGACTAAATCGAAATCGTTGTTGTTGCTGTGTTTCCAAACCCATGGTTTTCTTGTTAAAGCAGATGTAAGCACAATTAGTCCAATAGAAATTGCATTTAACCCGAACAATTAGTATAACAAGCACATTGTATGACCAAAAAACCCCGAATGGGGTACTTGATCACCAGGGAAAACACAACCAAAATCAACTTTTCTTGTTAAAGCAGATTTCAACAAAGAGATAATTCTCTACAGAGTTATAAAAGAGAAAGAGAAATACACTTCAGAAGTTCAAATACCTAATCGGCTCAGTAAATTCGTTGTTGCATTTGTTTTCTGCTTAGGGTATGGCATCCAAAATACACATTACTCGTTGCAGAGTAATCTAACTAGAAGATCATGTGATCATGGAAACATATTAGTTTCTTTGTTGTCATCAATTGACAATCTAATTGTTAATGGAACCTTGATGTTAAATGGATAGAAGCATGTTTTTTCGCTGAAATAAGTCAATGAAATTTACTTGATAAATAATGTCATCAATACTAAAACACTTTTCTCTCTACGGAAGATTAAGTTTAAATGAGTGCACTCGGTTCCGTAAAGCCATGGGAATCGTTTTCGTCATTCGAAATAATAAATCTGTTCATAATAAAATGGTCGTCAAGCAATTTTGGCTATATACGCAACATCGCTATTACCACTACGGATAATGTGTCTGTGAAATAAGATGTTTTACCCTCTAAAAAAATATAAATGACATAAACTATCATTAAAAATGAGAAATTTGAAAAAATAAAATTTGAAAAAAAACGTGCTTCTGCCCCTTTAAAGTTAAAGAAACATTTAAAAATAATTGATCATAACAGATATAACATTAGATCTGACTAACTGTAGAAGATCTCCCTCATGAATATGCGAACTTTAATGTTGAAAATACTTTTCATTCTCACGCTCTTGATGTTGACGGAATTACTCAATTTGTCATTTCAATTTTGTTTTTACCGAAACCATTTTCATTTCAAAACACTTTTTTCCCAAGTTTAATGTAGTGACCTTTCATCACTATAACATATTAAGGAAATAGTAGATATAGACTTTGATCATAGATGCATGCAAATTAGATGATATTAGATCAAATATGATGTTTTTAAAATTATAATCTTCTAATCTTGACAGTGATTTAGAAACGGATTAAATCTGATAAAAAGATGGGAAATGTCACATGAGTGTAAACAAAAAACAAGTAGCTTGCGTAGATCAAAGATATTCACAATGTATCATGTTGAGATGATCACGATGCCAAATTTCCGTAAAGTTTGGACCCTACAGCGCAACTGATAGATGAGATTGAGATGTTATGGAACATTAAATTAAAATTTATAGCTAAAGTCATTTTTGGTTTTAAATGTCAAACTTGCATAGCCTCAAGGTTTTAATGATTTGATATTCTTATTTCATATCTTAAGTCATGACTCACCGAATACATTGCAAACAAGAGTGATCATGTGAGGTGGCATATCCCACGGCGCTACTGAAGTTGAATGATCAGCTTTACCAACATATAGCTGAAAGTGATTGTGTGAATTATGTTTTATTGATGCTTAACGTTATTTTTTTATCACTTCTAATAAGCACGATAAGACTATGATAAACACGAGCCATTAACACATGACGTATCTTTGTATCCCTTTTAAAGGTGCTGTATCACGTTTTTTGCAAAATTTCCTATTTACAATGATAATGTGTGTCATATTAGCATTAACACTTATTAAAGTAGTGTAGAAGTATCAGATAGCAAACATACTATTATAATACCTCATTATCAATAGTCGTTTAATATTGACATATTATTAACTCATGAGCACCGTTAATGATTGTCCAAAGACATGAAGATAACAATGTATGAGAGTTACATGTTCTGATGTATCACAAATAATAATATTCAGAATACATACATGAAAAGTCGTTTCATTTTGACATATTATTAACTCATGCAGCTGAAAAAGTACGGTGTCAAATTTGAATGAGATCTTTTGAAAGTTAGGGTCTTGCAGATATCAAGTTCTACACAGCTACACGAGGTGAATAGTCAACATGACAAGTTTTGTTCAGCTAGGCCTAACAGTTTTCAATATGTATTTGAACTTTTAAAGAGTATTGCATTCACACTTTTATAACTCTCTTTTATGTTGTAACCTGCCTGAATCATGGGGTTGGTAACATAACAACAACAATAAAGATGTTGATAAGCCATTACCATTTCCAAGTTGAAGACTTTGAATTTTGTGGAAATAAAAACATTTTAATAATATTTTATCAGTCCAAATAAGCCAATCGAATTGTGTTGGTCAAGGTTCTTAGTTCAAGTTAAGTTCTTTTAAATGTTGTGTTCAAAGAAAGCAAGATTGTGTTTCTGGTTGGATGAATGTGGTTCCTAAATAGGTTAACCTGGAGTTCGTTAGTGTCAGGTTGGCTGATAATGTTAGAAAAACACTACTGTAATTTTGTTAATGCTATATCTTACATGCTGAAAGAACTACATTCATGTTCAAATGATATTTGAAAAAAGATATTGTTGATATTTACAAATGTCATTTGACTAAAGAACATCGTGATAAACACAGTGATAATGCGGGGAAATTGGTGCCATAAACTTGTTTATGATGTTTTGTACATAATGTAGGAACCACACTGAGATTGTTCATGCTGGATCTCACAAGGAACTACATGCAGATTAACATATATTTCAGGGAGAGCGTTGATATTGGCAAACCTATTTTGACCTAATTAAAGTGGTTAAATCTGATCTTACAAGATGTGCCAGTCTCTGTAGGGGTGTTTCTATAAGGTGTTCAAAGGCCTCCATACATATGGAGATTTAATCATCGAAATGAATAACAACATTACGTCGAAGGAAATTATTTAGTACATGAACATTTTTAAAAAAATTGACATTAATCTATGTAAGTCAAACTAGTAGTTCATTAAGAGAACAGTTAAATGCCAACGGTATCCAGTTATCTTTAAAATTGTAACAGGCATCATTGATTCGATTAAATGATGTTTCACACAGAAGGATTCGATAAAGTACCGACATGAGGATATCCGCTTGTGTCTAGACGACTTTACAGACTGAATCAATATTTGAGTTTTTCTCTGATCTCAGTGGGTTTTTTTGTGAAATAATTTTATATTCATCTGTAATAATGTTCATTGTCTGTACAATTTGAAAGTAGCATCTGCATCTGTGCAATTGAAGACATATTGAGAATATGAATTACAAGATTCTGATTATTAACCATGAAATAAAACTGAAAACTAATGTCAGCTGACGTGAGACCACATATTCAGAAAAATCACTTACAAGATTCTGATCATTAACCACGAAATGAAGTTGATGAATATTAATATCAACTGACGTGAGATAGTCTTCTTTACTGGGGTTCGGCTTCGGATCAAGAGGTCCGGGGTTCGAATCCCGCCAGGGGCACGGCAACTTTGTCTGCAGTAGAGAACTGTTACACGCAGTAAGGTTTGGATGCAATGCTACACTGAATTTCAGCGTAGTACCAACCATGGTTTGCTAGTTCCAGCCGATGCTCGCAGGTTTCACCGCAATGCATAGCCACATGGCGTTGCGGGCTTTCTCGCTCCCGTAATACTAGCAGCCTTGATTTAAGTGAAATACTCTTGAAAGTGGCGTTAAACCCCAACTCACCTCACCCTCACCTCTTTACTTGGGAAAGTTACAAATTTGTCAAGAAGACTACGTAACGGTGTTAAATAGATTATAGTGATAATTCATAGGAATGATCCGATATGCTGCGACTAATGGTGATAGCTCTTCTTTGCTCTGTAGAATAAATGAGTTTCATTGGCTGTGCAATTTCAAAATTTCTCTAGAATGCAGAGAATACATCTCTGAAAAGATTCAGACGTTTTAGGAGCAACACTATTTTAATCTATTTCCAATTTGCTGTAATCGGTGTAAAACAATTCGATACTCATAATTTCTCTTTGATCTCCTTGCTGAGTATTTTCTTTGAACTGGAAAATTCAGAATCTGTCTTGACTGTATTGAATAGATTTGGCTGATGGTTTGAAGGAGTAAGTCGATATGGGATATCATAGTATACCTAGGACCTTATAAAGGAAAGGTTATTTTAACGCCTACAATATATGATGTTATTTGTCATGTTATTTGACATCATTTATTCTTTTAGATTGATGGTTTTCATGAGACATTGCTACAGTGAAATGATTAGGCTCAATGATCTTTTACGATTTATTTGATGAAGAATAAGCATATTTCACTGAATATCTGCTACTGGCTACCTGAGGCCAGCAATAAGTAATAGGAACACACATTCATTTATTGGGACGCCTTCCTGCAAACTGTGTATGAAACTGTTAAAATGGTTTCAAACCTATTTTCATATAATTTGTGTATTTGTGACAACCAATAGAAAGTAGTCAATTCAGCAGATTCCATGGCGCTGGGCACATTATCAATGACGTTACATGTCTAAAACCATCAGCAACCAATCCACGAAAGGAATATTTTATCTGTGATATTTTCAATTTAAACATTGAACATCAGAAATGCATGCAAGCAACAACATTCTAATAATGTTTAAAATAGATGAAACTATATTTCTTTATGGATATTTATAAATCGAACAAAAAGGCAATATTCGTTCTTAAATGAAAAATACATATCTATGTATATATTTAATATGCGTAATGCACATTTAGATAGAGCAATCATGTTGATGTGGTTCAGATGATGCCAACCATCTGAGGAAGACCACAATTAAATTAACAACTTCCAAGATAGTGAGACAAATATATCTGAAAGAAGATAAGAATTCTCACAGAAATGATCGTTATCAAAACATGAAAAGAAATCTTTCCATATTTAAAAAGTGGAGATATTCTAATGTTAAAACTGAGCAAAGTGACAAAAAGCACTGTTAATAATTACAAAAAGAAATGCAGATAACAATGTATGACAGTCAAATGTTTTGATGTATCACAAATAATAATATTCAGAATACATACATAAAAAAGGGTACACCGTGCATGTCTTTACAGATTAAGTTATTTTACTCACAAATGAAACTTTGAAAATGTCGTCAAAAGAAATAGGAGGAAACACTTTTCATCAATGAGCAATATTTCTATAAACATAACCACATTTATTTTCATATCTAGAAAGATACTATCCATGATACATCATGAAAGTAAATATTTACATCACATCGGAAACTGTTGTTGTATCGTAGAAGATGTAATAATTAGCTTTGTTACCCATAGGGTTGAAAATAACTAAGTTAATAATATTGGTATGAGCACATATGCACATATCACGTTTGCCAAGCAACCATTGTTTCACTGCGACATCCCGTCTGTGACGTCATAAAACGATTATTCCCGACGTCACTGTAGCTTGTAGCAAGAGAAGTTGACTGTTTCATGATTAATTGTACGTGAATCAAATGGAGTAGAATGGGTAATAAAGAAATTATTACATTCGAATGTGTCATATGACTTTTACGAAACTCGTGAAAATGTATGAATCAACCCTCACTCTCGCTCGGGCAATACTAAACTCATTTCGTAAAAGTCATATGACACACTTCTTCGCGTAATAATCTCTATTTATTTTATGCTAAAATGCTTTTCTGCTCAAGCATCATTTGTTTGATAAGTTTTAGTTTTAGAGACATAACACAAACAATCCTGACACAATATGACACACTCATGTATATGCAAATTATAGTTATGTTTGTTGCTGAAATCACGTTTCTCCTAAGTGCATGTTAGGTTTTAACATGTTCTCAATCTTGATGGAATGATTTAATTTGTCATTTCAAATGTTTGATCGAAATTAATTTCATAAATATTTCAGAGCATAATTCATTATAAACTTTAATCTTGGCGCACATGACTTTGATCTTTGAAAGAATATCACATCTTTTGAAACTCAAAATTTTCCAAAGTTTCTCAATGCAGTTATTCTTTGATCTGGTGATTTTGTGAGAAGGAAAACACCTCTTCAAGTTTATTATAATATGTTATCGCTTTAAACGATGAAGTATGAAATGTAGATTGTCAAGGTCCATTCACATTAAATAATGTAAGATACAATCCGATGTTTTAGTATTTTTAACCTTCAACTGATATTCATTGTTTAAAATCATGTGATGTCATCAATCAAAAAACTATCTCTTGCTTAACCAGTAACACTTCAATGATGCAGTGTTTCCACGATATGTACAATAAGGATGATATATGACTTTGAGATGCATTTGTAATATCTAATTTAATTTGTAAATTCATATCAAAAACCAATTTGTGTTATCCGTTTAGCAGACATGACCGTATTCAGTGAATAAATAGTTCAGATAGTTAGATAATAGCTATCTATTTTTTACTTTTACCATATTTATCTCAATGAGTGAGGTGGAGAGATGTTTCACGAGTGGCGAATGGTATTTGTAAAACGAAAATGACACATGTTTATTCAAGTCTGCCAATCGAACTTTATTAAAAAAAACCAAGGTATCCAGACAAGAACTTACACATCGTTTCGGAGTATACATGGAATTCATAGTTGTTTGAGAATGTAAACTACCGGGCAAAAGAAAGTATTCGCCTAAGAGTGTTTCGATTAATTCCATATTTAAAAAGAAATCAGATGTATTTGACTATGGCGTGATACAATAATACTTATCTGCAGTAGTTTGAATGACTTTGTTGGTTACTGTGGTTAAATTTTAGTTCAAATATATGTTTGTAATGAAGACAGGGTTAAGAATGAAATTTACACAAACATGACCCCTACCCTGTTTAAAGTGTTGTAAATGATTGCAGAATCAGGCACATTTATTTATTTTCACATAGGAGGTGTCTTATATGTCGATGAACAGTTGTGTTTCATCAAAAATAATTTAAAAACATGTAGAAGTATTCTTTGACTGCTAACTAAACACCTGTACTTATCAGTTTTGGATTATGACATCGAAAACTTGAGATATTTGCAATTGAAAATCATACATATGGTAAAATCAACTGAGGTGAGTACTTTCTTTTGCCTGGTAGTTTAGGTCAACGGCTTTATTGAGGTAATGGATACACGATTATGTCGGGGCTCCCTGCATTAGCTCTCGACAGGAATAGAGCAATGGGTAATTAATGGCTGTATGGGTGATTTATGAATGTATCAGTGAGCTTAAATTTGTGAGTGACAATCACATGACGGGTTAACCCCTTTAGCACGGTTTATTGTCGGTTTTTGTCTTAGGATGTTGATGGCGTTCTGAAGCTTTCTTTGGCGCAAATATTCTTTATTGATGGACAGGTAGTTGGCAGTCTCCCAACTGATGGTGTGTGATCATGCATCAAAGTAAAGCTAATTTAACATTGCATATCGCCTAGTAAATAATGTGTGTGTATGTTGAATTTCTAATACTTTTATGCTTATAATTCGGCTTGATGACCGTGTATAAAATCTAACTTGTGATAAAAGAATTCCATAATCAAATAAAACCCCTTTGAAGATACACCAAGCTAGGATAGGATGATATTGAACTAGTACTGACAATTCCAATTTGTAAATTTGAAATGTGTACATCTTTAATTGTGCTCTAGATATATTTCAAGTTTTATACATTTTGTATTTTCTTATAACTCAATACGTATCATATATACAAGTTATATAGAGGATATCTGTCTTTCCTTGACAAATACCATGTTTATCTCATTGAGTGAGGTAGAAAAGTAGATATTTCACGAGTGGTGCAGCCACGAGTGAAATATATTAACTTTTCTACCTCACGAGATGAGATAAACATGGTATTTGTCAAGGAAAACAGATATTCTATTTATTATATTATTATTTCTGTGTTTTACGTTGAGTTGGAGTGATTTCAACAGCAAACGTACAGCCTTCGCCAGCTGACAATATGACGTCATAACATTGTCCCGATGACGTCACGCGAGTGGTGATAAAGTTTATCGTCACTCAGTAGAGTGGTGATAAAGGTTATCACCACTGTAGCTTGATAGAGGGTTTATTTCACTGATAGAACCGAGTATCTCACTCCAACTTATGTAATAAATGTTAATCTCTAGCTGGTTGTTGACAGTAAAGGCGATGTTATACCTGAAGTTAATTATTAGTTTATGGTATTTAATGTGTATACTATCTCGTATTGTCAGTTAGAGACGGTGTTGGAGTCCCTTTGTATTAAATATATAACGAAACGTAGAATCCTATAGAAGATGATTTTAGAGTGGGACACATCTATGTTATTCATATTAAATATATCGTAATTTATCTTCGTTTCTCCTCCAACATATCACAGGCAGACTTTATCTACCACAACGTTCCCTATATTGTGTAATCAAGTGAGCTAGGGAACAATATGTTTATCCTAATCGTGTCTCACACGTATTTAACTTAATAAATTTGACAGAAGGGAATAGTTTATTTTATCTATCTTAAGTACTTCTTACTCTGAGAGAAAGATAGGTATTGTATAAGCTCTAGCGATGCAAAGGTATATAACTCGATAAGACCCTCGGTTGTTTGTTTCTCACCAGATAAGAAAAATACCACACAAATAGGATGTCTGGTGTGTTTGAATACAATAACCACAAATCACATTGTTATATACATAAGAACAAAAGCTAAGTAGTACACGATGCCCTGAAATGGTTTTCGGATAATGAATCAGACAATATAATGGAAAGGACTAGACACAAGATGATAGAAACTATTTTCAAGAGTTAAAAACCTTCCACGCTCACGGATGAATAAGAAGATGAGTTTAAAAATTGACTTCAAGAATATGTATGAGTTAAGTTATTTTAGTATGCTCGTGATAAATTAAGGTAAAGTTTTAATTATTTTTGTAATCAAGATAATATATCAAAAAAATCCTTTTTTGCAGTCACAATTAACCATTCTCTGGCCGTCAGAAAACATCACTAGTAAAAATTGAATGTGAGAATAAAATGAGGAATACTTTTCTGGATAACGTGGAACCAGTCACTAATTTAAACAACACACCTATTGTTAGAACTATATTCTTATCCTTCACCTGATTAGGATCATTACATGCTCAGTACCGTGGAGTGTGATAGGCTGCTTGGAATACCTCATTGACCGTAAAGTCACTGTTGCTTTCTACAGAGTTATCTTAATAACGGACATCAGAAGTGCCTTGACCAGCGTGTTGCAGAATCAAATCTGGCCACCAGACAACATCACTGCATGAACAGGACATTAGAAAGAATAAAACGAGGATTATTGTTCTGGATAACGTGGACCAGTCACTAATTCAAACCAGGCAGTTCCTGATAATGATCTGTACAAAGACATGCTCAGTACCGTGGAGTGTGACACAAGGGTGCTTGGGAAACCTCGTTAAATATCATGGACTACAAGTCGCTGTTGCGTGTCTACAGAGTTAACTTAATTCATGGACGTCAGTGGAAGTGTCTTGCCCAGTGTGTCCCTTTGACCACAGAATCAAAGAAAAGGACACTGAGGATATCCTATGTAATGCAAACCTGGACCATTCTTTGTGAGTGGACCTATAGAATATACCTGATTCGATTCGACTTATATTGATTCGATGAAATTCTCTACCATGGTTTCAGTATCTTCTCCTGATCCAGTTCCAAATGGGTACTGAGGATTAGATTGATAAGGGTTTATCAAGCTTCCAAATAGGATTACCAATAGCTGTTACTGTGTTTGTATTATCATAAGTTGTTGTAAGCTCGGCATTTACTTGTGATCAGTACAATATCATAACTGTGTTGTCTTAACGATTCTTTCTGTCAATTCTGGTTGTGTGGTATGTTATGCAACTGGTTTACATAATTGTAAGTCTTAGTTTGTTGATCTAATATTAATGTGAAAATGTTTCAGAAGAACTATAATATCATTGTAAACTTGAATGTAGAATTAAGGTGGTTTAATCAAATACACCGAAAAGTAAAAGTAGAAAACGAAATACAAAGTATATGTTCACATTAGTATTAAACTTTTCTAGTACATCAACAAAATGTCAAAAGATTCACAATAGCAAACCCAATGTCTTATAATCACTTTCATTTACCTACATTTCTATCAATGACTAAGGTCGTCTATATTATATTTTTATAGAGACAATTTCATTAACTAAATTTTTAAATATATCAAACATGTTTCTTTTATGCAATAATAAATAACATTATTAACTGAGAATTTGTTTTCTCATAGGTCACATTTGGTCGGTTACTTGTGTAAATGGGTGAAATTTAAATATTTACCTTTTTCTATAACTGTTTGATAGAATTGTTTTTATTTAATTTCATGAAAATGAATAGTAGAGCTAGATTCTCAAAAGGTAAACCAAATGTACACATACAGTGGTTCAATACCTGTTCAGAGGAAGATTTTGACATATATTTCTAGTATATATAATACTATGTATATAAGAGCAAGGTACAAGTATTGTATTCAATTGTACAAATATATACAAGTACATACATAAATTTAAATTTAAACTTATTGTTCTATCAATAAGTAGTTTAATAAAAACAGGTTATTTAATTCCATATCTTGGTTGACGAAATTGTATTTATTTTAATAAATAAGTTGTTTTAATCACTTTTTAGTTATTTCTATCAATGTCATATTTATCAGTCCTAAATGTTAGATTTGATATTCGTAATTCGAACAGTCATTAAGACATTGACAAGCAAAATTCACGTTAAAGATAAAGCTTGTGTCGTGTCGTGTTGCGTTTTGATTTGACTACTTTAATATTGATGAAACTTTGTCTGGAAATTGAAAACTAATATCAACAGACGTGACTTCTGGTCTTTCCTATATCTGATCATCTTGGCGACGAATTTTCTTTTTAAAGAAAATTTAGAATTTTGTCAGGAAGGCCGGTTACGGCCTGTGCAATTGATTACACTGATACTTTAAAGGAATTAATCCATACACTACCAACTAATGGTGAAAGCGTTTCTCTGGTTTGTTGGATGGATGAATGTCATTGGCTGTTCAATTTCACAATTTGCCTAGTATAGTATTCATTATATGAACTTTTATCTATCGGTGAAACCATATTTCTTTGAAGACATTTTACAGCTGATTCAGATAACAGTTAGGCAAGCTTTGTTCAACATTAAAAGCACAAAAACATTACTTCATTTCGTGTTACGCACAATAAGAGCATAGGGATGAAAGAAACACGGAAAAACAAAAACACATTATTACGGAAAATGAATATGAAATTGAACTATTTGCATACATTAATACAGTTTAAATTATCAAGATTATGGCCACCATCAAAATAACAAAATTAAATGATTGACTTCCGAGATAATAAAAAGAATAAATCTGAAATACCATTTTAGTTTCTAATGTTGAAGAGATGATCTACTGAGGTCATCAGGAAGTCATCAATAATGAAAAGAAATCTGGCAATATATTCTCATCTCGCAAAAAAAAAATGATAAAAGCAGTAAAAATGTTTCCAAACAAAATCATATAATTATTGTTATCTCACCAATAATAATATTCATACAATATTCATAATAAAGACACACACATCAAACAGTACTCTATGGTATCTCTGTTATACGATCAGAGTTATCTGTCAACTTGTAAGGATATGATCATAATAAAACTAAACATGAAAAGAATGTTTCAATATTTTAATAGTGGTGATATTTTCACCTCGACACACAAAAATAAGTTCCAACCAATATCAGATAATTATTGATATCTCAGCAATAATAATATTCAGAACACATAGTCATCAAACTGTGCACTTACGTATGTCTAATCTTTCTAGATTAAGTTGAAGCGAGGTTTACACACAAAGGAAGCTTATATGAAATATTATGACATTTTCTTCAAATGAAATAAGATATGAAATATGAAATAATATAGCCTGATGGATGTTTATTTTGCTCGAATTCCTTTCTCTCTGATTTCTCCAGATGTTTACTTTTAATAATGAGGATACTTATATCGCGCTGAACTCCACAACACAAAGGGCCATGCTCAAAGCGCAACACACATTATTACCCTGGTGTAAGGACCAACATCGTTCCTTTTTCATTCTCAACTCCCTTGGGAGTATGCAACCTGGGCTACCAATTAAGGCGCTCGAAGGTTATCTGTCACATTGCCTGCACTTCCAAACCAGGTACTCAATTGTACTGCGGAGTGAACAGAGGCACTTTTCGAATAAAGTTCCTTGTCCAAGGTGACACCACGAGCCTCTCAACTCATGTCTCAGTGTGGGGTAGGAATCACCCTTCAAACTCTCAGTTTTCATTCAGCAATGAGGCGGGTAACCCACCAATCCAGCGAGCCACGCCCGTTGTTGCTGAACTTAACTGATAGCGGTCGACTGATGCACAGGACCACGTGCCACAACCACGTGGACTGAATTGTTTCTATTGTTAATGAAACCTTTCATATTATGATCAAAATATTTAAAAAACGATTTATCCTAAATACCAAAACCTTGTACATTAAATATACAATCAATATTAGGGTATACATTGGGACAACCCTTGATCTTCAGGAAGTTAATTCAGAGATATATCATGAGTAAATATTGATATGTTGCACTGAAGAAGAAGACCACACACTCATGAATGTGTAAACATAACAGTAAACTTTGTTGATGCATAGGGCATATGAATACTCATGAGTTTGCAAAGATAAAGTTAACTTTGTTGTTAAAATCACGTTTCTTCAAAGTTCATATATTGGTTTCCTGATGTCCTAAATGTTGATGGAATGACTTAATTTGTCATTTTAAATGTTTTACTGAAACCATTTTCATAAATAGGTCATAGCATTGTACATTATAATTTCTTCTTGGCACACACGACTTTGATCCGATCCTTTGAAATTGAACAGTTTGCCAAATGTACTTGTTATTTGATCTTTACAACCAGGAATATTATTTTAAAATCTAATAAATTTAATTTAATTTGATATACATACCTGATATAAAATGTTAAGTAAATATGAAATATATACTTTGGGTAAAATACATAAAATGAGATCTTAATGAATGACACCTGTTTAAAAGATTATAATCTACAAATCTTGACAGTGATTTGGAATGTGTAACATCTGATTAAATGACAAATGTCACTGAGTGAAAACAAGAAACAAAACCTTGTGTTTAATCAGTAATGCTTCAAAGGTATCATGCTGAGAGAGTCACGATGTAATAAAGCCATGATGTTTGCACTCTACAGTGAAACTGATAGATGAGACTTCGTAAATGTATAGCTTAAAGCAATTTGCGTTAATAGTGTGGTTTTAAATGTCAAACTGGTATATTCTCATTTAATAATCTAATTTCGAAATCATGATTCACTGAATACAGGGCATAAAGGTACCTCTTTATTTATCATCTGTATTTCTCTTTAAAATAATGAAATTGAATATATACATATG
The DNA here is from genome assembly GCA_936450465.1 of Gibbula magus. Taxonomy (NCBI): domain Eukaryota; kingdom Metazoa; phylum Mollusca; class Gastropoda; order Trochida; family Trochidae; genus Gibbula; species Gibbula magus. Next base: position 18,407,820 of record OW388300.1, on the reverse strand, counting down.
ACAGTAATTAATCCTAAAGAAATAACACATGTTTATCAGATTCTGTAATTTTCAATTTACCAAGTGTTGAACAATATCAATAATTAACTTAATTAAGTCAGCATTCTATGAGGCGATTAGGTATTTGAACTTTTAAACTGTATTTCATTTACACATTTATTACTCTAAGGAGAAAGCCTGTGATGGATATCTATTGTATTGAAACCTGCTTGAAACATTTTCAAGTTGAAGACTTTGAATGTTGTAAGTGAAATTTGTCAATAACATTTGATCAAAAAAGTCAACCAAATTATGTTGATTAAGATTCGGAAAGAGAAGTTGCTTATTACAACAACATTATGATCAAAGAAAACAAGGTTGTGGCCCTAAATGGTTGAATGTGTTTCCTAAGTATATCAGTCAATAGGTTTACTTTGACTCCATGGATCTATTGTTCTTAGCAGGTCAACAACAAATAAGGCTGCATAAAATGAGTTAAATGTTTCTTGGGCACATTATTGTAAGTTACGAGTGACAAGACTATTTCTTGTTGGATAACATAATGAGGGAGGAGTATATTTAATTTTTTTCAGATCAAAATATAGCATAGAACATAAAGAAGTAAACAAAATTTATATGGTCGAAAAATCGATTTCGGGGTTCATCAAAAATGAGCTCTTAATTTATTTTTAAAAATGACAATAAAAAGCTGTCACCCGCAAAAATAAAACTGATGCCCCGATTCCCGAGAAACATTTAACTTTTTTTTATTTAGCCTAACAGTTGTCGATTTCATTATGAGTGAATTATATGTGCTAAGCCTGCACATAAGCCTGCATAAGTTGAATACTCAAATCTTGTGAGAGAAAATACTTTTGAGCTAGTGAACCAGTTTTTGAAAACCATCGACAACAGATATGCTCTGATGTCATTTTAGTTGTGCTAAGTAGTTAAGTAGTAACTTTTTCCAACAGGAGTTGATTACTTTAAATCTAGTGAATGGAACATTTGTCAATAACAACCGCCAAATAGGTCAAGCGAATTGTGTTGCTTAATATTAGGGAAGTAATGCTCTTTTGATAAAACTCAATTATGGTTGAAGTAAAGCGAGATTGTGTTCGTGAATGACGGTTCTGTACGGTGTTAATTGAAGAGATCCATAAATCGATGATATGTTAACCCATTCATTATTGTCAGTAGTTCAATTGATCACTTGGTGGACACGATATACACGATTAGCTTACAAGATAAACTGAATGATTGACTTCAACACTTTCTGAATACTCCCCGATTAGACCAATAACACCAAACCCTCTTATTCGAACACCGTGGAAAACTCAGGATCAAACACTGTTATTCACTTTATTCAATACCTGATGGATTTAGGGAGCTTCTTACAAGATCCGGGTCTCTTTTGCAGCTATGCAAAGAGGCAGTTAGAATCAGGTAATGTGATAATATGAGTAAAATACTACTGTTAATTTTAATTTGTTAATGCTACATGTTACAAACTGTAGAAAGTACATTCAGACTTCCAAATATTTAGAAGACGTCATTGATATTGACAAATTAATTTGACCAAGGAATTGTGGTTTAATCCTCATCATTCTGATCTCAAAATATGTGCTAGCGTCTGTAGGATATCATCTATACACCATAGATCTATGGTATTGACAACTTCACCTTGCCTAAAGAATAGAGGTTCAAGGTGTGACGTCTTCTTCTGAATCTCTATATTATCGAAGGTGTTAAAATACCCCCATTTACGTTACAATGCACACTTTACTCACCTTATTGTATCGATATATTTAGGCGTGAAAAGAAATGATTTACCACAAACTTGGAATAGAGAACAACACATTTCTCTCAGTGACCACTTTGAAGTTGGATAAACGTTAACTACTAGTATTTTATTTTGATCCATTCTAATGTTACCACACATTCATAGTATGAACGTTTCTTTGAAGACATTGAAAAAGGATTCAACATTTAGGCAAGATTCGTCCAACATTAAAACACAAACACATTATTATGGTAATGTGAAACGGAATTATTTTTGTAAATTTATATGTTATATGTGTTACATGTTGAACTTATTATTAAGATACGGCAATAGCTTTGAAACGATCGAGGTGATGCCAAACATCACAAAGAGGCCACAATTAAATGATTGATTTCCGAGATAGTAAAACGAACAAATCTGAAATACGACAGGAGGTTTTTTCTAATGTTGAAGAGATGATCTACTGAGGTCATCAGGAAGCCATCAATCATGAAAAGAAATATTTCAATATATTCTCATCTAACAGTAATAATGTTTCCAAACAAAATCATATAATTATTGTTATCTCACCAAAAATAATATTCATACATACACATCAAACGGTACGGTATGTGGGATTTTCTAAATTAAGTTGACGTGAAAGCCTTTTTTAGTTCCATATCAAAGATTAAATCTGAAACTTTCATCAAATGAAAAACCTGAAGTTCTGTCGTAGGAAATTCTAAATTAAAGGAGAGCACATGCTCATGGAGAGCTCGAGGTAAAGTGTTTAGTTTTCTTTGATGCTAAAATGCTTCGCTTCCCAACAATCTCTATCTTTATGCAACCTAGAAAGGTTTAAGATACATTTAAAAAGAGACATTCTTACAAGGAATGACATATTTTTTCAAGCGATGAAGAAGGAGATGGCGCACTCATGAATACTAAACTTTGTAAACTTTGATGTTGAAATAACTTTTCTGGTTTTCTCTGATATTTGGTTTTCTCTTATTCTCAATGTTGATGGAATGTTTTGATTTTTCATTGTCATTTCAGATGTTTTACCGAACCCATATTCATAAATCGATCATAACATTATTCAATATGAACTTGAATCTTGGCACAAACAATTTTTTGAAATTCAACATTTTTAGTAATGTACTTGCTCTTTGATCTTTGCGAATGGTGATTTTGTCAGAAGAAATTTGTAAATTTTATGTTTCATTAATATACAATGTTAAAGGAGCAGTAGCACGTTTTTTGCAAAATTTATTTTTTTCAAATTTTCCATTTATAATGATAGTTTAAGTCATTTAAATTAACTTAAGAGGGTTAAACATCTTATTACACAAACCAATCATCTGTAGTGGTAAAAACTATGTTGCGTATAAAGCAAAAATTGCATGGCGGCCATTCTATTGTGAACACAATTTATTATTTTGTATTACAAAAACGATGCCCATGGCTTTAACAGAAACATGTACCCTCATTTTAAACTTTATTTTCCGAAGAGAAAAGGATGTTTTACTATTGGTGAAATTAATTTTCAAATACATTTCATCAACTTATTTGAGCGAAAAAACGTGCTACTGCCCCTTTAAGAAAAAAATTAATACGGTCTTTGATCAAAGATACTTAAAAATTAGATGTTATTTGATAATAACTGATCTTTTAAGGAATAATAATCTATCAATTTTGACAACTGAGTTTGGACGTATTTATAAAACAAGAAAAAAAACATAAAATGATGACAAATGTTACCAAAGTAAATGTTGGAACAAATGATGAGGCACCTCAAATATTTTTGCAGTTAGATATGTAAATTTTACCTCTTATGCGACTATAACCCGCATATTGTAAACATCAATCTCATGACATTGGAACCTTTCACATCATAAGTGCATTCAAGCAACGACATGTATAGTTAACATTGTTGTTGAAATCATCCTTCTGATAAACACATTTAGGAAAAAAAAACATCATAAAAGTATGTCTAAATAATGTTTGACCATAAATTACTTTATAAAGGACGGTTTCTTTTACAGTGAAAATAGATTCAATGCATTTGAAGTAATGGATAGTTACCAAATAATTTACACAGGACAGCGATCGGATTATATACACAATTAGGGTGTTTGAACTTAGGTGAGGTGAGGTGAGTTGAGATTTAACGCTGCTTTCAATAGTATTTCACTTATATCGTGGCTGCTAGTATTATGGCAGGGAGTAACGCCATGTGGCTATGCTTTGCGGTGAAGCCTGCGAGCTTCGACTTGAACTAGCGAACCATGGGTGGTACTACGCTGAAATTCAGTGAAGCATTGCACCCAAACCTAACTGCGTGTAGAACAGTTCTCTACTGCAGACAAAGTTGCCGTGCCCCTGGCGGGATTCGATCCCCGGTCCTCTTGATCCGAAACCGATGTTTGAACTTAGGCATACTTTTATAATGTTTAGAGAATCTCATACTTTGAATATCTCCCTACATAAATATACCACAAACGAGGAAAACCAATTATCGATGTCTTTTCTAATAATTTTTAAATTTCCCTCTCGGTTCTGTGTAATATGATTCTCAATTTTCATTGAAAAGGATACACTAAGTTGACAGATATACCATTTTCAGGACAATATAATGAAGACATTAAGCGTATTTGAATTTGGTGATAAGAATATAATGATGGTTAAGATGGATGCAGCTAGAAATAATGAAGACAGACTATGACGTTTCATAACGATTACATTGAGATAAAAGTGACCTAAGCAGTAAATCATGTAAATCAAGACACAATAAAGTAGATACCTTTGAAGGAAAATTTCTTTATCACTGAAGAACAACTTCTGATGTATGTTATGTCTCTTTGGCCGATAAGAAGGAAATGGGATTGGATAGTCTTACTGTAGGATAATACAAACACAGCATTCCTTAGGTCTACTAAGTTAAAAAAGAGTTGTACAGTTTATCACTCAAGACGCAATAACTTGAATATTCGACGATGTAAGGCCTGTTTCTGGTATAAGGTGTGTTATTCATACTGGCATTTTGATTATTTTGGTAATAGAAATAAATAACGGGAGTGATACACAAATATGTCTGACATCCTAAGTTGTTATTATTATCTTCACAAAACCGAACATCCGTTACGATGCTAATGGCTATATTTATAGTACTAATCACACTCTTACCAAGACCAAATTACCATAGTTCAGTATCTAATAATATACTACCAAGCAGGGTTGTGAATTGTATTTGATAAACTAACATGCTGAATCTCCAGGTCAGGTAACCAAGTTTGGTCAATCATTCAGTCAACTTTGTATGCAAAGTGGATCAAGTGCTCAGACAGTTTCTCGGCATTGTCACAGATTGTGTTGCTTTACATGCCGTGTTTTTTTAAGTAATGAACCAAACAATATGTAGAAGACCTAATAGGTACACTTTACATAATTGAAGATGACTGAAGTTGATCCAAAATGTAGAATAAAGAATCACGTTTAATATTCTGTATCAGTAAGGAAAGGGAACCAAAGGAGTCAACTGAGTTTAATAGGTGGATGTTCTCTGAAATGAGTTCATGGGGAAAATGCTTTCGAGACATTTTATGAAGATATCTAAATCTGTTGCATTCCGATTACAATGTTTGGGGGATCATCCAGTTAGCACATTTTCCTATCAGCTTTCCTACCTGAAATGAGAAAAACAGACAATTACACGTGTTTGTTTTCAGTATTTTTGAAAGAAAAACAAATGAAAATAGGTACTTTTGAAGTCAAATCAATGTTGATGAATAAATTAGAGTAACCATTAATAAGAAAAGCCACATCAGCATAAGCAAAGTAAAACAACACTGTAGCGAAACTTTACAGTAAGAGACTACAACACCCAAAGAGTAAATAAAGGGATATTAGATGTCAATAACAATATGAATTCGGTCACCTTAGTTGAAAATTGGAGAATCTAGCATAAAAAAGTCTATAGTGATAAATTTCGAACAGTGAACAAATACATAAGTCCGGCCAAATTCCCTATATAATATGCCAAACGCAAATTGCGAACTGAATTCTTTGGTCCATTGGAGTTCGTTATATCCTTATTGTAGTGTATTATATAAGATACCCATGGCAATAAAACATAGGTGGTCAATGGGACCGACAGCATACTTTATGAGATAATAAAACATTCTCGTGATTTTGTACGTAAGTTAGAGCGTCGGTTAGCAAATGTCGTAATATTTTACGTCACTTTGACTATTCAATGCTGGTGAATCGGTTCTATGACGGGAGGCATTAGTGTTTTCCAAAAATAGTTTATACAAACAACATAATATCTCCACAGTTTGTATATAGAAGAGAGGATCTGTTTAAGGGCATCTCATATAAGAAATAGAAGACTCGTTGTTTGCGCCCTTTGTGTTTTATGCTCCCTGCTTTGTTTTATTCAACGATAAAGCACGTCAACTCGTCTTCTATTTCTTAAATATGACACAACTAATTTTATTATTAAAAAGAAAATACAAACAATAAGTCCTAAAACAATTAAATAATTAATAGTCAGACAATGCTGTGGTTGATAATAGTGCCCAATGTTAGTTAATAACCGTGTTTTATCACATAAAGATTCTAATTGTACATTAAATCAGATCCTAAAGATCATTTTAATCTTGTCTTAAATATCCTAAAGGCTGATATTTTACTTCATTAATTGACTTCCCTACAATATATCAAAGGTATCGATCAGCTTTCAACAGAATGATCTATAAGCATCTAATAAGTAAACTAAACTAATCAGTGCTTGAAGTACAAATGATTGATAACTATGTTTGGCAACTTCCTATTCTGGGCCTTTCATGTATAATTTCAAACATAGACAGGATATATTTGTTGCACATACTCTTGTCGATGACGTGGTTTACTGGTGTTATCGCTATAAAAGGAAATACATTGTCTGTATAATTGCTTTTTCTTCTTTTGATAAATCAACATAATCAACATCCTAAGTTGTTATTATTATCCTCACAAAACCGAACATCCGTTACGATGCTTATGGCTATATTTATATTACTAATCAAACTCTTACCAAGACCAAATTAGTATTAAGCAGGGTTGTGAATTATATTTGATAGACTAACATGCTGACTCTCCAGTTCAGGTTACCAAGTCTGGTCAATCATTCAGTCACTTTGTATGCAAATGGGATCAAGTGCTCAGACAGTTTCTCGGAATTGTCACAGATTGTGTTGCTTTTGAGAATCACTTTACATGCCGTGGGTTTTTAGAACGAATTGAACAATATGTAGAAGACATAAAAAGGCGCACTGAAGATGACTGATGATGATCCAAAATGTAAAATATAGAATCACGTTGGCCACTCTGTATCAGTACGAAAAGCGAATCAAAAACATCAATTGAGTTTAATAGATGGATATTCTTGCAAATGAGATGATGGGGAAACTGCTTTTGATATCAACATCTGCTGTATTCTGATTAAAATGCTTCAGGGATCATCATTCAATATTAGTTGGATAGTTAGCACATTTTTCTTTCAGGTTTCCTACCTGAAAAGAGAAATACAGACATTCACATTAAAAAGGAAATAAAAACAGTAAGTTCTAAATTATTTAAATAACTAATAGTCAGACAATGCTGTATTTTTTAATAATGCCCATTTTTAGTTAATAACCGACAGTTCGGAAAAAACATCAAACATACTCATACTCATACTCTTAATCACTTCTGTCTACAACAACAAGGTTCTAATTGAAGTTGATGACCTATGTATTGTAAATTTAATCAGATCCTAATGATCATATTAATCTTGCCTCAACTATCCTAAGGGCTGATATTTTACTTCATTAATTGACTTCCCTACAATATATCAAAGGTAGTCCTATCCTTTCCACAGTGTGATAACATTTCCACAGAATTATCTACGTCAGAAACTATTAGTTCGTTGTTATTTTAAAATCCAATTGATTGATAACTTTGTTTGGCAACTTCCTTTTCTGAGCCTTTCATGTGCAAATTCAAACATAAGACAGCAGATATTTGTTGCACATATTCTTGTCGATGACGTGTTTTACATGTATATACACTATAAAAGGAAAGATGATGTGTGTGTAATTACTTTTTCTCCATTTGGTAAATCAACATACGTCTGCACAAGCACCAGATATACACACGTTAATTATTTGACAAGATTGTTCTTTTTCTCAATTTTGTTTTCAGAATAACTTGTCTGTACAGTCAGACATTGCGTCCATATTTATAATCTGACCTTTTCGTGAAGAAATACCACAGATACATTTGACCCAACTGTGAAAATACGTACAAGAATTATTGACAAAACTTTATATTCATTTATTTTATTTCTGATACATCTCAACGTAATAATTTTATTGATAAACTAATCAAACCAAACTATATTTATATTTACAATAAATTATTTGATGTACCAAAGTACAAGGCTCATAAATAGAATTGATTTTGACCAACGGTACACAGCTTATTAATTGTTATTATTTGATAGAGTTCATGGCCACAGTTGCCTGAAATAATATCATCTGACATAAGACTCTCATTACTAAGAATTGAAGGTCATTGCAGCTAGGTTCCATTGAGATGCTTTATCATTCCAGAGGACGCACCTGTTTTAGTCAAAATGTAATTTCTTACGATCCTCAATGAAGTTTATATAGAAATTAATTTATTATTCACGTTTCCTTCTGACCAAAGAACAATAGAAATCAGTTAAAATGATAGGTCTCAGATAAGAATATCTTTCATTCAAAAAGTGGCCTCAACAAATATTTTGCATGGACAAATATTAAAAATGAACATAACTATGTGAACCGATGATCCAATAAAAAGTCCAATCCTGAACAATGACGTTCTTCTGTATGTGAAATACGAGGTAATCACTGTAACAAATGACTGTCCTACAATATGGAGAATGACAGAATAGAAATGAGTAATTAGAACCGGTAAGTTCACAGACAGACAATCTGATCTTTCAATGTCTTGAGGTCACCGGAAAGGAATGCGTGTCTCATCCAACTATTTTAAAAATACCAACTGGATTGAGAGACAAACAACTTCGTCAGTTGATATACGTATTTCCAGAATACACATATACACCCAACCCACTAGTATCGAGTATGACTGAATAGAGTAATCACACGCTATATATTCATAGACAGACACAGACAAACAAACCTTTTAATGTATTGAGTTCTCATAGAGGGGATGCACGTCTCAGGAACAGGAAGAACATTTTGAAATGTTATCGGATCATAGGTACAAATATATCTGTCTCACAATACAAAACAACTTGAACATGCTTTTTATGTCATGATTTGTTCAAAAATTTGAAAGTAAATGCAGTATATGCAAGTAGTATTATGAAGTGTGGTGATTTGGGCTTTCAAGAGTATTTCACTTATATCACGGCTGCTAGAATTATGGTAGGGAGAAAGCCCGCAACACCATGTGACTATGCCATGTGGTGAAACCTGCGATAATTGGCTGGAACTAGCGAACCATGGGTGGTACTATGCTGTAATTCATTGTAGCATTGCACCCAAGCCTCACTGCTTATAGAACAGTTCTCTACTGCAGAAAAAGTTGCCGTGCCCATGACGGGTTTCAAATTTATCCGAAGCCGAACGCGCTAACCAATGTGCTATCCCAACCCAATCTAATATGAAATAATATGTAACTCGATGGAGAGACAGACGGCTTTGTCACTTAATATACAAATTTCCAGAAGCACCTTGCAAATACCAACTCAACAATATATCCCAAGAGAGGAAAAAGCTGATAGCCCACTGAACAGAAGCACTAACGTGTTCTCTATTGCAACAATGTATGGTTTCATGTTAAGGAGATTAAGCAACCAGACACTATGGAAGTAAATGTGCAATTTCGAGAATAATTTGTCCATCTTGGGATTCGGTAGCTTACCAGCATCTTTCATATTGGTTAAATACCGACAGTTATCAAGATAAAACGTGATAGAAGTCGATCCAAATTGTGATTATATCATTATGAACACTTATGATACGGTAAATGGATTTTTCTGTCTATATCATTGCTATTTTTGTTAAATAGAATATGGTCATGTGTACCGTCGGGAGAAATTAATTATCTACAATATGTTATAATTAACAATTTGCGTTTCTCAGAGTTTTGAAATTCTTTGAATTTCATTCTAGCCATTTCCGAAACACGATTTATTTGAAATTAAATCAGCATCACTATTTAAAAAGCCATATAAAATAAAATGAAAATTACTGAATATCCTTTTGAACAGAGAGAAACCATAAACCCAGACCAAGTGAAATCACAATGACTTTTTGAGTTTCGTATATAAAGTAGGTGTCTATCAAGTTCTAAGATTTCAATCTGTTGAATGCGAATCTGCTCATAGTGTTATTCTAAGCTGAGCCCATCAATACCGTTGATTCCGCAATATTTATCATGTCTCTGATAATTTAGGAAAGTAAATGAAGATCTGGTATCCGTCCAATGTTCAATACCTTCTCTGAATTAATTTCTTTGACAGTTGAAATTGGCATTAACTAACAACCAAATATTGATTTTGGTGTGACGAAAAGCAATTGCCGAACTGAACATCAGTAATTCAGTCTGCAACATTGATACAATTATTAATTCCTCCACGGAAAGTGTTTTCAAAAGAAAACGTCAGACACCGAAGCATTATGAGTATGATTCTCTCTGAACTGAGAAATTGAGCCAATTTCAGAATAGCGATAATTCAAACTTTTCCACAAACTTTTTCATCATCTCCTCTAACATCAGATGTAAGGGAGAGTAGTTACTTTCATCTATAAGCGTTCAATTGCATGACAAGACAATGATCAAATTGTTAGCCATCTCTTCACTGGCGTCTCTGATTCACCGTGTGTTAAGGAACTGACATGTAGAGGGCTCCTTCATAACATACTACCATTGGAAATTATCAAATATCAATCTAAACTCTGCAAACTACATCTGCTTCCTATCTCCGAGATATTTTGTCAATTGAGAGATACATGATGAGTGCATTCGGAAAGGAACACAATCAGTCTAACTTCTGACCAAACTGTCTGGCTTCTTAATCTCCTTTACATAAAACGATGTTTTTTCTATAAAGCTAACACAATTATCTGAAACGTTTCAATTTGCCATTAAATCAAATATACTTCACCTGTCTGCTTGTTTTGTTTTCTATTTTGTTATCTTTATGACTTCACTACCAATTTGCGTAGCCCTATGCATAGCTCAATTGACGGCTATCAGTGTAGTTCAGCAACATTGGGTGAGGTTCGGGGTAATGGTGACCCGTTTCATGGCTGGATAATCTGAGAATTTGAAGGGCTTAGCTCAATTTCAGTTCTCTTTATTTACAGGCATTACCGCTGTCTTGTCTATGAAAAGAATTAAGTAATACATTTAAGTTTCGTTTCTAAGGGAAGAAGGATCTTAATTTGCATGGTGCACAGAATGATAATAACACACACACTTGCTTGGTGTAATTAAAGAACAGTAATCGTTGATTTCTAGATTAATGTATCATATTTTGAATGTGTGTATAACAAAGATTTCACCGACAGTGATAACAATTTAAAGATTATTTTCAAGGTCACAGCAAAGCAAAAAGTTGTATGGTAATATTGTTTGCACGACCTTGGTATTGTTACATGAGTAAATGTTGACTTATTGGATGTTTAACACAGATAAATTTTTTTTAAAAAAGCAGCATGGATTTGACTGGGAGAAATGAATGTTGAGCTACATTCAATTGTAATTTCTGCCTTTGTGATTTAAACAATATTTATTCATGAAAAGATGAGTGGATTGGTAAACAGGCATTACCTCTCCAGTACAAAATTATACATAACACAACATCATCTATCAATACTGAGAAATGAACAACATTCAATAAACATCGTTGTATAATAGTAGGACAGTATTTTATAACATATGATTAAGCAAGGACATCTGAATTATAACGTTTTGTCTGGGTTAAAAGTCTGAAAGTAATGACAGAATACATAACAGGTAGATGAAAAAACTATCGGGATGCAGTTGTATACATTATTTACACTATCTTTCCACTTGCTAACCCTCTAGGGTGATTTAAGCTTTACTGCAACATCAGTTGTGTTAGTTTATGTACTGTTAAGACTAAGACATGTGCTTACATGCCATCATTTTAAGACACATCCACATTCACCTAATCAACATAACTACGAGTCAAAGCTTTTATGGATAAGTCAAATAAATATTGAGGTGTAGTTTGACTTTTTATAATAATTCAGACACAAATAGATGGCTCTTTGATCATTAAGTGTTGCACATAATAGCATGTATAGCATGTCAAATAGTGAATTTCATGTCTTCCTTTGTGTCAAAATCTTAGAGAAGGATATTAATCACCCTGATGTCAGCACATGGACTTTGATCTATACTCTTTGAAGCCAATGAAGTTTCAGTGCCACCTCTTCCGTGATTCAATTAGGTACACGTGAAGCTTCTGGTTTAACTTTTTGCGTAATATTTCTTTGAAATGTCTTCACCCATGAAACAAATTGAATCTTCAATCTTTCGCTTGGGTTGATGAATATTCACTATCACAAAGAGACATTTGGGCTCTTTATAAAACAACATTGAGTTTCTAAACCATTCATGCTCCCTGCTTCAATATCTAACTCAATGCAATAATTTCGTAACAAGACTTTCATCAATAATCTGTATTAAGGAGTCTAAGGACCTAGTGTATTATTCACATCAAATGGTCTAGAATATAAATACTGAGCAATGAGCAGAGAGAACATTCTGCTTAATTTAGCTGCTTTATATGCGTTTATTTTTGTATGTTAGGTTTACTATTGGCAGTTTTAAGAAGTAAGTAAAATTCACTTGAATGATAAAGCTTTTTTTAACTTTTCAAAGTGAATCAGTATTTATAAGATGAGTGATCCTCTTTTTATCTGATCTGAAAGATTTTGTGAAATAAATTCGTATTCATTTTCAACTGATGTTTCATTCACATAATCTTTGTCTAATCTTTGTGTGAAGGTTTTCATTTACTTCGGACATGAAAAAATGAATGAGGAATGATGGCATTGAATTATATTGATAATTTATTGGAATCAATTGATGTACTAGCGACTAATGATGCTTTTTTTGGACTCTGCAAATTAAAAATTATCTACGATACTAGACATAAAAAAATATATATAACAAGGTTCGGAGCTTTTACGAGGGTATGGTTATGATGAAAATTGGTCTCCAGTTTGCTGTTAATCAAAGTGAGACAGCTAAGAGCTCATGATATCTTTCTGATCTCATTGATGTTACATTATAATTGCAAATAATTTCTCTGGAACACTGATTGACTGCATTGAATAGATTTGGCTGATGTGTTAGGGAGTAAATCGATATGGGACAGGCTAGCTAGAGCTCATATTTATAGAAACAAATCGATATACTACTGACTAATGGTGATAGCTTTTCTCTGGAATGTGGGATGAATGAATTTCATTGGCTGTGCAATTTCCAAATTAGTCTAGAATACGAGACATATAATATCTATGAAAAGGTTTAAAGCTTTTATGAGAAAATTTGTCTCCAATTCACTGTTAATCGATGTAAAACAATTTGGTTCTCAAAATGTTCTCTGATCTCCTTCTTGTAATATCTTCATTGCACTAGAACTTTCAAAATCTGGAATGCTTAAATGGCTGCATTAAATCGATTTGGCTGATTGTTTTAAGGAGTAAATCAATACGGGTCTAGATCTCATAGCATACGTTGGACCATATTAGGGTTATTTCAAGGACTATAATATAAATGTTTGTCATGTTATATGACATCATCGATTTTTTCAGATTGATGGTTTTCATGAGTGATTGATATAGTAACTATAAAGTTCAATGCTCTTCTCCGATTTGATTGATGCAGGATAAGCACGGTTGTATCTAAATGTGTCTAGTACACTAAGTAAAAGACTACAGGTTAAACAACGGGCAATGAATTAGTAATAGGAACATAATTTGTTTTAATGGGATGCCTAACTGCATCTTAACAGTTTATGGGTGCTGGGTATGAAGTGGTTATAGAACTATCAAACCTATTCTAACCAAAACTAGTTTGGCAATGTTCTTGTTCTATGATCTGGTGATTTTGTTAGACAGAAATATTTGGCAAATTTTACCTTTTATCGATATAATATGGTTTAAACATATTTATTTCATGAAGAATTGGATTTGTAAACAAGCAATGAGCTTATATGAATACCGCTCCAAGATACAACAATATAATACATGTCATGGTGAAATTACAAAATACATGATATATCTATATACATACACACGCCAACAAGTAATATCAAGTACAATTTTAAAACGAAAACAATCAACAAATGCCAATAATGCTAATCATTGTAAATTATACATCAACTGATAAATTATTTAACAAATCTGCGTGTTAAATTTATAAAATCGTGAACTGGTATTAGAAGTTCATTATTTTTGGTAGACTTAAAACACTAAAAAGAGGGCATGAACAGAAAAAAGTGTGTTGAATTTTCATAATTATGGTCACAGGAACAGGCGGATGTTTGTGATATGAATCTTTCATACTTGTGTGCATTTAAGTCGCTGCATTCAAGTCTCATACGAGAATGTATAATTTGGCATAATACATATGATTAAATCAACTGGGGTGAGTACTTTCTTTTGTCTGACAGTTCATAAACATTCATGCAATTTTATTTTCTGACAGATATTTACATGTATTAGACACTAAAACACTTTCACTTATCAATACAAAAGGATACGAACCTCGGATATTATTTAACATATCCTCAATATCATACTAACACATTAGCTCCTCTTGATTAAATCATTTGCATGTACCTTTACTTGCATTTAACATGACTGGAATCATTCACTGTTGAACAATCTAAACACTGTCTTACTTTGAAAATATAATATATGGCAATAAATGGTTTATAAATTTTAACCTGAGTGAATATAGTATTAGTAATGTTTGGTAATGGTGTAATTAGAGAATAACCAACGAGGTACGAGTGATTAGGGGAAAATGCAGGAGTGGAAATGATGTTCACAATCATGAGCCTTGGCGAACGACTGAATATCATGCCGAGTCCATATTTCCCGTAATCAGTCGTACCGAGTTCGTTATTCTATATATTACCCATTCCATTCCATTAAAATTTATGAACTACAAACGTTTTTCTTTTGAGACAAGGTGACATTGATCAGCTGATTTGTAGTCATGGGAGTGTTACACCGAACTTCTTTAGTGGTCAAATACTATTAAAAAAAATAGTTCTTTAATAAAACGACGAGAAACTAATATACTATTGGCCTGTTTGATCTACCCATATCATAGGTGTCATATATGACGCATATTTACTATAAATACAGGTACGATACAACCTGAAAGTATTGTGATTTCACCATAACGCCTTGCTACAGTACAAAAACACCGACAGTATGAATGACTGACGTGTGTGAGTTACTGAACAGCATAACGTTGAATTGAAAATTGGAAAACCTGTTAATTTTTAAAAGGACAACGGTTATAAGTAGTAATGCCAACAAGAAGAATCTACAACGAATGCATATAATCAAATTTGTATGTCAAGAGGGTCAACCAATCTGAAGTTTCGTTTCAGGAATGTGGATTCAGTTCACGTGGTGTCATGTCGGCCGTGGATCAACAACAAAGAAGATAACTCTAATCGGACATTTACTGACGGTGAAGTCAATGGGGATGAAGTAAACAATTACAACAACGAAACATTGGACCCAGGAATGTGTGCCTTCTTCAATATTTATTGTAATGGGCGCCGAATGTAGATACACTGCGTGCATAGGGACACGTGGTGAAATATTCTTTCGATCATGGCGTGATTGAACTGCAGGCCCGATGTCAAACAACAGTTTTGATCTCATTCTGCACGTTTATTCTGATTCAGAAACAAAGAGAAAGTGCATAGATTGACCAATATTTTCTGATCTTGCCACTTATTGATGGTTGATCTAATTATTTATAATAAACTACATTTATTTATATTCCTGATCCCTGTTTTTATTTTTAAAATCAAGATGTGTGACCGAGGTCGACACGTTCTATTTATCAATGAAGGAATAAAGTACTTTATTATATGATTGCAGGTGAAATACCGGGATCTATCAACGAAAATAAACCGTGTTATCAGTCACTAGTGAAAAAACAATGGAACGTGTTATCAGTCACTAGTGACTGATATAACAATGACCTGACGTCATAAAACAATGCTCCGACGTCATGACACGTTCAACCTTTCTACCTCACTCGATGAGATAAACATGGTATTAGTCAAGAAAAGACAACTATCCTCTATAACTTCAACCAATCAACGTGTCAACGTGACAAATCATCGTTGAGAATCACTTAAGAGCACACGTTAGAATATCACAAAAATCACCTGTGTATCCTATCTCAAACATAGAAATATTAATACTGGCGTTTAAGGATTTTATTGGATAATATTAATATCAAAAACTTATTGGTATGGATTATCCACTTTAAATCCTGTCGTTCAAAATTAGGATATTTGTCAATAGCAGAAAATAGCGTAACCGAATTTTGTTTCATAAGATGAAGAAAGTAAAGCTCTTTTTATAAAATTCAATAATGACCAACGAAAAGCAAGATTATGTTCCTGACTAAATGCGTAGGTATTTCATGAAGAGATTGGTGAATCGTTAATAGATTTATTGGAATTACATAGAGTAGGCCGTTTGGTCAATAGCTAGACATGAGAGACACGATAAGCTTCTGAATAAACTCAATGATGTACTTTTGTCAGTGAAGGTGAATACTTCCTGATTAAACCAATACCACCAAATCCTGTTATTCAAATATTGTCGAATTCACAGAACTAAACACTCTGTTCATTATCCAAATATCTGATGAAAATCGGAATGTTCTTACATTGCAGCTTGAGGCTGAACCACTTTCACATTTTCTGATATTTTAAAGACACCATTAGTACTGAAAACTGTAAATTTGACGAAAGAATAGGGGTTTAATCCTTCTCATTCTGATCTCAAAATATGTGCCAGGATAGGATAATATCTACATAGAAAGAGATCGTTGGTATCGACATCTTTACTTTTATTATATATAATAATTAATTATATTGGACATCTTTACTTCACTCACTTGACCAAAGAATAGTGGTTTTATACTCTTCATTCTGTATCTCACAAGATGTGACAGCCTATCAAGGGAAAATATATGTGTACATCTGAGCTTTTACGAGGACAATATTTTAATGAAATTTCTCTAAAATTTTTATGAGCATCGATGTAAGACAAATCAGTGCTCATAATTTCTCTTTTATCTCCTTGATGTATTATTTTCATTGTGATACAAATTTCAAAATGTTTTACCGGATTGAATAGACTTGGCTGATGATTTTCAGAACTTGAAGTAAACAGATATGGGGCAAACTAGACCTTTTACTTTCTGTGGGACCTTATGACCAAAAACCTGCTCTAATCCTTTTCATTTTATGGACAAACGCCTTGTGTATATTGTATTCATCACAGTTCAATGGTATTGCCGGACCTCCACAGTCCCCTTCTATTTATATTTATTTATTTTTTTATTTGAAGGATAAGCACAGTTCACTGTCATATCTAATTGTGTGTTAAAATGGCCATTCAAAGGTAGTTCAAGTGATCTGACTGATGTAGCGATAACTAAACACTCAGAGTAGAGTTCCAAATATGGTGCAATGAATGTATAGTCAACCATCTTGCTGTCTGAACTCTCCAATTCTTATAATTTGCAAAAACCTGCTAAAGCACCTTTAAAGACAACATCCTAATATTTACACGAATATATTTCTTACCATTGAACACATTAAGATAAGTCAAGCGTGTTGATTATGTCAAGATGGTGGAAACCATAAAAAGAAAGTCTCAATTAAATTAATAACTTCCAAGATAGTAAAACAAATATATCTGAAACACAATTAGAGTTCCCTTGGTTGGAAAGATGGTTGTCATCAAACATACATTAAATATGAAAAACATTAAACATGAAAAGAAATCTCCCAATTCTTCAAAAGTGGTTGTGTTCTAATTTCGAAAATGAGCAAAGTAATAAAGCAGTGTTAATACTTTCCAAACACATTAAGATGTGAATTGATATTTGTTTTTAATAATATTCAGAATAAATAAATGTTAACATCAAACGATTCTCTAACGTGTATATCTTTCTAACTCAAGTTATGATAACTTTGCAGGTTTCATCAAATGAAATATGAGAAAACACCTCTCATCTTTAATTTTTGAGCAATGTTTATGCAAATTTATATTTTGATGAAACGCTTTACTGCTCCGGGCGTCATTTGTTAGTCAACGATCTGATGATAGTTTATATGTTAAGAACACTTTGAAAAAGCTGTATATGACCCACTCATAAATATGCAAATTTATAGTTAATATATATAATAATCTTTTCTGTTATGTACATGTTTGGTTTCCTCATGTTTTTAATGTTGATGGAATGACTTAATTTCCCATTTCAAACGTTTCATCATTTTTTAAAATCTTTGATAGCAGTATGTGTTATAAACTTGAATCTTGTCACACAGGACTTTGATCTTTACAGAGAATCACATCTTTTGAAATTCAACAGTTTTTCAATGCATTTGTTCTTTGATCTTTACCACTGCTGATTTTGGTAGAAGGAAAACACCGATATATATTTCATCGATATGAAATGTTATGGGAATATGAAACATAGTCTTTGATCTAAGATAATATCAGATGCAATCTGACGTTTTTAATATTTGTAAACTATAACTGATTTTGAATGTATAAAATCCATAAAATATTAATGTTCGACATGAATCTCTTCATTAGATGTCAAGTTGAGATGCTTACTTGTACATATTTGATATCGGGTAATGTTTGCACCCTACAGTAAAACTAATATAGGAATTAAGAATGCTTTTGTAACATTTAATATAAAAAATGTCTATCTTATACAGTTTGTGCTATACGTTTGGTTTGAAAATCAAAATTTCTATATACTCGAGGTCTTGATACTTTTCTTTCTAATTTCGCAGACACGAGTCACCATATTAAATGAATAAATGAACCAGATAGATAGTTCATACATTATTTTCCTCCAACATTAAAAAGACAGTTACAAGTTCAATTAATAAATTTAATGCATATTAATTGAAAGGAATGAAATATTAAACAGATGACATTTACTTCAACCAATTCTGTCAACCAATCTTTTTTTCTAAGAATAAAAGCTTATCTGGATGAATTCTTTGTTTTCAGGGGGCGGGATAGCGCAGTGGTTAACGCGTTCGGCTTCGGATCAAGAGGTCAAGGGGCACGGCAACTTTGTCTGAGAACTATAGAGAACTGTTCTACACGCAGTAAGGTTTGGGCGCAATGCTACACTCAATTTCAGCATAGTATCACCCATGGTTCGCTAGTTCCAGCCGGTGCTCGCAGGTTTCACCGCAATGCATAGCCACATTCTCCCTGTCATAATACTAGCAGCCGCGATATGAGTGAAATACTCTTGAAAGCGGCGTTAAACCCCCAACCCTACTCACCTCACCTCTTTGTTTTCAACATTCACGGCATTTCGGATAATATACAAAATCCTTCAAGCTGGATGTAAGATGTATAGCAGGGTGGGATACATGGATACATAATACTTACAATTGTAACAACTGAATTATGCACATTCAGTTCTCCTCCAACATATCACAGACGGACACTTTCTACCAAACATCTCTTCATTGTGTAATTCAATGAGCCAGTAAACCATCATGTTCTCCTTGTCAGATCTAACACTTATTTCACTTACGGAATTTGACTGAAGGGAATATATTTTTTCTTCCTGATAACCTCTTGCTCTAAGGAACAGAGATAAGTCCTATAATATCTCTCATGATGCAAAGGTAAATAACTCCATAACATCCTCTTTCGTTTGTTTCTCACCACACAAATAGGATGCCTGGCGTGTTTGCATACAATATCACAAATCACATTTTTGTATGCATAAGAACAAAAGCTAAGTAGTACACAATGTTCTTCACTGAAATGGTTTTCCATCACAAGTAATACAATCTGTTAGAAAAACCGAATCGACACAAACTGATGGAACAACTGTCTAAAAGTTTTAAAACATCAATCATGATGGAAGAAAAAGATGCTTGAAGCCCTTAAATAAAAACATATTACTGTGCTTGTCGGTCATAGTCATGTGTGGTCATATGATTCTACAATTCTACAAAGGATACGCTTAGTTGACAGATATATCATTTCCAAGGCATTAGGGTATTTTATTTGGGTAATACGAACATAATTATGGTTAGAGGGATGTAGCTTGAGATAATGACGACACACTATGACGTTTGTATAATTTACATTGAGTTAAAAGCCAGCTGAGCAGTACATCATGTTCAATGACATAATAAAGCAGATATCGTTGAAGGATTAGCATCTTTAAAGATTAGCATGTGATGTATGACATGTCTCTTTGGCTGATACAATAGGAACAATTGGAGATGGCAATTGAAATTTGAGCATTGTACACACATCCGTCTTACATTTAGAGCACAGTTAAATGCTTTCGTCCAATCACAGTATTTTATTGTGGTCATGTGGAGTAAATTATATCCCGCTAGATGTACGGTTGTCTGGTTGCGTTCGGGTATCACGCTCATAAAACTGGTTCACAGACTTCTATTAAAACAACAAACAATGCCAACTGACTGTTTTATGTGTGTGGATAATAAACAATTAAACATGTATTACACTGACAAATGACAGTGTTCTGTTTAATAGTAATAGACGCTTCCGTCGATGGGGGAAGAATATAAACATGTAAATAAAGCAAGTAATGTGACGTCAATTGGAATTTTTCAAGTGTAATTAATCTTTATAACGAGTAAGTGAAACATTGACAGAATCAAACCATGTTGCCAATTTTTAAAAATATAAAAGGTTGGTTTTATTTTCTGTTTTCCCCCAACATATAAAATACAGTATTCAGAAGTTATAAAGAAGGACATAAAAAATGATAAGAAAGTGTATTGCAACGACGTTACATACTAAATCCTTTCCCATAGACAGTTTGAGTACAGTTCGTTGCTACAGTTTCCTGAAATAAGTTTTATGCAATATAGATATGATGCACATTAGGATATGCAATAATTGATATGACAAATCGTAAATTGATAAATACAGCTCCAAAATGAACATGATGGACAAATATTTCAAATACAAAATCAATTACTGTTATTAAATAAACCAATTAAACGAAAATTAATATTGAATTGTTTAAATACACATTTTTAAAAGTAAGGAGTGAAGAAGTAAAGTTACCTTTCCTAAATGAATAGTGTACTTGTCATTGGACTGTCCATGATGGAGCCATTGTATGAAGTGATTCAATCTTAAAACCACTCAGTCTTTATTGGTAATGAAATGTACTAGTGCTAAATATTTCTGAATAAAAACGTGCTTATCATGCATGTTCGTGACTCAAATATGACGCGTATTCTGTAGCACGACTGGTATGTTTTATATTAAATGTACGCCTCATGCACCTCGTACAATTTAAGAAATTCAGTGCTCACAGTGCCGATGATGACATTAATGTCCCTAACATTTGTATATGAAAATGAGAAATGTCAGTGTTTTGCATATTGTGTTCGAGATATATTGCATATTGTGTTTACCAAATTTGTTGACAATTCATTTGAAATATATTCAATTTAAGACATTGTTTTCACGACTCGTAGCAGTACATTATCGATGCCTTGCCCAACCCTCTAAAACCTGTACATTTATACCCCCAAAATGTAGTGCTACTCGTCCTCTATCTATTACATAGAAACGTCGTAATCAGTGAATTAGGTTTATCTTATCAAAACTGAAAATCAGTTATTATGCTAACGACTACATTAATATACCATCAATCCTATCTGAAGATACAAATACTGATAGATATTTTACACATGTTTGTATTCAGTTTTATGTAAGGAAATGTAAACAATAATTCCTCAAAAAATCAAATAATAATAATAGTCTGACAATGCTGTAATAATAATAATACCCAATGTAAGTTAATAATCGAGTTATATAGATTCGAAAACTCATCAAACATACTCTCTATACTCTAAATTTCTGTTGTCTACCACAAGGTCTGTATTGTACATTTAATCAGGCCCAAATGATCATTTTAATCTGGCCTCAAATATCTGATATTTTACGTTAATTGACTTCAATACAGCATCGATAACCTTTCCACAGAATGATGACCTTTTCACAGATACTCTGTATCAGAAACTAATCAATGCTTGGTTATTTTGAAATCCGACTGATTGATAACCTTGTTTGGCAACTTCCTAATCTGGACCTTTCATGTATAAGTTCAAACATAGACAGGAGATATATGTTGCACATCCTCTTGTCGATGACGTGTTTTACTTGTATTATCTCTATAAAAGGAAAGACATTGACTGTATAATTACTTTTTCTTCTTTTGATAAATCAACACAGGTCGGTATAAGCACCAGATATACACAGGTTAATTATTTGACAAGATGTTCTTTTGCTCAATTTTGGTTTTAAAACTTACTTATTATCTGTACAGTCAGACATATTTTCCACAATTTATAATCTGACCTTTTCGTGAAGAATTACCACAGATAATTTGACCCAACTGTTAAAGTACATAGAATAATTACTGACAAAATATTATATTCATATATTTTATTTCTGATACACCTCACCGTAATACTCAAAACAAACAAAAATAAATATGATTTATTTGCAATAACGATCCACAGCTTATAAACTGTTATTATTTGATAGAGCCAAAGTTGCCTGAAAAATAACTACTCTCATTGTAATCTGTTCCTAAGAATCATGATGACCTGGTATCTTGAATCATCACATCAGTGATTGTGCGTTGTCGCTAGGTATCATTCAAATGCTTTACAATTCCATAGGGGCACCTGTTTTGGCCAGAACAATATTCCTTAAGCTCCTCGGTGGAGTTAATATCGAAATTGTGTTATTATCCGTGTTAATGAAGTTATTTTCCCTTTGATCAAAGTACCATCGGTTAAAATAGTATTGAAAGGGCTTAGATAAGAATACCCCCATTAAACAAAGTAGCATCAGCAAATATGTTGCATGGTCATACATTAGAAATTGAAGTTTGTGTACCGAAGATATCCAATACAAAGTCCAATACTGAAAAATGATGTTCTTTGTGTGAAATACGAGGTAATCCCTGTTACACATGACTCTGGTTACAGAATAGTGAATGACTGAATAGAAGTCAGTTATTACAACCGACATTTTCACACGCCTTGCAGTCATGGAAGGAATGCGGGTCTAAGCTGGTCATAGCTGTACTTTATCTGTCTCACAATAACAAATAACCTTGAAATGTTCTCATCGTAATGTATAAAAGCATGTCTTCAATATTTGCAAGTAAATACAGTGTATGCAATACGCCCCATCTAACAGCATTAAAATACAAAATGGATTGAGAGACAGACAACTTCGTCAGTTGATATACATATTTCCAGAAGCGCCCTAGAAATACAATACCGAATACTGAAGTCCAATACTTCGTCACTTGGTAAACATGTTCCCAATTTTAAAATTAAAGCAGTATATGCAAGTAGTTGCAATACACCCCATCTAATATAAATTAGCATGTACAATGTAACCCGATTAAGAGACTTTGTCACTTGATAGAATCACAATACAAATACCAACTGAACAGAATGTCTCAAGAGAGGAAAAGCTGATAGCCAAGTGAACAGAAGTACTAATGTGTTCTCTAATGCAATAATGTATGGCTTTAGCAAAGGAGATTAAGCAACCAGACACTATGGAAGTAAATGTGCAATTTCGAGAATAATTTATCCATCTTGGGATTCGGTAGCCTACCATCATCTCTCATATTGGTTAAATACGGACAGTTATCATGAACAAAAATGTGATAGAAGTTGATTCAAAGTGTGCCATATATTATTATGAACGCTTATCTAAATGCCAACGGCAACTGGCTTTAATTTATATATCTTTGTTATTTTAGTGAAATAGCATATGGCCATGTGAACTCTCAGACAAAAATTAATTATCTAGAATATCACAAACAATATGCGTTTTTCAGGGTTTTCAAATTCTGTGAATTTTTTTAGCTGTTTACTTGGAAACACGATTTATTTACTTTTTGTATCAAAGCCCAAAAATATATAGGAAAACACTGAATTCCTTTAAACATTGAGAAAACTTAAACCCAGACCAAGAAAAAAAACCCACTATGATTTTACTTTTTGAGTTTCGGAGACAATTTAGGTTTGCCAAGTTATAATCTCCGATGAAGTTCCATGATCTCCCTTTGAACTCAGTCTATTGAATGTGAATCTGCTGATAGTATCATTCTAAGTTGAGCCGATTAGTGCTGTTAATTCCACAACATTTAAGTTCCTTATCAATATGATGTTCATGTGGCGGTGATCTGATTGAATTTCATTGATAGTTGGATTTGGCATTTTACATAACTTTTGAATTTTGAATTTTGAAAATTAGTAATGCAGTCTTCTACATTGATATAATTATTAATTCCTCGACAGAAAGTGTTTTAAAAAGAACTATCAACTGAAAAAGCTAGACACCAAGTGTTATGATTATGATTCTCTCTGAACTGAGAACATTTGTGAATTTCAAGATAGGAATTGTTCAAACTTTTTCACAATGTTCATTTCATCAACTCCTTTAACATCAGATGTAAGAGAAGATAGTTACTTCCATCAATCAACTGCAGAATCATCAGAATCATTTTATTACTCATGTTGCCAGCAACGGTGGTATAAGAGCTATACAAAAATACATATACAAATTGATCAAGACAGAAGTAACAGACAAATATACACATGGGTATAGAGAAATAAAGATATTGGTACACACTGGCTATTATATACATAAAGAACAATACAATATGAAGTATCAATTGTACATTTAATTGTATTGAGAAACTTGCATATTCATATGTTTGACGTTATTGCCATTAAAAAGTACACATACGAATAAACAATTCTTGAAAATAATTTGTATAAATGTCCAACTTACCTCAGCACCTTAATATTATTGTTTGTCATAAGTTGTTTAAATTTAGTAAGGCAGCAATACAATTATCAAACTGTTAGCAATCTCTTCACTGGCGTCTCTGATTCACCTTTGAAAGGAACTACCATGTCGAGAGCTTCTTGATAACATACTTATCATTGGAAATCATCACATATCATTCCCAATGTTGTAAGCTTCATCTGTTTCCTCTCTCCGAGATATATTGTTCAATTGAAAACGACATAATCAGAGCATTCGGAAAGCATCACAACCAGTCTAACTTCTGACCAAACGGTCTGGCTTCTTCATCCTCTTTACATGAAACGACTCTTTTTTCTATAAAGCAAACACAATTATCTGAAACGTTTCAATCAGCCATTAAATCAAATATACTTCACCTGTCTGCTTGTTTTGTTGTATATGTTGTTATCTTTATGACTTCGCTGCATAGGTTCGGGGCACTTAGGCACGTGCATAGCTCAATTGACAGCTGTCAGTGTAGTTCAGCAACATTGGGTGAGGTTCGAGGTAATGGTGACCCGCTTCATGACTTATCTGAGAGTTTGAAGTGCTTAGATCGATTTCATTTTTCTTTATTTACAGGAATTACCGCTGTCTTGTCTATGTCAAAAATCAAGTAATACATCAAAGTTCGTTTCTAAAGGAAGAAGGATCTTCATTTACACACATGGTGCACAAAATGATGATAACACAAACATTTGCGAGGTGTAATTAGAGAACAGTAATTGTTAATTTATAGATTAATGTATCATATGTTGAATGTGTTTATAAAAAATATTTCACCGACAATTCAGATACACTTTTCAAGGTCACAATAAATTGTATGGTAAGCTTGTTAGTACGACCTTGGTATTTTCACATCAAGTTCACAGTTACATGAGTAAATTTGGACTTATTGGAGGTTTTACAGAGAAAACAAATAATATGAATGCTGAAATTAACTGTGAGAAATGGAATTTGGTAATGTTGTGCTGCATTCAAATGTAGCTGCTGACTTAAAACCACAACTTTGTGGGATTCGTTTTCGCAATGCTTCGATGCCTCAACGTCATCAAATTACATGATATAAGATACGCAAGTAAATGAACTCTTGGGACGCAGCTGTACACATTATTTACAATATCTTTCTACTTGCTTAACCTTTAACATTCACTGAGGTGTAATAAACTTCGGAAATGATAACTATGTCAATTGATAAGAAAGTGCATCTTAAACAAATCAATCATGACCAATTCCCGTCACTGCTTAATTATATTATGTTTATCCAAGGTATTGATAAGGCGTGATTAGGTTTAATGTTTGCGTCGAACTGTCTAATTTCCCATTAACGTATGTTCAGCCTTAGAGACAATTCCTCAGGTATATTGTAACTCATCAAAACAGTGTATCAGTTACACCACAAAATAATGGGATTGGTGTTTATTTAATTCATATTGGAATCATTTTATATAGTACACTGTTTGTATAATCACGGTAAAACCTTATTAGTTAAAATGTTGCTTGTTAGGGTCTCTAGTGTTTTACATATCACTCTTTTTGCGTCTATATATGTTATACAGATAATCCCACTGTATCTCAAAGGACGTAACTTCATGTGTCATCAATATCATAATAACCATGTGATATAATTTCTCGCGTTCTGTCTTGCCCTAGGTATTGATATAGTGACACTTTATTTTATATTACACGCGTAGGATCATCCATTATCAATTTCAGTAATGTAAGATGCAGTCTTTGTCATTTCATCATTATGTAATTCATCTATATGGCAGGGTATAACATGTCAAACAATAATAATCTGAAGTACAAAAGAAAGTTTACACTTCAGTTGGGCTTATAATATGTTGATTTTCAATTACAAATATCTTCAGTTCGACGCCGTACTATCGTCGTCTTCATCAGCAGAGGAATACGTCTATGTGATTTTTACATTTTTGGAAAAAAAATAATTTTAAATTTAGTAATTATTCCAAATTTAATTTCGATAAACACAAAGTTTTAAATGCACCTTTCAAACCGTGCATAAGCCAGTGAACAAACACATCATGAAATCTATTTCTTTAATAAACAACATTATTGAAAACAAGTAGTTGTCACTAAGGTGACATGATCCCCCGCCGCAAATTAATACTTCAAAATTGAAAAATAATGTCAAAATCAGCAAAATCGACTGTCAAACATGTCGGAGAAGTCAAAGCTCCACTGTGACCTTGAGCATAATGTCAAGGTCACCAACATTTAATCAGCGCTTTGTCTTCCCTTGGAGGTGCTGTATGTAAGATATGATGGAATTCCGGTGAATGGTTCTTGAGATATCCCGCTGACAAGATTTACATGTACATTAGTATGTCGAAAAATTCAAAGTTCCACTGTGACCTTGAGAATACTGTCAGGCTCACCAAAATGTAATCAGCCCGTCGTCTTCCCTAGGAGGTGCTTTGTGTAAGATATGATGGAATTCCGGTGAATGGTTCTTGAGATATCCCGCTGACAAGATTTACATGTACATTAGTATGTCGAAAAATTCAAAGTTCCACTGTGACCTTGAAAATAATGTCAAAAAATCTAATCAGCCCGTCGTCTTCCCTAGGAGGTGATTTGTGTAAGAAATGATGGAATTCCAGTGAATGGTTCTTGAGATATCCCGCTGACAAGCTTTACATGTACATTAACATGTCGAAAAATTCAAAGTTCCGCTGTGACCTTGAAAATAAAGTCAAGGTCACCAAAATCTGATCAGCCCTTTGTCTTCCCTTGGAGAAGCTATGTGTAAAATAGGAAGAGAATCCAGCGAATGGTTCTTGAGATATCCCGCTGACAAGGGTAAAATGACAAAGTCTTGTTGTGACCTTGAAATGAAGGTCAAGGTCACAAACCTCTGTAGGAACATTACTCTTCCTATGATGAACCCATATGCCAAATATGAAAAGGATCAAGTGAATAGTATTCGAGTTATTCCATTTCGTACGGACGTACGGACGGACGGACGCAGCCGAATACTATATCCCCCGCTTCGCGCTAAACGCGCGACGGGGGATACAAATGTAGGAGTCTTGGTGACAATAGGGTAACGAAATCTACAATGTATAATTCCAAGGTGTACAAAGGAAAAGAAAAACTTGTGGCTGGTGTATTTAGTTTTTGAGAAGAGGCACATTGTTAAGGGAGTGGCATCCCCATTGACTATATAGTTTGTACACAAGATTTCAGCTTTTTCGGGCTTTTAGTTATGGAAGAGAAGATCATTGGTTTTTAGGGCATACTGTGCTCCTTCTTAGGAGCCACAATCACCAAATTACTACTATTAATAATCCCCACTGCCCAAGGAGTCTATACATAACATTTATGTTTCTAGGGGATTTCGGTTTGGAAAAGAAAATGCAAATATGGTTTTAGGTCGTGGACTCTGTGACCATATCTGGAGCCACAGAGTCACAACATCTGTCTTGTATTATCACCATTGGCCTTGGAGTCTCTACAACTGATTTCAGTCTTTTTGGGCGTTTAGTTCTTACGTAAAAGCTGAAAATGTTTTTGAGAATGTAGCTCCTGTGTTTCTTAGAGGCTTGAGAAGACTCAATAGATTCTTGCCCTTATTTGGCGACACCCAGGCTCAAAATTTACAGTTTATGCTGACCAATTTATGGCCAAGATATCAGCTTTGTCTGGTTTTTCTTTCTGAAAAGGAATAGAAAACCACGTATAGGGCATGGTCCATGTGGTTCTTACTTGGGACCACAAGTCACAACATCTATAATAATCCGCATTGCGTCCTTGACAAGAGAATTAGTGAGCAAAGCTCACTCATGATACCCCCGCTTTTACATTAACATTGGTCAAAGAGAAATGTTTGAAAATAGCAAAAGGGTATCAATGTTTAAACTTTTGTATAAAAAGACCATAACATATATTATTAAAGCAGAGTAAGTATTACACCTCTAAGCATGTTTTAGAAGTAAAAGTCAAAGTGGTTTCGTAACATTTGAACAACTAGAAGAGCGTTTGCGGGACACCGCAAAAGCAGAGCAGCTCCGAAACTCGACTTTCCCTGTTCCGCCTTCTCCTCAGCATAAATAAAATGGGATTTTTTTTGGACCAAAATTTGTTCATTATTCAAGTTATTCTAACAAGTTGAATCATCACTGGGGTCACTTTTCACAACTTTGTTCTTAAAACCTATTTCTGATTTCAAAATTGGGATCAAAGGATTAACATGGCCTTAACCAATATCTCATGACCTTGACCTTGACCTTAGACCTTCAAGGTCACACCATCACATAAGGCATATTCACAATAGCATGCTTAAGTTGTGACCTTGCTGTGACCTTGACCTTTGACAGATTTTAGCGAAAACTTTTTCAAATCTTGGTCTATCTCCATAGTTGATATATACCAAATAAGAGCCTGACAGCACAAAAACGTTTGAAGTTATCATGTTTACAAGGATTATTGTAGTAATTAAAGCACTCATGACCTTGACCTTGAATGTGAACATGTCAAAATCATTTACCAGATTTATAAGAAAGAAGCTATGTATATGAGGTGTTAATACCTTCTTGGAAACAAGTAGTATTTGAGTTATGAGCGGAACCAAAAGTGTGACCATAGACGCGCACACAAAGACGCTTAAAAGTGGAAAATCTGAAAAAATAATCATGGAATCTGAGTGAAACATAGAAAAGGCACATCTAGGGACCATAAAGTGTACATGTATAAAGTTTCATAACAATTGAACAAGTAGTATTTGAGTTATGAGCGGAACTAAAAGTGTGACCATAGACGCGCACACAAAGACGCTTAAAAGTGGAAAATCTGAAAAAATAATCATGGAATCTGAGGGAAACATAGAAAAGGCACATCTAGGGACCATAAAGTGTACATGTATAAAGTTTCATAACAATTGAACAAGTAGTATTTGAGTTATGAGCGGAACCAAAAGTGTAAGCATAGACGCGCACACAAAGACGCTTAAAAGTGGAAAATCTGAAAAAATAATCATGGAATCTGAGTGAAACATAGAAAAGGCACATCTAGGGACCATAAAGTGTACATGTATAAAGTTTCATAACAATTGAACAAGTAGTATTTGAGTTATGAGCGGAACCAAAAGTGTGACCATAGACGCGCACACAAAGACGCTTAAAAGTGGAAAATCTGAAAAAATAATCATGGAATCTGAGGGAAACATAGAAAAGGCACATCTAGGGACCATAAAGTGTACATGTATAAAGTTTCATAACAATTGAACAAGTAGTATTTGAGTTATGAGCGGAACCAAAAGTGTTCCGGACGGACGGGGGTATAAAAATAAGGTGAAAATAGGTAGGCTTACATACGGATGGATTGACGGACGGACGTCGAACTTATTGGCATGCCATAAGCTATCCGAATTTTCAGGTCCGAGGGCAGTCTGTTCTTCGCTTTACTGTTAATAGAATCTGCATTATTCTATGTGTTAAATATGAATGACAACTGTTTCAAAATCTGTAATACTCACCTCCTCTATTTCCTCATTTAAACGCATAGTAAATATACTTTTACTCCCATATGCAAATATACTCCAGGTGTATATATACTTACATATATATATTTCTGCATGTAATGGGGGCTTAATTTCTTTTTTAAATATTGAATTAATCAAAAGCAACTGAGGTGTAAACTTTCTATTGTACTTCAGTTTATATTCACAACTTCCTTTGTGTCAAGACATTTATATAAGGAAATTAATCAGCCCCATGTCAGCAGACTGTGATCCGTGCTCTCCTTAGCCAAAATAGTTGCAGTGTCACCTTTTCGGCGAATCAATTATATACATGTTCAACTTCTGGATAACCTATTGATTTAGATTTCTTTGAAACGTTCAACCCCGTGAAACAAATTGAATCTTCAAACTTGTGTCTGGTTGATGAGTATTTACCTAGTGACATTAGCTTGCTTTATAAAAAAAGAATATGGA
Organism: Gibbula magus; assembly: GCA_936450465.1. Lineage (NCBI taxonomy): Eukaryota > Metazoa > Mollusca > Gastropoda > Trochida > Trochidae > Gibbula > Gibbula magus. The sequence goes on along the minus strand of OW388300.1, from coordinate 18,376,889 downwards.
GTTTCTATGGCATTCCTGCTTGCTGTTTCAATATCTAACTCACTGAGAGAGAGAGAGAACTCACTGAGAGAGAGAGAGAGAGAGAGAGAGAGAGAGAGAGAGAGAGAGAGAGAGAGAGAGAGAGAGAGAGAGAGAGAGAGAGAGAGAGAGAGAGAGAGAGTAACCTCATTTGTGATTTCTTTTGTGGTCTGGACTGTTTCTAAGACTTAAAGGCGATGTTTGCAAATTATGTTTTCTCAAATTTGCCATTTATTGTTAAAGTGGATACAATATACTTTTACGTTATAGGGTAAAACATCTCATTACACGACCCGATAAGTCACATCAACAGAAAACGGTTAACCGTATTTGAGGAAATTGGTACGACGTATACACGACAGTGGTTGACCATTCTATCATGGTGCCATAATTAAAACTCTACTCTTGAGTGTTTAGGTATCGCTATATCAGACATATCACTTGAAGTACCTTCGAGTGCCCATTTTAATTTGAACACCTTAAAATAGCTATAACATGATTATATTTGGGATAACACTCCATTCAATAGAACAAATTCGTGTACTTTTTCGGGTCGAGTCAGAGTAAAGGTAAGGGTGTGGGTTCGAATCCCGCACGGGACTCGGCCCGAAAAAGTACAAGAGTGTGTTTGATTGAAGGTAGTATTATCCCCTCTAAGGCCAAAAGTTACAGTGAGGAGGAAGAACGCTGTACAGAACCAGCCATATTAGATTGCGGTACTTCTCTTTAAAAGGATGTTATTATTATATTAACTCTAACATTCATTTTCGAAGAACAGTTTCAACAATACGTATAAGGTTATGTTAAACAGCATCAGAATATGCATACTCAATAGTAGACCTTGTCAAGCAAGAGAATTAGTGAGCACAGCTCACTCATATACCCCCGCTTTTAACAAAGAAGACAAGTTTCAAATTAGCAGATAGACATCAATGTTTAGTCTTCTGTATGAACAAACCACAAAAGTACTATGAAAGCAGAGTATGTGTGTTTTCATAGTAACGAATACAACTATGTCTTTATAGATACACTTGTAAGAGTGCTTTAGAAGTAAAAGTGGAAATATGGAGAAAATGTGCATAAATTATGCAAATGAGGGTATGAACAATTCAAAAGGCAGATGTACACATCATAGTGATTATATGTACCAAGTTTTAAAACAATTGAACAAATAGTGTTTGAGTTATGAGTGGAACAAAGCGTGTGAAAGACGAAGTTGAAATACTGACAAAATGTGCATAAGTTATGCAAATGAGGGTATGAAACATACACAGGGCAGATATACACATAATAGTGAACATATGTTTTGTAACATTTGAACAACTAGAAGAGCGTTTACGGGACACCGCAAACGCAGAGCAGCTCCGAAACTTTGGGTCTCGCCTTTCCCTGTTCCGCCTTCTCCTCAGCATAAATAAAATGGGAATTTTTTTGACAAAAAATTGTTTATTATTCTTCTAACAAGTTGAATCATCACTGGGGTCACTTTTCACAACTTTGTTCTTAAAACCTATTTCTGATTTCAAAATTGGATCAAAAGATTAACATGGCCTTATCCAATATCTCATGACCTTGAACTTTGACCTTCAAGGTCACACCATCAATGATTACTTTTCATTGTGTATAATAATCATGCAATGACTCGAAGTGTTCATTGTTAACATAAGGCATATTCACAATAGCACGCTTAAGTTGTGACCTTGCTGTGACCTTGAACTTTGACAGATATGAGCGAAAACTTTTTCAAATCTTGGTCTTTCTCCATAGTTGATATATACCAAATAAGAGCCTGACAGCACAAAAATGTTTGAAGTTATCGTGTTTACAAGGATTATTGTAGTGATTTAAGAACTCATGACCTTGACCGTTGACCTTGAACACGTCAAAATCATTCACCAGATTTATAAGAAAGAAGCTTTATATATGAGGTGTTGATACCTTCATGAAAAAAAGTATCTTGACCCTATCTTGTGACCTTGACCTTTAAAATTCAATGTCACACAATTAACGATCACTTTTCACTGTATATAACAATCATTTTATGATTCAAAGTGTTAATAGTTGAAATAAGACATTTTGTAGAAGCATGCTTAAGTCGTGCCCTTGCTGTGACCTTGACCTTTGACGGATGTTAACGAAAACCTTTTCAAATCGTGGCCTTTCTCCATAGTTTATATACACCAAATAAGAGCCTGATAGCACAAATATTTTTCAAGTCATCGTGTTTACAAGGATTTTTTTTTAGCGATTTCAGAACTCATGACCTTGACCTTTGACCTTGAATGTGAACTTGTCAAAATCATCCACCAGGTTTATAAGAAAGAAGCTATGTATATGAGGTGTTAATACCTTCTTGGGAAAAGGTTATTAAGTGATTTCAGAACTGGTGACCATGACCATATTTCGTGACCTTGACCTTTTAAATTCAAGGTCACACAATCAGTGATCACTTTTCATTGTGTATAACAATCATGTTATGATTCAAAGTGTTAATAGTTGAAATAAGACATTTTCGCAAAATCATGCTTAAGTCGTGGCCTCGCTGTGACTTTGACCTTTGACGGATGTTAGCGAAAACCTTTTCAAATATTGGCCTTTCTCCATAGTCGATGTACACCAAATAAGAGTCAGATAGTACATATATTTGTCAAGTTATCGTGTTTACAAGGATTTTTTTTAGCGATTTCAGAACTCGTGACCTTGACCTTTGACCTTGAATATGAACATGTCAAAAAAATTCCCCAGGGGCATAAGTAAGAAGTTATGTATATGAGTTCTCAAAACCTTCTAGGAAAAAAGTTATAGCAAATACAAAACGCGCAGGCGGCGTCGGCGGCGGAAACTGCACAAAAACTTATAGCAGCTCCGACTAAGTCGGAGCTGCTAATTAGTGTCAGAGTTAAGAGCGGAACAAAAGGTGTGAATGTCAAAGTAAAAAGGAACAGCATAAATTATGCAAATGAGGGTATGAAAAATACAAAAGGCAGATTTACACAATATGGTGATTGTACATATCAAGTTTCATAAAATTTGTACAATTAGTGGCAGAGTTAAGAGCGGAACAAAAACATTCCGGACGGACGAGGGTATAATAATTGGCATTTGTTATACTAAGAACAGGTTGAGTCGGGTCTGTTTCAAGCAGAGGGAAGTATTAAAGTGACTCATCGTTCTGTTTCCATGGTTGCACTAACAAAACATGTCTTGGACGTGATTAGATCACAGAGAATCCTGGGTTCATTAGAACATAAAAAAACATGTCTCGAAATAGACAGACGTAAGCACGATAGTCAGTAGGAGTTGGGAATTCAAGAATTAATTATATTGTAGAATGTGACGTAGAAAGGTTACTTTTACCTTTAAGATATTTTAAGACAGACATAATTATCTCCTGACATACAGCATTGTCACATTGGCACATGTATCACATTATTTTACGTCACACACCTTTCTAAGCAAGACTGTAGAGAGTGATGGCGTGTTGAATTCTGTTGAGGCCTATCATTTTCCATTTGAGACTGTGTAAATTGTATAACAACCCTGCAAACGATATTGATATCCTTTAGCTGCGTGTTATACAGTTGACAAGAAAGACAAGATTGTATAATTAAACGTTGTTAACACTAAGCACGTGACATTGAGCCGGTAGTGGGAATGTAATTATTCCCACTGACAATATAGAGAATACTGAACGATGTCTCGTTTAATAACATATTTATGAAACGAGTGGACTGTTTAGTATCTAACGAGTGAAAGCGAGTAAGTTGAAACATTTGGGAAGAAAACTACATTTTCATTGCATTTTTCTGATATTTCCCTTTCTTTGGTATTTTAAAGTACAAGTGGAGAAATTAGCAAATGCTCAAGGACACTATTCACAAAAAGACCATGTTTTACCCAAGAAATAATCGAAACCGATGCATTACGTTGTTTACTATTGCTATTAGGGGGTGTCAACCATGAGTATACTTTTCTCTTATCTTGTCTCAGATGTATTTTGACTGAGATAGAAGACTGAAGGTAATACTTTTATCTATATAATCACTCCTTGCTTCAACGAGTGACACAGATAAGTCTGAAACAAAGGTTAATACGCCTCTAATGACAAAAAAAAACCACATACATAAAATACCTAGCGTGTAAACGAACAATAGCAAATAACATAGAGATGAAGAGACATAAATACATTATACCTTCCTTATGAAAATTGTCTCCCAAGTTGTTGACAAATCCCACCGATCCAAGACATCTTAAGAGTACCACTCAAGTGATGATTAACACACACGCAGAATTTCAGGAAGAGTTCTGCTCAGGAAACGAACCTTTCCCTTAACATAGTCCACATACGATGCGTTGCTATGGAAACTAAAGAAACCCCCGAATTTTCAAAATCTGAAAATGTCAAAGGGCATCACTTCAGTAAGTTGGTAATACACATGCAGAGTTTCATGAATATATCATAAAGAGTTTTAGTGTTCTGTTGCGGAAGTTAAATAATCACGGACGGATGACGACTTTACCCAACTTTATTACATAAGGGTGGAAAAAAAGGGTAGGCAAATTTACGATGATAAAGAACTTTTACATTTCACTGTGCGTAAACCGAAGAGGGTAACTGCAGTTATCATCATGTAAGACACTTCGGAAATTTTCACGCGATATTCTAGTCGTTCAGCTACATTCTGATTAATACAATATTGCGCGTAGATGCAGATTCTTAGAAAATGTCCTGTCATAAATGCTGATATTCATGTTTGAAAAATCGTAAATGAGCATGATGACGACAACTGGACTTATATCACGGCTGCTAGTATAATTGTAGGTAGAAATCCCCCAATACAAAGGCGCTATTCATTGCGATGAAACCTGCGAGCAACGACTGGAACTAGCGAACCATGGGTGGTACAACGCTTAATCCATGGTCATGACATCACTCTAATGCGTTATCAGTTGATTGGAATCTGCTGGTCATTGGCTGTCCCAGTCAGGAGGGGTGTTAGGTTAGACATTTTCATTTAAGGCTAATCGAGTATATTTTTGAGACTGACGTAAACTATTTTGTCTTTGTGTATCTGAATAGGATCTTAAAATATCTCCTAAATAGACAAATTAAGTTTTTAATGCATGCACCTGGATTCGAACATGTAACCCTTCGCTTGGTAGTCAGCGCCTCTAGCCATTAGGCCACAAGACGCTATTAGAAACCTGAGGATTGTCAGTAAGACTCCCGCGTTCTATTCAAGACTTGTAACGCACGGAAAGCATGGAAAGGCCGAGTTTAAGCTGTCTATCACATCGGTTCGCGTGGAAGTATTGCGCTGCACGTGCGTAGACAAATCCATTTCATGAGGGTCGCAGCTACTTATCTTACAGTACCATATCCGATGATTGAGCACCGGAATTTGCAAAATAATGTTTAATTTGAGTGTCCTTTATTTATTCTTTCAAATAATCACATGCATGTTTCGTGACGTCATACATGGATTAAATTGGAGAATGCATTCGGAGCAGTGGATGCGTTCGGGGCTCGTTGATTATTTTTAACGAATCCACAGCTCCGAACGATTCTCCATTACTGAAATTCAATGTAGTATTGCACCCAAACCTTTCTGCGTGTAGAACAGTTCTCTACTGATGTTGCCGTGCCCCTGGCGGGACTCGATCCAAGGACCTCTTGATTCGAAGCCGAACACGCTTACCAATGCTTGTCCGAAAATAAATCTAAAAAATATGGTTTTACAATATCGTTTCACATTTGACTCAGAGTGAAAATCTTAAAAATATATTAATAATGAACACATTTTCATAACTTAAGTTCTTTGTTTATATTGTTTAAGAGTTTGAATTCACTACATGTTTAATCTTCGTAGTGAAATATGTTCCTTGTTATTCACTAACTTTAAACAAGTTTTCATTTACCTATTCATTCAATAATTAATTATTGTGCACGTCTATATTTCCTTATTGTATACCTTTATGTAGGTAACGATGTATTAGTTTGGAGACCCGCTTTATATTGTACTAATGACTGCTAAATGTTCATGTCTTACATGTATATATACATCGTATTTGGTGTTACATTATGGCAGGAATATCCGGCGTCGAGGGATCTCTTCTCCCGTGTGCAAAAAGCTCGCCCGAGAAGCAGCAAACCATTCCACCAGTTCTACACGGTATTGTAGTGTCTGCATATGGATCGAGATATTAGACATGTACCATATACAACTGTTTTGTGTTTTTACATCATCAATCTCCTATTTTCGCTCATTGTTAACCATTACCATATAGCCTCAGTTGTGCTACCGTCTTTAAATAACCGTGCCTCTGCACCATTTATCACTTCCGATGGCATCACATTCGTTTACAGAATGTGCTGCAATTTATGTTTGCGACGAAAGGTGTTTTACTATAATTGGTGACATAATTTTTCAAATACATTTTATCAACATTATCAACCGAGTCGAAGAGTTGTTATTTTGTCTGTTTTAAATAGAGTCCAAAATTACGTTTGACTCATTGGCGCGCGCCACACGCAGTGCATTGTCCGGATTTCGATCAGAAATCACTACTTTTACTTTCATATCGTCAATATACTAATTCGACTATCATCAAAATAGTAGTTTTCGGTAACAGTCGGTACTTCTCGATAAAGTAAGACCATTTGTAACGTATGGAATATGTGACCCCAAACAACACAATGGATGGACCTTTAACGCCGCTTTCAATAGTATTTCACTTATATCGCGACTGCCAGTATTATGGCAGGGAGAAAGCCCGCAATGCCATGTGGCTATTCATTGCGATGAAACCTGGAAGCATCGACTGGAAATAGCGAACCATGGGTGGTACTACGCTGAAATTCAGTATAGCATTGCACCCAAACCTTACTGCGTGTAGAACATTTCTCTTCTGCAGACAAAGTTGCCGTGCCCCTGGCGGGATTCGAACCCCGGGCTTCTGGATCATAAGCCGAACGTGTATTTTATACAGAAGAGAGTTTCAACAGCCTGAATCATATTCGATGCAAAACTGGTGCGTATCTTCAATTGTGTATTGTCAGAGTTTGAGTGAGTGAGTGAGTGAGTGAGTGAGTTATTGTTTAACGCCGCTTCGGCAGTATTGCAGCCATAAGCGGCGAGTCAGAGTTTGATGAAACTTAATTGATGCAACATATGTTTCCACGAAGAATATGACTTGGGACAGTGTTCCCCTCACTGTATTAATGCGGGACCAATGTCAGAAAATAAGCCATGTGGCTAGAGACTTGAACCCTCTTGATTCAATGGACCCCGATATCATAATGTCGTGTAAAAGATGATAATTAATGATTGTTAATAGTTTTCTAGAAACAGTGCTGTGACATGTTTGTTAAACAACCATTTCATGTGTATTGAAAGAGGGGTTTCTTTGTTAGATATAGACGAAACACATTGCTTTTTGGAGTTGGCTGAACATTTTCAGTCAAGAGTAAGTGGTTTTTTTTACAAAAAATAGAGCCAAGGGCTCTGTAGCTCATCAGGATTTCATTGATTTACTATCTCAAGTTGAATATTTAAGTTATTGTTTACAAACAAAGGATAGGTTCTTAGATCATGACCACTGTGAACCCATTTGGGGTCTCGGGGTCACGAAATCTACAATTTAGAATCCCCATTGGCCAAGGAGTCTGCACACAACTTTTCACTCTCTAGACCTTTTGGAACTGGAGAAGATGAAAAATAGGTTTTTTAGGATGTGACCCCTGTGGGGTCATGGGGTCACGAAATCTACAATTAAGAATCCCCATTGGCCAAGGAGTCTGCACACAACTTTTCAGCTCTCTAGACCTTTTGGAACTGGAGAAGAAGATGAAAATAGGTTTTTAAGGATGTGACCCCATATGGGGTCATGGGGTCACGAAGTCAACAATTTAGAATCCCCATTGGCCAAGGAGTCTGCACACAACTTGTCAGCTCTCTAGACCTTCTGGAACTGGAGGAGAAGATGAAAATAGGTTTTTAAGGATGTGACCCCTGTGACGCCATTTGGGGTCATGGGGTCACGAAATCTACAATTAAGAATCCCCGTTGGCCATGGAGTCTGCACACAACTTTTCAGCTCTCTAGGCCTTTTGGAACTGGAGGAGAAGATGAAAATAGGTTTTAAAGGATGTGACCCCTGTGTTATGTGGGGTCATGGGGTCACGAAATCTACAATTTAGAATCCCTATTGGCCAAGGAGTCTGAACATAAAATTTCAGCTCTCTAGAGTCATTGGTTCTGGAGAAGAAGTCGAAAAAGCGAAAAGTTTACAGACGGATGGACGGACGGACGGACGCCGGACGTCATGCCATAAGCCCATCGGGCCTTTCAGGCCTGATGAACTAAAAATCCATAGTATATCCGACTGTCCAGTAAATTCTCTAAGGCATAGATAACGGCTCCTGTAAAAGAGCTGCATCATGAAGCACTGAGCGAGCATATTTATTGACATTCAGGACACCCTAGCAATTTCCATAGACTTACATGTTAATTAACCGTTGCAAGAATAATTTTAATAATTATTGTATGTAAAATGGTTATAAAATTTATACCAAAATATTGGAAATCACTTCAGCTACATAAACATAATTTCCATGTTAGTTTCCGTCGAGTGTCAATAAAATATGTACATGATGCGTCAATAATTTATACGTTCTTCGTGTCATTTGATGAGTGATGAACATAAAGATGAACGAAATTACAGACGCAAAGCAAACATAATTTCAAAGATGTTTGTTAAATTTGTACAATAATTTGACTTAAACCTTAATTATGAAAAATATTCTGGCAGAGGTTAATAAACATCTAAGTCTATGGGAAATCCCAAGGTGGGGAAAAACTGTTGACCCCAGACTACATCGCTGGACTTGAGAGTAAATAACTTTGAATAAGAATACTATTTTTTTTAGAATACAATATGAGATTGAAGACGGCAAGTGGTTTCAAGTCGGGTTTTTGTAGAAATGTTTCACAAATCAAATAATGAAAGACTTGGCAAGAAACGTGAGGAAGAAGAAACCATGAACATGGGGAAAATACTTTTGACAATTTTGACGGCGAAGATGTCGAACCAGAAAGCAAAATGTGTGGACAGTACGAAGGCACAGGTACTTTCTCATGCAGCCTGTGCTGTTCATTCTGCGCCAGGAGAAAATTCTCATTTAGCTCCGTTTATATCTACACACGACTACTAGACGGAGACCTGAAGAGAGACACTAATACATATATTGACCAAGCTATTCCCTATACTGTATACAATACAAATATACAATGCCGAACATCAGCGATCTGTTTTGGCGGTGTTCTTAAGTCTTTACGTTTCGAAACTCCTTCGAACGCCTGCTAAATGTGCGCAAGGTACGCAGGTCCCCATGTTTAGTGAAACTGAAAGATAACTCCAAGAGAGCAAAATGTATAGTTTCGTAGAAAAACGCCCCAGGTCCTTAGCTGGATTTCAAGTTACATTAGAACAAGTATTTGTCACTAAGGTGACATGATCCCCCCGCCGCAAATTAATACTTCAAAATTTAAAAATAATGTCAAGATCAGCAAAATTGACCGTCAAGCATGTCTAAAAAGTCAAAGTTCCGCTGTGACCTTGAAAATTACGTCAAGGTAACCAAAATCTAATCAGCCCGTCGTCTTCCCTAGAAAGTGCTTTGTGTAAGAAATGATTGAATTCCGCTGACAAGCTTTACATGTACATTAAGATGTCGAAAAATTCAAAGTTCCGCTGTGACCTTGAAAATAATGTCAAGGTCACCAAAATCTAATCAGCCCTTCGTCTTCCCTAGAAGGTGCTCTATGTAAGAAATGATGGAATTCCGGTGAATGGTTCTCGAGATATCTCGCTGACAAGCTTTACATGTACATTAAGATGTCGAAAAATTCAAAGTTCCGCTGTGACCTTGAACATAATGTCAAGGTCACCAAAATCTAATCAGCCCGTCGTCTTCCCTTGGAGAAGCTATGTGTAAAATATGAAGAGAATCCAGAGAATGGTTATTGTGACATCCCGCTGACAAGGGTAAAATGACAAGGTCAAGGTCACAAACCTATGTAGGAACATTACTCTTGCTATGATGAACCCATATGCAAAATATGAAAAGAATCCAGTGAATAGTATTTGAGTTATTCCATTTCGTACGGACGGACGCAGCCGAATACTATATCCCCCGCTTCGCGCTAATCGCGCGGCGGGGGATAATCAAGAATACACCAATCGATTTCTACCCGTCTCGTCAAACACTGAACAAGATGTGCTGGCGAGGAGGAATCCCCTCTGAAGTCGAAAAGAAAGAATCAGTTGGTCATATGAAAACAAAGGACACTTGCATCCAGATATTCGGACACTTGCATCCAGATATTCGCTTCAGAAGTGTCTATCCAGAAATTGTCCAGATCAACCCAGGGTGAAGTGGATACAACATGAAATGGAATACAGGCCTGGGTAGAAACGGTTGATTCCAGTTGCCAGTCTGATAGACAAACATCATCAACTGCCAATTTGAATGTTTACCCTCTTGTGGCATCTATAATAATATCAAGTTACTTGAACTTACATAAAATAATCACTAAATAATGTAAATGATGTGTAGGTAAATAATATGTCTTAATGGCTACTGTAAAAACTCTAGCCTTGAACCTGACCTTGCATTGGTCTTGATCCAAGGTCGCCAACGTAAATATTGTAAATATTCACCACTTCGCGTTGTAAAATTCTTCATATTTATCTTTGCTGAAATTCCACGATTCTCCCTTTTTTTGCTTAAATATTGTCATCTATCGTAAATATGTTTACCATTCATCACGTATTAGTAAAGTAATCATAACTTAGCGTAAATAACTCGTTTCTACCTCTCAGCTTGTTCGCATCTCAAATAGCTCTGACCTTGTAAACACCGCCAAGTACCTTGACCTCTGTGACCCAGGTCAACATACATGTTTCCGGGTCGCACCGGTCAAACTTTCCGCGGGCAAGTGTCTACAAACTGTCGTATTTTTATCTTTCCTAAACATGTCAATAATTACCGGAGTGTCTAGTTATGTTATTTATGTCTATTATAGTGATTCTAGAATAAGCTTTGCTATTTTTTATATGGAAAATTCCCGTGAACATAAACCTCAGTCATTTGTAGTTTTTTTTACGCTCATTCACACCATTTCCAGCGATCGTAAATAAGTGTGGTATAAAACATTCTCCTTTTTCGCTGAATTTATCGTTATGTTTTATCATAAAGCTTCAATATTTAATGTATCGGAAATGTCCATTATCTATGCATTTGTTTAGATTTTACTCGCCCGCAACTTCATCGGCGATCACTTTTCTATATTTAGGTCACTAAGTACTTGTCCAACCAATGATTCCCGCGGCGGTTGATTTAGCCCAGCGCGTAAGTGCAATTTTCCAACTTAATTGTGCACATCGTAATGCAAGCATAAAATTTGGCACGATTGTATCGGATACCATATAATCACATACAGATCGAGAGGCCTCGCAACAAGTTTTTATATTTTTGGGCGAAAAGGTGAACAAAAAAAAATTTCCCCCTTTATTTAATCATTACTTTTTTTCTCTGATTCTTACAAATCATATGTCAACTTGTTGGAAATTCTAAGCTGAACATTTTTCATATGATTTTCTATCTTTGACGGTTGAGGCTAGAGAGGTCATAACAACTAAAGAAACGTGGGAAATTGATATATTATATCTGACATCTGGTCAAAATAGGGAAAATACCCCCTCAACCCCCAAAATATTGCTACAAAAGGTTTCTCAGCGGATTCTAGTAAGGTTTAGTGTATTTAATAACATACTTAAAAGTTTACCAAAATAGGACCCCCGAAAAGTGTTTTTTTTTAAAGATGGCCGCCGACACCTCTTAATGATCATTACTCTGTACCTATCAACTCAAATGTGATGATGTTGGTGTCTATCCCCGGGTTTGTGGGAGCAACGAACACATTAAGGTCATAACAAATGGCGTTTGTCTATTATGGAACACAAAAATTCAATATTGCGTGTGACCAACATTTGAGGTCAAAGGGTTACCAAATCTACAATTTAGAATCCCCATTGGCCAAGGAGGTTGTACACAACATTTCATCTCCCGAGCTGTTCATAATTGAGAAGTTAAAATAGACCTCTCTGACCTACTTTGGGGTCACGAAATCTAGAATCCCCATTGGCATAGGATATTTCAGTTCTGGAAGACGTCGAAAATGCGAAAAATTTACAGACGGACGGATGCCGGACACCATGCAATAATCCATTCAGGCCTGATGAGCTATGGAGCTAACGGCCTTGGAGAGTATCTTTACAATTGTTTGTGCTGGTGGGTACGTCGGCAAAACCCACCGTGGGCAGTTGTTCCCAATTTCCCCTTTACGCGTTTGGAGGATACTTCTCTGCATTGAAGCAAACCCGGTTGCTCCAAGTGTACTTATTACTGATGTTATACATATTAAATGTTTTCAAATCCTTGGCCGGGCCAAAATCTATTTGCTACACGATTTCATCGTTGTCCATTTCACGTGAGACACCTCGACTTTGTTTGGTACACGTACGTGCAATGCGTGGTTATGTAATTTTTGAGCATGCACGCTAATGTGTGCTCATGTGGTTAGTTTCTCATAAAAACTATCACCATTTTTAATTTGATAGATAATGAGGCGGGGAAAAGTACGTCCGTAAATGAAAATGAATCAAGGAAATGATGCGTAGCAGCAGAGTTCCTGAAAACATACATAAAATAGAGCCATTGGTCTGTAGCTCATCATTGTTTCATTGATTTACTATAAAAGGTTGAATATTTAAGTTATCTCAAGTAATACATTGTTTAATAGCAAAAGATAGATTCTTAGATAGGTCACTTGGTCACGAAATGTCCCATTAGTCAAGTAGTATGCACACAACTTTTCAGCTCTCTAGACCTTTTGGAACTGGAGAATAAGATAGAGATAAAATAGGTTTTTAAGGTTATGACCCCATTTTGGGTCACGAAATCTAAAATTTAGCATCCCCATTAGCCAAGTAGTCTGCACATACAATTTCAGCTCTCTATAGTGTTATTGGTTCTGGAGAAGAAGACGAAAAAGCGAAAAGTTTACGGATGAATGGACGCCATGCCATGCCAATAGCCCCATCAGGCCTGATGAGCTAAAGATACACGTTGGTGCATGAATGGGCGAAGGAGCGAACTACTAGAGTGGCTAGAAGAGTAGAACATTTCCTTATATATCCACTTCATTAACATCACACGTCAATCTAGTTGTATTAATTTCGCTGAAAACTGTAGTTTTGGCAGGCAATAAGATGGCCAGCAAATGAAAGAGCTCCCTTTCGAGCATAAGATATGAACCCAAATAAAAGGACAGATGAGCGACTTACAGATCACGACATTCCATTGGCTGAAAAATTATATGCTATGCTATGCTATTTATGTGTTTTATGTTGGTTGAAACTACGACGTGTTTTGGTAAAGGAGAGGTGTTTTGAAATTATAAACACGAATGTGGTCGATTGCTTTTTTACGAAAGCCTATTACCGCCAAATTCGAAAGAGAAAAAAATATTTTAAACTCGTAATTACGAGTTTTAATCTCGTAATTACGAGTTTTAATCTCGTAATTACGAGTTTAAAACTCGTAATTACGAGTTTATAATCTCGTAATTACGAGTTTAAATCTCGTAATTACGACTTTATAATCTCGTAATTACGAGTTTAAATCTCGTAATTACGAGTTTATTTCTCGTAATTACGAGTTTATTTCTCGTAATTACGAGTTTAAATCTCGTAATTACGAGTTTATAATCTCGTAATTACGAGTTTAAATCTCGTAATTACGACTTTATAATCTCGTAATTACGACTTTATAATCTCGTAATTACGACTTTCTTTCTCGTAATTACGACTTTATAATCTCGTAATAGGGCCTTTATAATCTCGTAATTACGAGTTTAAATCTCGTAATTACGAGTTTATTTCTCGTAATTACGACTTTCTTTCTCGTAATTACGAGTTTAAATCTCGTAATTACGAGTTTATAATCTCGTAATTACGAGTTTATATCTCGTAATTACGACTTTATAATCTCGTAATTACGACTTTCTTTCTCGTAATTACGACTTTATAATCTCGTAATTACGAGTTTATTTCTCGTAATTACGAGTTTATTTCTCGTAATTACGAGTTTAAATCTCGTAATTACGACTTTATAATCTCGTAATTACGAGTTTAAATCTCGTAATTACGACTTTATAATCTCGTAATTACGACTTTATAATCTCGTAATTACGACTTTCTTTCTCGTAATGACGACTTTATAATCTCGTAATTACGACTTTATAATCTCGTAATTACGAGTTTAAATCTCGTAATTACGAGTTTATTTCTCGTAATTACGACTTTCTTTCTCGTAATTACGAGTTTAAATCTCGTAATTACGAGTTTATAATCTCGTAATTACGAGTTTATATCTCGTAATTACGACTTTATAAACTCGTAATTACGACTTTTAATCTCGTAATTACGAGTTTATATCTCGTAATTACGAGTTTAAATCTCGTAAATACGACTTTTTAATCTCGTAATTACGAGTTTATTTCTCGTAATTACGACTTTATAATCTCGTATTTACGAGTTTGAGTTCATTTATAAAAACAATAATCAATGTTTTTTGTCTTTCTGAAAAACGTCATCATGGAAGATTATTTTTAAGACGTCTTATTCCAAAAGAAACACTTGACAAAATGAAAGAGGATAAGGTATTATGTATTCCTTAATTCAAATACACCTTTAATCATCATCTTGTCTGAAATAATCATTAATCCATATCATATGATTATCTATTTAATATTGTCACAACACAGACTTCTGAATAGAGTCAAAATGAATCATGAACAAGAACTGTTGTTTATCAGTAATATCCTCCATGTACTGCCTTCCGGAGCCAATTAATGTTGTTCCACGGCAAAACATTGTACAACTTAGTGTCATTGGTGCCTAAACAGTCATGTGACTAGTTCTAGTTCTCTCATATTTGACAAAGTTTCATCTGTTACATGTTATTGGAATTTTGAATGATTGTGTTTTTCGCACGAATAACATATAGAAATATATATCTTGTATTATTACGGTTCAAATCCGATTGAAATAGATGATCAAGAACACAAGTATTGCACCTGTAGTATTCCTTTCAGATTGGCCCTGATGTCATCAGTCTCATGACTGATGAAGATATCTCACAGTATCTTCCTATATATGGTGATAGAGTACGTCTACGAGACTACGCAAAATCATTTAATTGTAGCGCGAAAAAAGAAAGCAAGAAAACAAAACTATTGACTATTTTGAGAAAAAAACTAGACCAGAAAGCGAAGACACGAAGTCGGTCATCATCACCTGAAGAAACCATGGGAAATGGAGATAAGCTGCGGGGGAACAGAAATGCTGTTAAAGAAACAAGGAAAGTAGAACTAGGTTGGGTTCATGTATCTGGGAATCAAAGAAAGCAAATGCGGGTAAAACAAGCGGGTGGAACGAGAAAGGTTACAATAAAGAAAAATGCTATAAAAGTAGACTTGCTAAATGAGGGTAAACAGTTATTCTTTCCAGAAGGCAGATCTTCAAAAGGGCTTATTTCTGACTTTGATCATGATATTTTGGACTTTAGTGAGCGGGTTATCGACTCCAATCAAACCATCGGTGATATGTATGAAGAAACGAAGATGCCAATGCTGCGGTTTTATTTCACAACCAAAGAAAAGCATGGTGATACATCAGAGTTGTCCGACCAGGATGATCTCCCCGACATGTCACTGACAAGTCAGCCGTCTACAAGTCATTCTTCTGCCCCAACAACACAGGCGACACGTGAGCACAGACCAACTCAAGAAGCAGCAGCTGATTCGACGAATTTAACTCGCCCTGAAGCAATCATGCATGCACCCATTCGTGTAGCGGATACTGAACAGGCAGAATTATTTCTTCCCATCTCTGTAGCATCAAGTGATGACTATCTACCAGAGCTACACAATCCTATCAACGAATCTTTGGCACAGTATGGAACATCTGCGTATGATATCAATCGTGACATGGTGGACAGTCCCATGTCAAATACAAGGCCGATTTCTCAAGACTTGGTGTCAGCTGCAATGGATATTGCTGAAATTGAGGTACCCCAAGACTGCAATATTGATAGATTGGAAACCGGGGTAGTGCAAGAGCACATTATCAAACTGCACAGAGGTCAAGTCATGAAAGAAATGATCAAAGCTTTCAGAGATGTTAATCCATATAAAGATTTGGTTACAGTGCAAATGATAGATCCAAGCGGCAAAATGGAAACTGCTGAGGATGGCGGAGGCGTAACTCGGGATGCTATTTCTGAGTTTTGGAAGGATTTCTATGAACTCTGCACTGACGGATTGGCATTCAAAGTTCCAGTCCTGAGACATGATTTTGGAATCGGTCAATGGAATGCAGTTGCCAAAATTATTGTTTTTGGATGGAAGGTATCCGGCTACTTTCCAGTTCAAATTTCTCTCCCATTTCTTCAGCACTGTTTATTTGGATATGTGACCTGCGATATGAAGGATGAATTTCTTAAATACATTCCAGAAAATGACGCAGTAATACTGAATAGAGCTCTGGCAGAAGACTCAGTTGATCCTGATGATCTACTAGACGTACTTCAAGAGCACGAAGTCAAAACGGTAGTCAGGCCTGATAACCTTCTGCAGGTGATACAGGAAGTAGCTCACAAAGAGCTCGTTCAAGCAGGCATGTTCATCATCAACTGTTGGTCTCCTGTTCTGAGTGACATTCGCATTACCATGGACAAATTAAACAGTCTCCATATGGAGGTGTTCCCGACTCCAAAAAGGGTGTTGAGTGTACTGAGGTTTCCAGAAAACATCACAGTGGAGGAAAGTGCTGTTGCTAACCATCTGAGAAGATTTATCCGGGGCCTGGATAACACAAATCTTCTGAAGTTTCTGAGGTATTGTACTGGATCTGATCTTCTCATCTGTCCAAAGATAGACGTTGCATTTGTAAATGTCTCAGGTTTCAGTCGTCGCCCTGTCGCACACACATGCTCCTGTCTGCTGGAACTGTCAAAATCGTACGAGAATTTCCCGGAGTTTCGAGCTGAATTCCAGTCTGTTCTGAATGCAGATATGTGGACCATGGACATCATCTGAGAAAAAAACTCAATAACTAAGTGTATTGCGTAAGACAGTTGACATTTTGTTGTTAGATGTCGGCTGAATTATTCTACAGGTTCAGGTATTGTATACCTAATACTCTGCTTTTGGTTTATTTATGATTTCAGATATGCAAAATAAATGGTTTTTTTTGTTCCTTATAAACTGTCAGATTCGGTTTTAAAAGATATAACTTTTTTCTTTTTAATCATTTTGGAATTTTGATCCGAACTGGTTCTGTTATACCGTCTATAGGTAGGCCTATAGGTTATAGGTCAGTTAGGTTGTTATTACATTTAAATAATTGCTGTATTGTATGTTTACAGTTGGAACATCATTTCATTAAAGATGATTGCTAGTGATCGAATGTTTTATTGTATTTTATCAGTTCTCACTTACCTACATGAACGGTGACTGAAAATCGAGCGTTTATTGCACGTAATAAGCTTAATTAATGTGACGTTCTTCTAGGAACTTCATGACAATGCAATGATCTTAAAGGCTGAATTGCATAAGAATATGTCAAAGTCATCCTGTAACATGTAATTGATATGGTTATATATAGATAATCTCACCCCAATTGACCATTTTTCAGTTTCAAGAAACCAGTTGGTTTAGAGTGACGTCCCTTTCAAAAGTCACGTGACCGTGGGCAAGCCGTCAAAACTTACGTTCAGTTCAACGCTATTTTAGTAACTTGTTCACGCTCCTCTCGACCTAAACACACAATGCAACCAACATTGATTATTACGAAAGCCTACAACCGCCAAATTCAATGACAATATATTTTTAAAAAAGTTGTAATTACGTTTAGAATGTTGTATACAAGTTTTAAAGTTGTAATTACAACTTTCAAAGGTGTAATTACAAGTTTTGAAAGTTGTATCTTCAAGTTATAAAGTTGAAATTACGAGTTATAAAGTTGAAATTACAACTTTTTATTTTCACGTTTCAAAAGTTGTAATTACAACTTTCAAAGGTGTATGAAATTACAAGTTTAAAAAGTTATATATTCAAGATTTAAAGTTTTAAGTTGTAATGGTAAATTGTATTTACACCTTTACAAGTTGTAATTAAACAATTTTGGAAACGTGAATATCCAAAATTCCAAAGTTGTATTTACAACTTTTAAAGATGAATCTTCAACTTTCTTAAGTTGTAATAACACATTTGAAAGTTGTAAGGACACCATGAAACTTGTAATTACACCTTTGAAAGTTGTAATTTCACCTTTAAGAGTTGCAATTACAACCTTTTTTTTTTAAATGGTGAATTTGGCGGTTATTGGCTTTCGTAGATTATAGTGTCATAGGATTGACCATCAAAACAGCTCACTTGAAAAAGTCAATGAAAGCAGTTCATTTTCTCAGAATTATCAAATGATGTAGGCTATATAATTATATTGTGACATTATATAAGTATGGACTGGTGATTCGGTCAATACCTGTTTTAATGAGCCCGAGAAAACAGTATTGACCAAGGACAAAGTCACGTGATCGCCTCTCGACCACTCAGATCGCTGGAAAAGTATGCTTACAAATAATTACATTTATAGCCAAGATTTATAGCCCATTATTATACCTCTATTAAATTTGTAAGAATATCATTGGCCAGTTCACACCACGTGATCGAAAAATATATTTGTATATTGACCTCCGATTCCAGTGATGAGGTAAATTTTGTGACAGAAATGTCTGTCACTGACCTGAGATATTGACTCGTCACGTGATTTGTCACGTGACTGTATGTTTTGACGTTCGCTTTCAAGATGGCGTCAGCTGATGGGTTCGATTTGACAAATAAGAAATACATACTTTAGTCTGAAGAAGAAAGGAAAAATCGGTATAATAAAACACTTAATTACTCATGGTGAGGTCATTATGTGAAATACAAGGACTCTCGGTCTGACCTCCTTGGGAGTCAGGTCTCTGTTGCTGTATATAATTCAATATAATAATTGCGGCTGTATTCGATATTTTGTCTCCCTTTTTACCACTACCGTAGCCTCGTACCGTATACAATATCATTATGTTGCCATGGAGACAATTTGGCCAACAAACTAAATGTCAATCGCCCCTATCATGGCTGTGATACTACCGAAACGACGTAAAGCAAGAACTCACTTCAAATATAGCAATAGGTACATCTTTGTCTGATCCATGAACAACATTTATGAAAGTTTATTGATTTTATAAGAACTTCTTTTCTGAATAAAAGCACATCCTTTTTTAGGGTAGATGTACAGCTTGTTGTTTATGGAATACCAAAATAAACTCGGTTATTTTCAACCATACATTTGTAATAAATAGAGGATATTATAGGAGTGTCTTTACGACAATGAATGCCTGAATATTAGTGCCTGAACATGTATACCGATATTCTTGCACGAGTGACGCTAACATAGTAGGACATTGACACGAATATTTTATTCTGTTTATTACCGAAGTCATGAAGTTAATGAAAATACGCTAAAATCATCGTTTAACAGTAGGCTGGCGACCCGCCGCCGCAGCATTTAGAACGCAACGTCATAGACGAAGCGGGACGTCACAGCATTGTTTATGACGTCACGTCACCATGACAAAGTGATATTTTGTCCTAGGGAATCGTATTGAAAATTTGAACCCCGATATGATTGCCCGCGTGATAATGATACTATATATGACCTCACTGAGATACCTATTGCAAATTTATGTATAACCCTCGCTCTCGCTCGGGAAATAAACAAATTCACGCTCGTTTCTTAAAAGTCATATGACACACTCCCTCGAGTAAAAATCACTATTTATAACCAATATGGTTGAAAATAACCGAGTTACCATTATTGATGAGAGCACATGTGCACATATCATATTTGCCTAGTTTGTTTCACAGCGATAATGCCATAAGCCCATCGATGGCCTTTCAGGCCAGATGAGCTAAAATTCACACTCGTTTCGTAAAAGTCATTAAGTGATGATGGAAAAGGATTATGGTGGTTTGATTGTAACAGTATGTACAATGTTAACATCGCTTATAGACATCGCTTGATCTCACACAAACGATGCCAGTTTGAATTATAACATTGGTTTCCATATAAAACTGCATCGTAGATTCAGAACTTCGAAAAAACGTTAGTATTTAGTATTTATATTAGTATTTAGCTCACCATACTTTATAAGGCCAGATGTTTATGGCAAGGGCCGTCGTGCAGCGTCCGTAAACTTTTCACATTTTCAACATCACTATGTTGTCTGGGCCAAAGCTCGATTAGTACAAACAAATAATAAATTAAGTGTGAATGGTTGGAGACAAACTTGGGAGGGATGATACAGGTGAGGACGGATTATTTGACACGGTAATGAGAGTTTGTTTTGCTTATTGAGACGCAATCTGAATATTTTAAAAGCGCTTTAACGGAATTTAAAAAAACAAACTATTTATTAATGTATTTCTTGAGAAAACATATGTTTAGATCTTCAACTTCAGATGATAACTCAATTAAACCCTGATTAGCTACGGAGTCATTCCAGGAAGTGGCTAGAGTTCCTTAAATATCAATGACACATGTATTGAGTCATTCTCTTCTCACAGAGATTACTCCCTTCAGATTTCCGATCCTACCCTCTCTTGTTTTACACTTGAAATCAGGGGAAGAAAGGGAGTGTCTTGATTGGTTGCAGTTGAATCTAGTTGTGTAATCAGCGACGCCGCTGTAAAAGTGACATTTGCCAATGACACGTCATAATGATAAAATAAGCATTAACATACTTATAAATAAAGAAGACCAAATCAGAGACAAATACCAAAATAGTTCATTTGCGTTATTTACATCAGACATATTCGAATGACATATGCTAATGAGCAAGACCCTTCAGACTAAAATGCCTAGATCTTTGAAGTCACTCGGTCGACATGGTCACTGAAAGATGAGTTTTCATTGGTTAAGAAGCAGGGATACGGTATGAGATTTCTCTTTCCACCGCGATGGGACTTTGGTTCTGCTCTCGATTTCAAACGAAAAACAACAGCGGGTAGGATAAAAAATCTGAGAGAGTAACCTCTGTGGGAAGAGAATGGTATTCAGTATGTGCATGTCAACTATATCATCCGACAACAATGTCGCTTAAAGTATTTGAAAACATAAAATAATATAGATAACATATTATTTCACAAAAGTCAAGTCTTTTATTTAAATCTGTCTTTGAAAACTAATGGTTCAGACGTTTCTGGTCGAGTGTACAATAACGCTTGTTTTAAATTTCAGACATAATGCATCGCCTCAGTTCAAGATACAGATGCTTTCCCTCTAAACCATCTGTAGGCTTGTTTAACCCACGTTCTTCCATAAACAGAATACAGAGTTCATTGATGGTTTCATCACATACACTTTTAGGAAGCGTTTCCTCCTCACACATTGTGACTTCATCTGCATCCACACTACACAAACAATCGACCTTGTCATACAGCTGTGGGAGTAAATACATCATAATTGGTCGGTTTCCTTGTCGTGTGCTGTTTCGTTGTGGTGAGATTACGTGACAGTTCCAGGTTTTCCTTAAGCTATCTAGGTCTTTCTGCAAAGCAGAAGTGTAAAATTAAAGTAACATACATGTACAAAGTGTTATTCTTCAATAGTTAATATGTTAACTACACAGTCTGCATTATGTGTTGACTTAACAGCGCGTATTGTCGACTGACATTATCTTTGTACGTATTCAACTTACATGACAATGTACAAGTGACTATATCAGCGACCCGCTTGCAATTTAGTTTAAACTAATCAGCGAGTATTAAACACTAAACTCAGCCCATATAATACCATATATATGATTGGTGTATTTATTGGTATCTTATTCGCTTTCGCTCGTAAGATATACTAAACCACTCACGCGGTATACAACAATGTTATGCTCGTATTGAACTGGACATCGTTAGTATTCTCTAATAACAATAAATGACACACGAAAGACACAGTTTGAATATTGGATTGAGCGATTTAGCAAGTTTCTGATAGTTGACAAAATAGCATTGATTGTCGAAAAGGGACCACAATCCTGCTGAATTCCAATAGGCTCCAACTCGCAATAAAAAGCTGAATTTAGGCTACCATAATTCCAGACTCTCAGAGTTAATAGTTGTGCTACTTTCCGAGAGAACGAACTAAGTTATATGAATTTTATGAAAGATATGTACATTCTCATGAACATGAAGCTGACAGTTTAAAACAACTTGACTTAACTTATAAAATAATTCTTTATTGAAAACTTCATTACTGTACCATTGCCCGGTTTGCAAATGATTTCTTACCCAAGCGGCAAAGATAAAAGCTTTCATAATGGTCATGGGAATTGCAGTTTTTCTAAATGCAACTTTTGAATGGTTGACGGAACTTCTTTACACCTATTTATGAATTGTTTAGATCTGCTTTATTAGCTAAATAGCATAATTCAATTTAGTGACATTGCATTCCTTTCTTGCATTGCAACAATTGACGTTTCATAAATGTTCTCTTATTTGGTTTCCAACATTGCGCTTGACAGGGACAGTGTGTATTCAACCTCAATAAAATTGTTTACAATGAACAATTCAGGAATATGTATGTGAACAAATCAATGTACTGTCTACATGTACACTGAGTAAACCTTCAGACCTATATTACAGTACTAAATGTTTTGCATACACAGACTATACCTGGATAATATCCATGAAACAGAACTGCAGGATGTTCTTGTCAAGGAAACTTCCAACAAACACGTCTTCCCCCTGTAGATCTTTAAATATATCCATCCAGTACTGACACATTTTCTTTCTGACAGTTCCCCAGAACCACTCAATTCGCTGATTGTAAACACTTTTACCATACATAAAACTGGATTCTCCAGCAAGGGTGTCTTCATGGTGCCTTCTTAGAAATAGTTGCATATCCCTGACATAACTGTTCTCTGTACCCATATCTGCGCGAACCCTTTCAGGGCAGCCCCCTGCTTCCAAGACATTGGATATAAAGTACCCTGCCACAACTTTTGGGTCAGAATTAGTTGAATTTGCTTCAATCCACAATACTTTTCTTGAAAAACCGTCTATGCATCCATGTATGCAAATACCAAATGGTTTCAACTTGTCATAACCATCTAAATGCCAAACATTGTTCGGCCCTTTGCTTTTATACTGGCGACGTTTAAGGCGGTTTCTTTTTCGAACCTGAACACCTTCAGGGTCCAAAATTTGTAGGAGAACATATACATGATCCCGGGGAATATTAAGTCCTGACTGAATGCATCTTAAATGCATCCATCTGTACCCATGCAGCTTGCCACAACCTTGCATTTGTTCGTTAATAAAAGCAGCTACCTCCAAAATATCTGAGTAATTCTTGCGTCTTTGTAGGGATAATTGCTTACAAATTCTCTGTAGCGTACGTTTGCTTATTATTATTTTATGTCTGAGAGCCAGGAAACAAAGTATCTCATCATGTGTAAGTCCAACTTTGAAGTAGACTTCCACAAGTCTTTTAGCTTTTACAGTAACCATATCATCAGTCACTGCAGTTATGCTTACTTCAGAAATAAGCAACAATATTTATAGTAATAATTTCGTAATTACGAGAAAGAAAGTCGTAATTACGAGATTAAAACTCGTAATTACGAGATTAAAACTCGTAATTACGAGAAAGAACGTCGTAATTACGAAATTAAAACTCGTAATTACGACATTAAAACTCGTAATTACGAGAAAGAAAGTCGTAATTACGAGATTAAAACTCGTAATTACGAGATTAAAACTCGTAATTACGAGATTATAAAGTCGTAATTACGAGATTATAAAGTCGTAATTACGAGATTTAAACTCGTAATTACGAGAAAGAAAGTCGTAATTACGAGAAAGAAAGTCGTAATTACGAGATTTAAACTCGTAATTACGAGATTATAAAGTCGTAATTACGAGATTTAAACTCGTAATTACGAGATTTAAACTCGTAATTACGAGAAAGAAAGTCGTAATTACGAGATTTAAACTCGTAATTACGAGATTATAAAGTCGTAATTACGAGATTTAAACTCGTAATTACGAGATTATAAAGTCGTAATTACGAGATTTAAACTCGTAATTACGAGAAATAAACTCGTAATTACGAGATTAAAACTCGTAATTACGAGTTTAAAATATTTTTTTCTCTTTCGAATTTGGCGGTAATAGGCTTTCGTACTTTTTAGTTATACCCCAGAAGCAGAACAGTTATTTGTCAACTTTTCAACAAATTGAATCAACTATGTTATAGCATCAACTCTTTGATATTATATGTGAAACACGTATGTTCTTTTTGTTCAGGTTGTGTGAAGAAAGTTTTACTGGCAGACATATTAAATTACACTGATCTGACCTTTTGACCTTGAAGGTCATTTTGTGAAAGTGCCAACATATGTGAAATGAATCAACATTGTTAAAGCATTAAAACTTTGATACAGAGTGCGATTCATGTCTGTTATTTTTGTTCAGGTACTAAGGAAAACATTTTGGGCGAAAATGACTTAAAATTTCAGTGTTTTGACCTTGAAGGTCATTTGTCAAAGTGCCTATATGTATGAAATAAATTAAAAATGTTAGTACTATAACTAAACTATAATACCTGAACACTTCTACTAAAAATGTTTAGTGGAATTTATTTCTAGCCCTCTTTTCAGGAATGGCTCCCAGACTAAAAGGACTATGCCGCGGACATAAAAAACCTGACATATTCAGTTTATTTGGAAACGTCTTATGTTCTAGTGAACGGCAACCACACTTGTCAAAACCTGATATAGTAACAAATTAATAGTATTTGTTGATAACACATTTCCAAGTCTTAACGTTGAAAGAGTCTTTGAAGGTCTGATAAACAAAGATTGACAGAGTGTAGCTAACTAGACATATGTCACATCTAATGTAGAATAACTATTAGGAGTGTCTTAACGTGACATCCATATTATACATATTCTGTTATGAGTGGTAGGTTATGAAATATAATTGACACCATATACCGTATTTCCTCTAATAGGGGCCGGGCCTATAATAGCAGCCGGGGGTAAAGGAACCTAAAGGTAAAAGAGCCGGGCCTCCAATAAGGACCGGGTCTCTTATAGGGGTCCGGTTTATATCGTATTATTAATTACTCCCTACTAGATAATATTCCCTACATATGTTCCCAGGTACTAAGAGGGTTGAACTACAATTCTAAATTAGGTTTACGTCAAATGGCGAGGGGTTTGTGTTATTCTAAGACATTTTCGTCAGTCATCAGATATTTTCACGTGCATTGGTCAAACCTAAAAATGAAATAAGGGCCGGGCCTCAATTAGAGGTAATACGGTACACGTACACACAGCATTTAAGCAAAGAATTCACTAATGTCATATCGATTTACTTAGTTATCAGAGTACGTAACATAAGCTTAAATATACATCATTAAAATAATGAATTTAACATATTTTATAAATTTGTAAATTAGAACCACTTAACACATGTACGGATCAACTCTTGTATAGTTAATAAAAGTAAGCAATGGACAGTTTCAATAAGAATATAAATCCTTGAATATCCTTAATGTTTATCTCCTCGGATAATCATTGATATCAGTTAATGAAATCGTTATTTACAATCAAGAGGAAATTGCACGCCAGTGGAATCTTTCGACTAAATAATAATATGTGCACAATAAATCAATGTAGATTGAATATCCTTAATGTTTATCTCCTCGTATAATCATTCATATCAGTTAATGAAATCGTTATTTACAATCAAGAGGAAATTGCACGCCAGTGGAATCTTTCGACTAAATAATAATATGTGCACAATAAATCAATGTAGATAGTCGGTTTCAGTGATTGTAAGGCTCATAAACATTGATCATTGTACACAATGTGAACCTGCTACTAGTGTCAATGACATGTTTTCATTCGGGAATTGAATTTGGCTCATCATGATGGAAAGGCCCGATGGGCTATTTGCAAGGCATGGTGTCCGCCGTCCGTACGTCCGTCCATCCGTCTGTCTAAACTTTTCGCTTTTTTCGACTTCTTCTCCAGGACCAACAACTCGAGAGAGGCTATGGGGATTCTAAATTTTAAATTTATCATTTATGAAATTATACACAGATTTTATCAACAATTCGTGTTCACTATGTGGATAAGAATCGTCGCCGCTCAGAAAAGCAGGTAAAGTTAGTTATATTATTTTGGTAAAAGTATTTGCTTAATCTGAATGTATCATGTAGAGAACACGTGGTATCTTCGATTGTAAATGATATTATATACTCGGATGTAGGTTTTGAAGTAAATTATGTAGATATTTTAATGAGTCATTATCTTAATTCAATAATATTCAACTGTCATAAAAAATATTGTCCAATTTCTTTTGAATTCGTTTTCGAATTCATCTCCAAGCTTTTGGCCAACCTTAAAGGCGCTGTAGCGCGCCGTTCTTACTGAAATAAAGTGCTCTTATGAAAAGGTAAATAAGTGTAACAAATAGCTTATTATCCCCCGCCGCGCGTTTAGCGGGGGATATAGTATTCGGCTGCGTCCGTACGAAATGTAATAACTCAAATACTATTCACTGGATTCTTTTCATATTTTGCATATGGGTTCATCATAGGAAGAGTAATGCTTACAGAGGTTTGTGTCTTGACCTTCATTTCAAGGTCACAACGAGACTTTGTCATTTTACCCTTGTCAGCGGGATATCTCAATAACCATTCGCTGGATTCTCTTCATATTTTAACACATAGCTTCTCCAAGGAAAGACGACGGGCTGATTAGATTTTGGTGACCTTGACATTATTTTCAAGGTCACAGCGGAACTTTGAATTTTTCGACACATTAATGTACATGTAAAGGTTGTCAGCGAGATATCTCAAGAACCATTCACCGGAATTCCATCATTTCTTACACAAAGCACCTTCTAGGGTAGACAGCCGGCTGATTAGATTTGGGTGACCTTGATATTATTTTCAAGGTCACAGTGGAACTTTGAATTTTTCGACATGTTAATGTGCATGTAAAGCTTGTCAGCGGGATATCTCAAGAACTATTCACCGGAATTCCATCAAATCTTACATAATGCACCTACTAGGAAAGACAAAGGGCTGATGAGATTTTGGTGACCTTGACATGTTTCAGTGGATCTTTGACTTTTTCAACATTTTGTTGATCTTGACATTATTTTTAAATTTTGAAGTATTAATTTGCGGCGGGGGATCATGTCACCTTTGTGACAACTACTTGTTATACTCCTGATTAAATAAAAAAGAGTTCTAAAACGACTATACATGGTTCGGTTAAGTCATACCATACATGTACATTTCCATTCGAACGGCCGTTTATAAGTGTTCACATTAAAATGGCCGCTCGAAGTTCAAGTGATCTGCCTGATGTAGCGATACCTAAACACTCAGAGTAGAGTTTTTAAATAAGATGCCACGATGGAATGGTCGCTCATCTTGCTGTCTGAACTCTTGAAACATCAATAAACCTACCCCTCACACTGAAGAGTTCCGCAACATTGTCGCTTTATATGTCGCACAATTGTTTCCAATACGGATAACTGTTTTCTACGGATTCGGCTTATATCGGGTCGTACAATGACAAACGTAATAATATATTGTTTAAACTTTAAGAATAAATGGCAAATTTGAGAAAAGATAATATGCACAAAACGTGCTCCAGTGCCTTTAATGCATAACGACATTACTAGTTATTTATCCAAGTTAAGTGTAGCGTAAGGTTGTGCCATTTTCGTCACCATGATTGTCCCCTTTCTTTTTGATAATTTGCTTTAATGAAACGTTGATTGAAACATATTTTATTCATTCAAGAAATGGATTGGACACAAGTTATCCAACTTAGAAAAGCCCTCTCCAGTAATATTGCTTTCCTTAAAGTCAATCTTACTTTTTGAAATATCCACCTATATATATATAATAGAGAAGATTGATCCAGTCAAAACCATCTGATGTTTACTCTTTTCTATGTATTACCTTACTTCACGTGAGATATATATATATTCAAATACATTAGGATGGTATGTCTTTAGGTATTGCATTGCGCTCCAACGTGATATTTAAATTGGATTAAGAGATCAGACAGTTTTTCAGAAGCACCGATGCAAATACAAACTGACCAGCATAAATCAAGGGAGAAAATAGCCGATGCCCTGTGAACAAACACTATCTTGTGTTCTGTGCTGAAGAAATGTATGGGTCTATGCAAATGGGATTAAGCAGTCGGACAGTCTACAATTTCAAGGATGACTGAGTATCTTTGGTATCTTTAAGTTTACCATCACTTTTCTGGAGTGAAAGGGCCTGAATTTGCCTTGACTAAAGTAAAAGAAATTAGCCCACAATCATTATCTTACCACAGAGGTTACTCCCTTCAGATATCCGAAACTCTGTTCCATGATGCTTATGAACTGATTCAAATATCTCAATAAACTAGAAATCAGGGATCTATTGTCGACATTTTCTACATAATCGCGTTCATCGTGTTTTTAATTTTGTTGTTGTGTGTTTAAAATGCTTACTTAAGGACTATTTCCATGCAGACCACAACCATATATCGCCAATATAGTGAACTTCATCTTGATATACTGCTCATGAAATCAAAACTTTGTCATTTATCCTGCTAATTTTGCTCATAAATGCTTATTTAGATAATGATATGATATGATATGATAAAGAGATTTTTTCGTTCCAGAAATATAATATCAATGATACCGAAATACTTACTTACTTATCCTCTTCATTATGTCCCCCGAAATGTTTTCGGGAGACATGATGTTTTCGCCTCCGTCCGTCATTCCGTTATTCCGTCATTCCGAAATGCTTTCTTTTCCGGGCCATATCTCAAAAACCGTTCAAAATTTGTTCACGAAACTTGGTATGTGGTTAGACCTAGTGGTGGATTGGTGCCTGTTGCTATTTTGATTATTCTGATTTTTTTTTCTCTTCTGGTTTCCATGGAAACAATTTGAACTTAGAGGCCGGAAAAGGTCCCTACCCTAGTGCATATTGAGGGTAGGGACCTTTTCCAAAACCAAAACCGTTCAATATGTTTTCACCAAACTTTGTATTTGCTTAGACCTAGTGATAGAAGGTGCCTTTTGCTACTTTGGCTATTCAGAATTTTTGATTTCTCGTTATTAATGCAGTATTGAACTTAGTGCTTAACATAAGTGAAAAATAAGGGTAATATGACTAGGTTGGATTGAAAGTTGGAGCGGGGGACATCACAGTGCATCACATGCACATATTTCTAGTTCCCAGTGAAACATAATGTCTTTGCAAGTTTTCTCCAACCAGATCGATGCTTGGCTATTACCTCTGCTTCTCCCCAGGTCATTACCAATTTGCAGAGCTCCTTTTCCACTGTTCTTCTCCATGTAGTCTTTGGTCTCCCTCTTGGTCTTTTCCCTTGCGATGTCCATCTCAGTGCGACCTTGGTGATACAGAAATACACACGGTTCATAATCTAAGTCAATTAATAGTTAAAATAGTTATTCTAAGAAAATGTTAGTTCATCACCTATGAGTAAGCAGAACTTCCACGTATCCCTTTTGAAATTTCAAATGATTAAATTAGTTTGAAGAATCAATCCATAAAGCATAATCCAGATGGTTTTTTTTGTGACATGGATATAGATTAAAACCAGATGAAGTGTGAAATTAAAAAAAGTTTTGTAGATATCGTTACCAAATAATCTGTTTTTCATATCAGAAGAACACGCTGACATGTTGTCTGTGTTGTTATGCTCTGGTGATTGATCAATATTGTCAATTGTCTAGCAATTGGCCAAATTTATTCAATACAAAATGAACTACAGAGTACATATATTGGGCCCGGAAATGTATTGATCAACGGGTTGTCTGCTATTCAATTGTTTTGAGAGTGAGGATGTGACTTGAATGAATTCCGTTGTTAAACAGCTTCTTTCCTTCGACCTGAATCTAACTTACTGACATATGTAATGTCGTTAACGGACATTTCAATTTGGAATACACAAGATATGCAAATCATTATATTGTTAAGAACATGTCTGTATGCCTATGGGACCTCCAACATGAGGTTGTATATAAACTATGTCAATTTGACGCTATTTGTAGACATGAACCGTGTGAGAGCGATTAATTTTTTTTTTTAAATCTACCAATATTTTTAGTCATTTGGTCTATTATTATTAATAAGTAAATGTTATAATCAAAACGGTGCTGACTAGAGAGGAGTCATTTCTAGACCAGAGATCCCCTATGTCGTGAACCCCTTGGAACCAAATGTAAGGTAATTATTTATCCTGTGTACTCAATGGTCACATAACTGAGTTTATGTTTGACAGAATTCTAATTTATTGACAGACAACCTTTTAAAAAGTAAACCCTATTAATTCATTTTCATTGATAAAACATATGTATGCGTTATTTAGTAAATGCCTGACTGTCTTTCAAAATCAGTTGAAGTAAAAGTAATGTGTAAAATGTAAATAAGGCAGATGTTTTCTATAATGTTTCCTTGAAAGAAAGTGTTTTAAACAGATACTATCTATCTAAAGCAATGCTCAAGGTAAAGGCAGGTAACTCCTGTCTGATTATTTTCGAGTACCTAAAATCCAAGGCTGAACTATAATATATTATAATATATAATATAATAACCTTATATTAAGCACACAGTTTGATAAATGTCTGCAATGTACATGTCATCATGTAGAATGGAAAATATGATGCCAATAAACATGTTGTTCTCTTATTTCATTTACATTAGACGCTTTTAACTGAGTTATAAACCTGTGAAATTTAATCGTGAAAACATGTTTTTTTCAAAATGTATTACATGCTATAAACTGTGCTCATTTCATTGCAAAATAATTAATTTGATATCTATTATGCTTTTTGATTTTTCTTGACTTTATTTGTTGCTGTAAATACGTTTTTATTAGACATCCTTAAAGGTACATCCATTGTGTTGTTGGGGGTCACATATTGCAAACGTTATAAATGGTGTTACTTTATCGGAAAGTACCGACTGTTACCGAAAACTACCATTTTGAAGATAGTAGACTTAGCATATTGATGATATGAAGGTAAAAGAAGTGATTTCGTGAAAACGTAATTTTTGAATCTTATAACAGACAAAGATACAAATTTGGGTTGATAATGTTTAATAGGTCACATAATTACTGTGCATTTAAATGGGACGTGAAGTTTCGGTTTCTGAACATGCATAATGATGTTACTCAATTTTAATTGGAAACTAGTAATTATAATATATAGCAATGATATTTATTATTTTATTTATTTATTATTTATGTTAAATACAACAGTATGATGAAAGCAAATATTAATTTGTTTTATGGTGGTCTTTCGGACATCATGTCACATTGCCCCGCTTGTTATGTGATAGATTGATCTAGTACTCTGGTACTTATGTTCCTCGATAGGTGTTCTGTAGTGCATATACAAATGGTATCTTATATTTACACCGAGTAATCGAAGAAAAGAGTTCATTGACGCCGTTTCGCGTCGTGAAATTGTTTTGTGTATAAGTGAGAAGCCTCCCATGACACAATGTACAAAACTGATTGGGAAAGTTTGAGTATCTTCTCTTACATGTTTGAACAACGAAGATATGACTTTCCAACCAGTCCTGATACGACCATGTTCATAAACTGAGTATGTTTTCCAAAATCATCGATCAAACAAGGAGAGATTTAACCTTTATATTTGAGCTGTACGTATTTCTCATAGACTTCCTACTCACCAAATACTTATGAAGAAATTCCTTTGCAATATGAAAGGTAATTCATCAAGTATCAGTAACTCAGCATATATATGTGCTCAACAACAAAATATGATTTTAATGTCAACAATAGTTTGATACCATCTTTTAGACGAAAATAAACTCACCGGCAAAAGAAACATTTACCAAAACGCATTGTGTGGATTAGTAACAGTCATTATTCAATGATTTTTTTTAAATTTCGTGCAATCATTTAAAGACGAAAAACAGAATAATTGGGATTTCTCATTCTGCACGTGCTATATGTTTGCATAAATACCGACGTCTATGAAAACAATGATGCAGTATAAAGAAGAACACAAAGGAAATGCGGAAACCTTCACAATGGGACTGCGACAGCCATTGGTATGACAGAAATGAGGGCCAAACAACGTCACATTGCATGACCCGTCAACAGCAGCCAAGCAGCCAGCAACAAGTATGGGTTTCGTTGCAGCTTGAATTGATCTTGTTTGATTTGTAGAGAGTCGTCATTTGTCGACAATTTGTAGAATTGTAGAATTGTTTTTATTTTGACCCGATGTCACTTTTGCTCAAAGTTATAATAAATATTCAGTGGTTAGAAAATGATTATTAAATTGATAATAATATATCTGTCTCAGCAACAAAAGGTGGTGATACGTTTCTTTTGCCGATGAGTTTATTTCAAAGGCACCAGTATTCATTTTAAGACAACCCATGTTAACCCTTCTCATGAGATTAACCTAACCTACTTCTGAGAATCAATTTGCAACGTGACACAAGAGAAAACGGTAAATATTAAGTTAAATTTTTGCAGAGACCCTTTAATCAATGGACACTCTCTTAACGTATCTAATCTTAAAGTTTTGTTACTAGCCACAATGAATGATTCAGGAGTATATGTCAATGGTTTCATCATTGATGCTTTATTAGACTTTATTCAGACTTATTTTACACTTGTAGGTAATAAGTTCATTATTGACCCCCCAATGATGTATTGCTATCAGTAGGAATGGTGGGGGTGTGGGTCTCAATCAACCAAATCTATTTCCTCAGGGTGTCACTGTAAGGTCCCGATTTAAATAACTGTCTGTTAATTCAATAGCATGGACTGTAGTTAAAGGGACAGTAACACGTTTTTTCGCTCAAATAAGTTGGTGAATCTATTTGAAAAAAATGACACTAATAGTATAACACCCTTCTCTCAAATCAAATTTAAAAATGAGTGCTTATGGTTCGGTAAAGCCATGGGAATGGTTTTTTTAAATTCGAAATAATGATATGTGTTCACATTAAAATAGCCGCATGCAATTTTTGCTTTATACAATTGGTTTGTGTAATAACATATGTTACCCTCTAAAGTAAATGTAAATGGCTTAAACTCTCATTATAAATGGGAAATTTGCAAAAATTAAATTTGCAAAAAAAGTGCTACAACCCCTTCAATGTGATATTATTTCAAACACTGACCGGGATTTATTTCTCATTTAATTCTCATTCTTATTCTAAGATTGTCTATAATAACTTTTATAAAAATGGAAAATTGCTTATAAAGATAGAGAGATGATGATAAGATTTCACAATTGCTTCTTTAACTATATTTAAGTTCCATACAATTCGTGTTTTAATTTTGTTTCTTCTGTCTTTTTGTCAGTCACGATTTGAACAGAATGATGTATTTCATATTTTTGTCAGAATGTTTATCTGATGAAACAATATATGATGATAATAAAGAACTCCTATCTATACTCCTATAAGTCATCCCATTTTGACATTTTAAACATGACGAATTTAATCATTGACAGAATACAGAATTACTTTCAAAGGACTTACTATAGTATCTAATTTGGAGGGGAACAACGATATATCAATGCAGAATTTTTAAAAACCATTTTGAAATATTAAATGACAAATTAACCAGAATTTCATAAATTTTGTGTAATTACATGTTGAATATGCATTGTATTTATCAATATTGTCAACTTCCAAACGCAAGGAAAAACTCTTGCAAGTGTGCATTACCGGCTAATTTAAGCCTTGTGGTATTTCCCTCGCTTTGTTGTGCCTAATTAGTGAATCGCTGCACCTGAAATGCATAGCGGGCCTGGATTTCTAAGCACAGATTTTTCAAGGAAATACTGCAAGGCCTAAATCTGTCAGTAATGGAGGCTCGCAAGTGTTATGTCTTGCATTGGGAAGTTGCAATATTGTATGCGTTTTGAGATCCTGCTTGATGTAACTGAAGTTTGGTTTTATTCCAATATGCTTCGATTTACAGATGTGCACGAGCCAATTATTCAGAAGGTACAGTGACAGAATTATACTCAATGAAAATATGTAGGACACTATTAAATCCGATATTTTAATTCTGATTTGGCATACGCAGTACAAAACCATGGAAGTGGATGTGAAAAACATAAAGGGAAAACTTACTTTTTAACATCCATTTAAAATAATATCAAATGGATTTATAGATATTTCGATAATTTCCCAAATGATCGTAATAAACGGCCTCAACTCAAATATATAGAATCAATTTTGGAATATGCCAACTATGCAACACTTAATTTTAGCAAAAGGGGGAAGTAAACAATCATAAGGAAAAGTGTAGAATCGTTGTCTCCACATATGACATTGACAAGCGTGTTGGGTAATGACTCGTTTCCAGGTACATGTTGATCTATTAAACTTCCACCGTGACAGGTTGTTGATTTACTGGGAATGTATTAATGAAGTAAATATTTGTTTAAATAGTAGGCTAATTGCGAAAGATTGGAAAACTTATTTCTTAAGAAAAATATTTATTCGAAAAATGTTTGTGTAATTTTGGCAATTATCACTGTTTTTGTATACTTGAATCCCATTACTTTAAAGGGACAGTAGCACGTTTTTATTTCGCTCAAATAACTTGAAACATAAGGTTGTTTTTTTATATTGTCTTTGTGTTTATTGCAGAAAAAAATAGGTAAAGTTAGACATCATGTACAAAATGTACAAAAACAATAATATAACGGATTGTACAAGATATGTAAATAGCAAAAGATAACTTAAAGATAATAGTTTGGATGGACAATGGACAGTGACAGGGTGCAGAAAGTTAAAGGAATCATGAAACATAAGGTTACTAATAGAAAAGGAAGTTAAAAAATGAGTGTACATGGTTCGGTACAGCCATGGAATCGTTTTTATAGTTCGAAATGATAAATGTGTTCACATTAAATTGGCCGCCATGCACTTTTCGTTTTATACGCAACACCGTTATTACCGCTACGGAGAATTGGTTTGTGTAATAAGATGTTGTACCCTCTGAAGTAAATATAAATGACACTAACTATCATTAAATGGGAAATTTGCAAAAACGTGCTACAGCCCCTTTAACATTATATTCACAGAAATTTGAAACATGTGCCATACCACAATATAACGGTGCTTCTAAAAGTATTTGCTTTTTAACCTAAAAAAACCCTTTCAACCCTTTGAGCTTATCAGTTAGTTATCAAGAAGATACAGTTTATTTAGTGGTTAATTCAAATAGATATCCCAGGAATCGATTTAACAATTGCTAGCGTTATCCTTTAACATTAACACACATGCATTTTCTGTTGTATTAAAGGCGCTGTTTTTTGCAAATTATGTTTTCTCAAATATGCCATTTATTGTGAAAGTATATACTATATATTGTTGGGTAAAAGAGTAAAACGTCTCATAAAAGGAGAACGGTTATCAGTCGTTGAACAAAATGGTTCGACCATATTGACAATTTTGTACAATTTTTGAGAGTGAGAATTATATTTGCAGGTCTAGATCTCATGCGACTTTGAGAGTGCAAACAGCAAGGTTGTTGACCATTCCATCATTGTACCATATTTAAAACTCTACTCCGAGTGTTAAGGTATTACTAGTACTACATCAGTCACATCACTTGAAATACCTTCTAGTGGCCATTTTAATATGAATACCTTAAAATGGCCGCTCGAAGGGAAATTGGCTCGCATAGCTTAACCGGACCATGTACATTCGTTTAAAAAGTCTTTTTTTTATTGAATCAGGAGTATAACTTAGCCAGTTGTAACATTTTTTTCTTAAGAGCACTTTATTTAAGTAAGAATAAAATGATAACGTTTGTATGTAAACCACTATATATACTTTTAGCTTGCGTTAGAGCGTGACATTATTGTCGTTTATAGTTGACTGTGAGAGTACAAAACGCCAGCAGATATGAAGTTTTTTTTACTGTTTTTACTAATTGCAAATTCCACTTGTAAGCCTTTCGTGTAGAGACTGACGTATATCAATGAATCAAGGAGAAACTATCTAAATCATTTTTTGAATGGACGTAATACTTGCATCCTCATGTAATATATTATTTAAAAGTTGTTTCTTTGGTATCATGGTGCAAATGAACCTGGCAACGTAACTATACCATATATGACTATTAAAAAACACTATTTCGTTTTGCAGGAATATATAAATATATTTTGCGTTCTGATGAAACATATCTGCAATAACAGGATGCGAAGAACATGAACAGGCCACACATTGTTATTTGTTGCGCTTCCGTAGCATTGAAAAAGATAAATAAATATGTTACTTTTCACCGATACATTTTTGGGGGTGTTTCCTTTACTTTGTCTCATTTCGTTTCCTTTCTTTTGCGGTAAGCTGCACCTGTGCTGCATTTCTCATTCGCTAGCACAGGGAAGTAAACGAAATGCGGTAAGTCTTAAATTGTTGTGTGAGAAGTTTCGACATATTAGAAACATATATTTTATCAATGATTGATTCGGTAGGATTTGCTGACCTTAATTGTTATGTATTGTATGGTTACCGTCATGTAGCATGATATCTTGTAACGGAAATTGTTTCCAATTATTGGAAATAAGTTTTGAATCAATAAGTATAATAAATTAAACAACTTAATGGTCAAAAGTAAGCAATCACAATTGTTTGCTTCCAGTAAGCTACATGTAGCAAACAACAACTCCAAGTCAAGATAGTTCGACGGAGATGCATTAACTGTAAAAATACTGCCTAATAAGGTTCAATTCATCCGAAATGAAAACACTTGAATACATCAATGACGGTTCAAGAGGCACCCTAAGACTCTTGGCAGGGGACGTAACTCTCATGCCAAGGTTAAATCGAACAACTGTAGACTTACAGGGGAGATTTAAGGACCCATAATGATATCAACTAGTCCACGTTCTACTTGAACATAAGTTGAATCCCATCATTTACTTCGTAACTTTGATTTATGAAGTATCCTGAATGAGGTAACTATCTCATCTATTTGTTCCAATCTTTGCCATCTAATATTGCCACATGAAAGTTCAACAAAAATTATAAAAAGCTCAACCCAGTACCCTTCCTCATATGTCCTTTATAACTGTTTTATGTTGGTCAGAATCAATAAAGTACGTTTTTATATAAGCTTCAGTGAGGTTAAAACAGATATGATAAAATCATGTCGTTCATAATTAATACAGGAAACAACTATTGTAATTCTCAAGAAAGACCTGACGTCATGTATCTGGGCATATTATATGATCAGCATGAGAAAAAAGTATATTTTCATTCGTGGGCGGTAACCGGAAGCCAGGGCAGGCAACGTCATGGTTGTTGCCGCCTCTGTAGACGACTCTGGCAGTCGAGTTTTCAACTGACTGGAACTGTCTACACTCAGTAAGGTTTGGGTGCAATGCTTCACTGAATTTCAGTGCAGTACCACCCATGGTTCGCTAGTTCCAGTCAATGCTCGCAGGTTTCACCGCAAAGCATAGCCACATGGCGTTGCAGGCTTTCTCCCTGCCTTAATACTAGTAGCCATGATATAAGTGAAATACTCTTGAAAGCCGCGTTAAACCGTAACTCATCCTCATCTCACCTCCCTCACCTCAACAAAAACAGCAGGTATTTGAGCCATGATGGGCTTGTAGTTTGAGGCGAAACCAGCCAGTAGTGTCTTTTGTGTTGTCATTAACCTAAAGTTGTTGTTAAGCATATACGACTTTACAGAGGAAAGCAGATTTCAGCTTGATTGACTGCTTTTTGCATCAATAGGAAGAAAGTACTTCATTAGCATATGATTGATTTGTATTGGTTTGGATGAATTACTTCATTCGTATTGGTTTGGGTGTATTATTTCACTCGTATTGGTTTGGGAGTACGACAAATCTTCTCTTATAAATATTGCTATTATGCCAGACCAACCATGGAAACTGCGCAAATTATCCCACAGTAATCAGAAACACATTACCGGAATAGCAACTTCATTAAATGTAAGATTTCTCTGACCTAGACTACACAAAGAAACATTAGTAGAAAAGTCATTCGTTTCAAAAGGTTATACAATTAACTTTCTCCAGTAATAAGCTCTACTTACATTGTATGTCTAGACTAAATGTACCCCTCATATATTGACTTCTGGAGTCCGATCCATCATGATTGACTTGCAAAATTAGTTTCACCAAAGCAATTACATTAACTCAAACAAAATTGAAATACGTTGTTGCTTATGATTTATTATATAATCTCAATTGCACGTTATATTAGTGCCTTCTTTCATATTTTGGGCGGGATAGCGCAGCGATTAGCGCGTTTGGCTTCGGCTCAGTTAGATCCGTGGTTCGAATCCCGCCAACGGCATGGCAACCTTGTCTGCAGTAGATAACTGTTCTGCACGCAGTAAGGTTTTGGTGCAATGCTACACTGAATTTAAGTGGTGTATCACCCATTGTTCGCTAGTTTAAGCCAGTGCTCGCAGGTTTCACCGCAATACATAGCAACGTGGTGTTTCGGGCTTTCTTCCTGCCATAATAAGTGAAATACCCTTGAAAGCGACGAGAAACTCCAAATCACCTCACCTCATCACTTTCATATTTTGAATGAAGAATACCAAATAAAATATATAAGTGGTTGCACGTGGGTCTGTGTATCAGAGAGGTTCAGCAACAATTGGCGCGAGTTTGAAGGGAGATTCCCTGCACAAAATCAAGACTTAAGATGGTGATCTATTCTGTTCACCCAGCAGTACACATGTGTACCTGGTAATGGTTGCTAGAGGTGACATCTATGTCAGCTTGGGTTAGACCAGGGTAATGTCAATTGTTTATTGATTATTTTCTTATTATCTTACATTATAAGACAAAAGCAAGATGGATATCGGTTAAACATATGCGTTTGCACTGGAAATAATTTTTCAGACACCTTTTGATAAAATCGTGGCAATTTCCAATAAGATATACGATGTCATCACTTTATGCTTTAATAACTCTAGATGAACGGATATCGAGAAATGTTAATTTGTACTGAAAAATTTGACAGCTGTCACGAACTGTCAGTCGATATTTATGTCAAGAAAAACATTTACATTCGGTATATATTCCGTCGTCTGCATTTGTAATGGCGGCCATCTCGGCGATATGCGCAGCGACAGTTTTTACCATGAAATTTTATTATACCACTGCATGACAGCTTAAAATTATTCATCAGATATAATGTTTGGTATTTAATATTTCTGAAATTTCATTTTGGAAATGTTAATGATGAATATATTTTTGTGAAAGGATCTGTTGAAAATGTTGATATAATAGGCACAACATTCAAAATAAATAACGTTGAAAACCACGTGGTCATGAAAGACGTCTGCGTTTTCAAATGTTATTGTTAATCTGATTTCAGAATTGAAATGAAATGAAGTCAATGACACATTAGGAAGATTGATTTGTTTATTTATTACATTACATCTGATGGGAATGTAGCTCTTATTTTTTCAACAACACAGGAGGGAAGAATCTTTCTCATTTTCGCAGGTAGTCTCTGCCAGATTAAACGATCGAATCGTCTGTATGCCACGTATCTGTAAGTCCTGAAAGTAATAAATTGTAAGTTTGATTTTTAATTTTAATGAGGGAAAACAAAATCAATCCTGTTTAAAATGAACAGTAAAATTAATACTGATTTTATAAAAGTTCTGATTTTATCAAATGCATCCACTAAAAACAGTTAATTTTGGGAAAATATGAAGAAAAATGTAAATTAAAATTGTTTATGTAGCTTGGTGATTCTTAAAAATATTTTTTACTCGTAGGCATTTTCAGAGATCTATATTTCTTCGACAAATTGTAGAAATACTACTTAGTCAATTTTTTCAAACTTGTCAAAATCTTGTACATTAATGGGAGGCAGAGGCCGAATTCCAAGTTATGATTTTTTTTAAAATTTATTTTTACGAATTTCTTAATTTGTAGGCTACTTAGTCATGTCTGTGTTGTGTCTCACATCAAAATTATTGTCTGAGTAGAGGTGCATTGCAGAAATGCAAGAAATATTGAGAGGTTTTTATGTTTGCAGCTATGTTGACGTTAACATTTATGCTTGAAGCTAGTTAAAAGGTAGCCACTAAACTATTATTATTTTCTAATTTCTTACTCATGACTGTAGTTATGTTTAATGGAGAAGACTGAATAGATTTGTGGGTCATGGCCTGTGAGGCCCTTATTTTGGGCAACAGGTCTACAAATCTACAATTTAGAATCTCAATTGGCTAAAGAGGCTGCACACAATGTTACACAGCCTTCTAAGTCTTTTCTTTAAGGAGAATAATACGAACATGTTCTAGGTCATGGCCTATGAGGTCCTTACTTGGGGCCACAGAGTCACCAAATATCTACAATTTAAAATATCAGCTTCAGACTTTGCACACAATATAACATCCTTTTAGGCCCCTTTGTCCTGGTGAAGAAGATGAAAATAGAATTTTATTCAGGTCTATTTACTTGAACTTTTTTTTTAGAGCAATGTTGATTCTTAAAACTGTTTCCCCTACTTTCTTCATGACATTTTGCTCCCAAAAATATGTAAAGCAACTAATTTTGCCTGACCTAATATTTAAAATACTTCTGACATTGAGCACGTCATGCTTTTTGGTATCTTGATGACATTGCTGTTATAAGCATTTCTTTATCATGCTTGGTGTATATGCTTGTCAGCGCTGGTGGAGCCTGTTCCCGCAGCTTGAGATACACTGCCATGGCTTTCTTGTAGCTGGGCTTCTCCAATCTCTGTTCAATAACAGCAACCAGGAGAACTTTAACATAGTCTAAAGTAGAAAAGAGAAATCAAATTTATTAAACCTTGATTATTTGTAATTGTGATACTATTTTTAAGAGATTAAATCCGTTTGAACTAAAGCTAAATGGTGAAATGTTTCTCGGGCAACGACTCATCACTTTTATTTGTGCCCCTGACAGCTTTTTGTTGTCATTTGAAGAAATAAATCAAATATTGTTTTCGCTAAACCCCAAACTCCATTTGACCACCAAACAATATGGTCATGCAGCCTTAACTACACTTGTGTAACACATTTATATAACAGTAGGTATATAATTAACTCTTCTGAATGAGTCTAATTCTTTCTTGTTTCCTTGGCAGACTGGAAATGAAACATGTGGATATCAGTTTGTTTTCCAGTTGGACTGGTGCACACAGCCATAATCGGAACAAGGTGAGTCTTACCAAAGGTGGGTGCATTGTTTACTGGCTTGACCACTGCAACTTCGCCCTTCTTTGCTCTTGGATAACAGAGAGATCATCTCTTCTCCCCTGTTGCAGTTTCTGATTGCTCTTTGTTACAATTTTCATTAAAGTGGAACGTGGCAATGAGCAGTCTGAAATTGTATGTAGTGAATTTGAATTAAGTCTATAAATATGTAGAACCATTTTGATTTCTAATGCTACCGGTAATACAAATAATGTGATATCTAGGGCCGAATGATCAACACTTCTGAATTGCTATATAATTAATGCAATAATATTTTGAATAAACTCTTTATTGAATTTTGTTTTTACCTTTTAGGAAGTTAATACTTGAAACTATAGATATATGTTTGTGAAAGTTTCTGGTTTTATTTAATTACTTTATCCATTACTGTTTCAGTGTCAATCATATTACTGAGGGAGAAAAAAAGCATTGCAGTCTCACCTTGTCTTCATGGCAGGGAAGAAGTAGTGATGACTCTTTGGGCGAAGTGGTTCAGAACACTGTGGAAAACTTCCAGCGAGTAGGTCTGATGCAGCGGTAACAGTTTTTGGATGTCTTTCACCAGGTAGCTGCTCCCTATCACTTCTCGGAGTAGTTGGTGTGCCCTGCTGTCTGAAAAGGTAAGGGTATTGCCTGTTTTAGCTAAACCAGTCATTTTTTTTAGCTAACCCAGCCTGTTATTTAGCTAACCCTCCATTCCTCGGTGTTAGTTTGTTGTCTTGTCTAAATTTCAAAGCTATGACGTTAAATGTCAAAATAGATGAAGGTTAAATTAGCTAATTATCGTTTATAGTCCTACAGTCATTTTACAAAGTGTGTAAGACTATTAGTACCTTTCTTTATCCATTGCCTCTCGCATTCGATCTCCCCATGCTCACACTTGGGAAAGCCTGGTGTGGAGTGGATGTGGATGTTGGCGACATGGTTTGTATATGGACATCCACTGATCAAGCATGATTGCTGGATTATCTCTAGAGGCTACCCAGTACATATGATTGCTGATGGATCGTATCCATGGTCTCAGCACTTGACAGGTCTTCTTTTTTTAGGCAGCCTCCAGTTTCTCCAGTTTCTGTACCCCCGAAATTTCAAATAAGTTATCAATTATATAATGATATATTTTTTCCTGACAATGGAACTATTATTGTTTGAAAATTTCCGTTGTTTTCCTTGTATTATTTTAATAAATTTATTATGATATAATGTAAAACCTGATCAACTACAGAATCCATGGCTCTATTTTAGGGTATGCAAGAATTATGTGTTTGTCTTACCTTTTGCCACATGCCAAACATCGAAGTAATGCTTGATGTGTGCCTTCTCCTCTCTCATGAACTTCTTGATGCTATCATGTCGATCAGTGACTAAAGCGTTGATGTTGCAGCCAGTATCTTCAAGATGAGTGAGAGATCGTTGCATCCCTTCAAATTCCATTTGGTTTGAAGATTTCACCTCGTTGCTCTGTAACATAAATTAGTTGTGATTAGTTGACTTCACCAAATTTAGTTTTTTTTATAGATGTAAATTAATGTTATTTGGATTTTGAATTAATTTGAGTAAAAAGTTATGAAACTTTTAACATTGAAACTAAGGATAATTGGATAACTTAAGTTGTTGAAGTATGATAGTAAGGCCTGGTGACTTTACTATTTTATTCGTTGTCTTCTCCACTGCTCTGGCAATTTTAATACTTATTCTGAACTGTTCTTTTACTTTGCAGTTTATGGATCTTCACTTGCCTGAACTAGCTGAGTGTCAAGGATGAGACGGCTATCGCGATCCATCATTGTGTAGGACCCGTACTTGGCGGAGTAGCCTGGAGAATCGCATCGACCATCTCCACCGAGGACTAATGGAGTGTTGCCTATTTGCCGCAGAATAGAAGACTGATAGTCGATCCACATTTAGTGTACAGCAGGGATTACATAGCAACTCTGAAGTTTGTCGAACGTTGTCCTTGAAATGAATGGAACTTTAAGGTTACTGAAGAGCCTTATGATTTGAGCTGGACTACAACCAGTTAGGAGGATGTTGGCAGCAACCAGGAGATTACCCCAAGGCATGTCATTAGAGGTGTCCTGTGACTGCCATCTCGACTGGTTGCCACAGGAGCAGTGTGAGTCTAGGACAACCATAGTGCCAACTCTAGCGGATACAGATACCCTACTGCTGTCCTGCCTGCACTTCGGACAATATCGAAGAAGTTCTCGCAGTTTGTTGGATGCCACGAGGTAATAGGTTTCCGAGGAGGGATGTTTTGGAGCCTCGAGAATGTCTGGGGCAAGTGGTTGGTCTGGAGCAAAATAAGGAAAACAT
The DNA here is from genome assembly GCA_936450465.1 of Gibbula magus. Lineage (NCBI taxonomy): Eukaryota > Metazoa > Mollusca > Gastropoda > Trochida > Trochidae > Gibbula > Gibbula magus. The sequence continues at coordinate 18,333,022 of OW388300.1, read as the reverse complement.
TTGAGCAATGAACACTTGTCAAGTTCATTTATTAAATATCAGTAATAGACATCTCAACCATCGTGTTTTTTTTTTTATATTTCTCAAAATAAAGTTAGATGCAGTAGATTCCAAAACAGCAACATTAATCTAAACCTCCAATTTTACATTAGAACAAAACAAATGCATTTATTTCACTTAAAATTGTTTGGTGTGTTACTTTGCCAAATGAAATTAATGTTATTTGGATTTTGAATTAATTTGAGTAAAAAGTTATGAAACTTTTAACATTGAAACTAAGGATAATTGGATAACTTAAGTTGTTGAAGTATGATAGTAAGGCCTGGTGACTTTACTATTTTATTCGTTGTCTTCTCCACTGCTCTGGCAATTTTAATACTTATTCTGAACTGTTCTTTTACTTTGCAGTTTATGGATCTTCACTTGCCTGAACTAGCTGAGTGTCAAGGATGAGACGGCTATCGCGATCCATCATTGTGTAGGACCCGTACTTGGCGGAGTAGCCTGGAGAATCGCATCGACCATCTCCACCGAGGACTAATGGAGTGTTGCCTATTTGCCGCAGAATAGAAGACTGATAGTCGATCCACATTTAGTGTACAGCAGGGATTACATAGCAACTCTGAAGTTTGTCGAACGTTGTCCTTGAAATGAATGGAACCTTAAGGTTACTGAAGAGCCTTATGATTTGAGCTGGACTACAACCAGTTAGGAGGATGTTGGCAGCAACCAGGAGATTACCCCAAGGCATGTCATTAGAGGTGTCCTGTGACTGCCATCTCGACTGGTTGCCACAGGAGCAGTGTGAGTCTAGGACAACCATAGTGCCAACTCTAGCGGATACAGATACCCTACTGCTGTCCTGCCTGCACTTCGGACAATATCGAAGAAGTTCTCGCAGTTTGTTGGATGCCACGAGGTAATAGGTTTCCGAGGAGGGATGTTTTGGAGCCTCGAGAATGTCTGGAGCAAGTGGTTGGTCTGGAGCAAAATAAGGAAAACATTTGAGCAATGAACACTTGTCAAGTTCATTTATTAAATATCAGTAATAGACATCTCAACCATCGTGTTTTTTTTTTTATATTTCTCAAAATAAAGTTAGATGCAGTAGATTCCAAAACAGCAACATTAATCTAAACCTCCAATTTTACATTAGAACAAAACAAATGCATTTATTTCACTTAAAATTGTTTGGTGTGTTACTTTGCCAAATGAAATTAATGTTATTTGGATTTTGAATTAATTTGAGTAAAAAGTTATGAAACTTTTAACATTGAAACTAAGGATAATTGGATAACTTAAGTTGTTGAAGTATGATAGTAAGGCCTGGTGACTTTACTATTTTATTCGTTGTCTTCTCCACTGCTCTGGCAATTTTAATACTTATTCTGAACTGTTCTTTTACTTTGCAGTTTATGGATCTTCACTTGCCTGAACTAGCTGAGTGTCAAGGATGAGACGGCTATCGCGATCCATCATTGTGTAGGACCCGTACTTGGCGGAGTAGCCTGGAGAATCGCATCGACCATCTCCACCGAGGACTAATGGAGTGTTGCCTATTTGCCGCAGAATAGAAGACTGATAGTCGATCCACATTTAGTGTACAGCAGGGATTACATAGCAACTCTGAAGTTTGTCGAACGTTGTCCTTGAAATGAATGGAACCTTAAGGTTACTGAAGAGCCTTATGATTTGAGCTGGACTACAACCAGTTAGGAGGATGTTGGCAGCAACCAGGAGATTACCCCAAGGCATGTCATTAGAGGTGTCCTGTGACTGCCATCTCGACTGGTTGCCACAGGAGCAGTGTGAGTCTAGGACAACCATAGTGCCAACTCTAGCGGATACAGATACCCTACTGCTGTCCTGCCTGCACTTCGGACAATATCGAAGAAGTTCTCGCAGTTTGTTGGATGCCACGAGGTAATAGGTTTCCGAGGAGGGATGTTTTGGAGCCTCGAGAATGTCTGGAGCAAGTGGTTGGTCTGGAGCAAAATAAGGAAAACATTTGAGCAATGAACACTTGTCAAGTTCATTTATTAAATATCAGTAATAGACATCTCAACCATCGTGTTTTTTTTTTTATATTTCTCAAAATAAAATTAGATGCAGTAGATTCCAAAACAGCAACATTAATCTAAACCTCCAATTTTACATTAGAACAAAACAAATGCATTTATTTCACTTAAAATTGTTTGGTGTGTTACTTTGCCAAATGAAATTAATGTTATTTGGATTTTGAATTAATTTGAGTAAAAAGTTATGAAACTTTTAACATTGAAACTAAGGATAATTGGATAACTTAAGTTGTTGAAGTATGATAGTAAGGCCTGGTGACTTTACTATTTTATTCGTTGTCTTCTCCACTGCTCTGGCAATTTTAATACTTATTCTGAACTGTTCTTTTACTTTGCAGTTTATGGATCTTCACTTGCCTGAACTAGCTGAGTGTCAAGGATGAGACGGCTATCGCGATCCATCATTGTGTAGGACCCGTACTTGGCGGAGTAGCCTGGAGAATCGCATCGACCATCTCCACCGAGGACTAATGGAGTGTTGCCTATTTGCCGCAGAATAGAAGACTGATAGTCGATCCACATTTAGTGTACAGCAGGGATTACATAGCAACTCTGAAGTTTGTCGAACGTTGTCCTTGAAATGAATGGAACCTTAAGGTTACTGAAGAGCCTTATGATTTGAGCTGGACTACAACCAGTTAGGAGGATGTTGGCAGCAACCAGGAGATTACCCCAAGGCATGTCATTAGAGGTGTCCTGTGACTGCCATCTCGACTGGTTGCCACAGGAGCAGTGTGAGTCTAGGACAACCATAGTGCCAACTCTAGCGGATACAGATACCCTACTGCTGTCCTGCCTGCACTTCGGACAATATCGAAGAAGTTCTCGCAGTTTGTTGGATGCCACGAGGTAATAGGTTTCCGAGGAGGGATGTTTTGGAGCCTCGAGAATGTCTGGGGCAAGTGGTTGGTCTGGAGCAAAATAAGGAAAACATTTGAGCAATGAACACTTGTCAAGTTCATTTATTAAATATCAGTAATAGACATCTCAACCATCGTGTTTTTTTTTTTATATTTCTCAAATGAAGTTAGATGCAGTAGATTCCAAAACAGCAACATTAATCTAAACCTCCAATTTTACATTAGAACAAAACAAATGCATTTATTTCACTTTAAATTGTTTGGTGTGTTACTTTGCCAAATGAAATTAATGTTATTTGGATTTTGAATTAATTTGAGTAAAAAGTTATGAAACTTTTAACATTGAAACTAAGGATAATTGGATAACTTAAGTTGTTGAAGTATGATAGTAAGGCCTGGTGACTTTACTATTTTATTCGTTGTCTTCTCCACTGCTCTGGCAATTTTAATACTTATTCTGAACTGTTCTTTTACTTTGCAGTTTATGGATCTTCACTTGCCTGAACTAGCTGAGTGTCAAGGATGAGACGGCTATCGCGATCCATCATTGTGTAGGACCCGTACTTGGCGGAGTAGCCTGGAGAATCGCATCGACCATCTCCACCGAGGACTAATGGAGTGTTGCCTATTTGCCGCAGAATAGAAGACTGATAGTCGATCCACATTTAGTGTACAGCAGGGATTACATAGCAACTCTGAAGTTTGTCGAACGTTGTCCTTGAAATGAATGGAACCTTAAGGTTACTGAAGAGCCTTATGATTTGAGCTGGACTACAACCAGTTAGGAGGATGTTGGCAGCAACCAGGAGATTACCCCAAGGCATGTCATCAGAGGTGTCCTGTGACTGCCATCTCGACTGGTTGCCACAGGAGCAGTGTGAGTCTAGGACAACCATAGTGCCAACTCTAGCGGATACAGATACCCTACTGCTGTCCTGCCTGCACTTCGGACAATATCGAAGAAGTTCTCGCAGTTTGTTGGATGCCACGAGGTAATAGGTTTCCGAGGAGGGATGTTTTGGAGCCTCGAGAATGTCTGGGGCAAGTGGTTGGTCTGGAGCAAAATAAGGAAAACATTTGAGCAATGAACACTTGTCAAGTTCATTTATTAAATATCAGTAATAGACATCTCAACCATCGTGTTTTTTTTTTTATATTTCTCAAAATAAAGTTAGATGCAGTAGATTCCAAAACAGCAACATTAATCTAAACCTCCAATTTTACATTAGAACAAAACAAATGCATTTATTTCACTTAAAATTGTTTGGTGTGTTACTTTGCCAAATGAAATTAATGTTATTTGGATTTTGAATTAATTTGAGTAAAAAGTTATGAAACTTTTAACATTGAAACTAAGGATAATTGGATAACTTAAGTTGTTGAAGTATGATAGTAAGGCCTGGTGACTTTACTATTTTATTCGTTGTCTTCTCCACTGCTCTGGCAATTTTAATACTTATTCTGAACTGTTCTTTTACTTTGCAGTTTATGGATCTTCACTTGCCTGAACTAGCTGAGTGTCAAGGATGAGACGGCTATCGCGATCCATCATTGTGTAGGACCCGTACTTGGCGGAGTAGCCTGGAGAATCGCATCGACCATCTCCACCGAGGACTAATGGAGTGTTGCCTATTTGCCGCAGAATAGAAGACTGATAGTCGATCCACATTTAGTGTACAGCAGGGATTACATAGCAACTCTGAAGTTTGTCGAACGTTGTCCTTGAAATGAATGGAACCTTAAGGTTACTGAAGAGCCTTATGATTTGAGCTGGACTACAACCAGTTAGGAGGATGTTGGCAGCAACCAGGAGATTACCCCAAGGCATGTCATCAGAGGTGTCCTGTGACTGCCATCTCGACTGGTTGCCACAGGAGCAGTGTGAGTCTAGGACAACCATAGTGCCAACTCTAGCGGATACAGATACCCTACTGCTGTCCTGCCTGCACTTCGGACAATATCGAAGAAGTTCTCGCAGTTTGTTGGATGCCACGAGGTAATAGGTTTCCGAGGAGGGATGTTTTGGAGCCTCGAGAATGTCTGGGGCAAGTGGTTGGTCTGGAGCAAAATAAGGAAAACATTTGAGCAATGAACACTTGTCAAGTTCATTTATTAAATATCAGTAATAGACATCTCAACCATCGTGTTTTTTTTTATATTTCTCAAAATAAAGTTAGATGCAGTAGATTCCAAAACAGCAACATTAATCTAAACCTCCAATTTTACATTAGAACAAAACAAATGCATTTATTTCACTTAAAATTGTTTGGTGTGTTACTTTGCCAAATGAAATTAATGTTATTTGGATTTTGAATTAATTTGAGTAAAAAGTTATGAAACTTTTAACATTGAAACTAAGGATAATTGGATAACTTAAGTTGTTGAAGTATGATAGTAAGGCCTGGTGACTTTACTATTTTATTCGTTGTCTTCTCCACTGCTCTGGCAATTTTAATACTTATTCTGAACTGTTCTTTTACTTTGCAGTTTATGGATCTTCACTTGCCTGAACTAGTTGAGTGTCAAGGATGAGACGGCTATCGCGATCCATCATTGTGTAGGACCCGTACTTGGCGGAGTAGCCTGGAGAATCGCATCGACCATCTCCACCGAGGACTAATGGAGTGTTGCCTATTTGCCGCAGAATAGAAGACTGATAGTCGATCCACATTTAGTGTACAGCAGGGATTACATAGCAACTCTGAAGTTTGTCGAACGTTGTCCTTGAAATGAATGGAACCTTAAGGTTACTGAAGAGCCTTATGATTTGAGCTGGACTACAACCAGTTAGGAGGATGTTGGCAGCAACCAGGAGATTACCCAAGGCATGTCATCAGAGGTGTCCTGTGACTGCCATCTCGACTGGTTGCCACAGGAGCAGTGTGAGTCTAGGACAACCATAGTGCCAACTCTAGCGGATACAGATACCCTACTGCTGTCCTGCCTGCACTTCGGACAATATCGAAGAAGTTCTCGCAGTTTGTTGGATGCCACGAGGTAATAGGTTTCCGAGGAGGGATGTTTTGGAGCCTCGAGAATGTCTGGGGCAAGTGGTTGGTCTGGAGCAAAATAAGGAAAACATTTGAGCAATGAACACTTGTCAAGTTCATTTATTAAATATCAGTAATAGACATCTCAACCATCGTGTTTTTTTTTTTATATTTCTCAAAATAAAGTTAGATGCAGTAGATTCCAAAACAGCAACATTAATCTAAACCTCCAATTTTACATTAGAACAAAACAAATGCATTTATTTCACTTAAAATTGTTTGGTGTGTTACTTTGCCAAATGAAATTAATGTTATTTGGATTTTGAATTAATTTGAGTAAAAAGTTATGAAACTTTTAACATTGAAACTAAGGATAATTGGATAACTTAAGTTGTTGAAGTATGATAGTAAGGCCTGGTGACTTTACTATTTTATTCGTTGTCTTCTCCACTGCTCTGGCAATTTTAATACTTATTCTGAACTGTTCTTTTACTTTGCAGTTTATGGATCTTCACTTGCCTGAACTAGCTGAGTGTCAAGGATGAGACGGCTATCGCGATCCATCATTGTGTAGGACCCGTACTTGGCGGAGTAGCCTGGAGAATCGCATCGACCATCTCCACCGAGGACTAATGGAGTGTTGCCTATTTGCCGCAGAATAGAAGACTGATAGTCGATCCACATTTAGTGTACAGCAGGGATTACATAGCAACTCTGAAGTTTGTCGAACGTTGTCCTTGAAATGAATGGAACCTTAAGGTTACTGAAGAGCCTTATGATTTGAGCTGGACTACAACCAGTTAGGAGGATGTTGGCAGCAACCAGGAGATTACCCCAAGGCATGTCATTAGAGGTGTCCTGTGACTGCCATCTCGACTGGTTGCCACAGGAGCAGTGTGAGTCTAGGACAACCATAGTGCCAACTCTAGCGGATACAGATACCCTACTGCTGTCCTGCCTGCACTTCGGACAATATCGAAGAAGTTCTCGCAGTTTGTTGGATGCCACGAGGTAATAGGTTTCCGAGGAGGGATGTTTTGGAGCCTCGAGAATGTCTGGGGCAAGTGGTTGGTCTGGAGCAAAATAAGGAAAACATTTGAGCAATGAACACTTGTCAAGTTCATTTATTAAATATCAGTAATAGACATCTCAACCATCGTGTTTTTTTTTATATTTCTCAAAATAAAGTTAGATGCAGTAGATTCCAAAACAGCAACATTAATCTAAACCTCCAATTTTACATTAGAACAAAACAAATGCATTTATTTCACTTAAAATTGTTTGGTGTGTTACTTTGCCAAATGAAAAATATATTGCCAAAATTGTATTGCACAATCTAAAACGGTATACCGATATGCCGGTAATGTTGCTATCAATTAGGTATACTATTTCTAGTGTCTTAACCATCAAATTATTGTTCGGGGACATAGTCGGCATCAGATCCAGCATCTTCATGATCATCAGTATCATAATTTGTAGTTGAGGTTATATTGCATTGAATGCCAATAGATCTGGTGTCCGGCTTCTTCTGTACTGATCTGTTCTGCTGTAATACCAATCGGCTTGTCTGGTGACCTCTTGTACGCATTTTGGGTTTGACTGGAAAATTAATGGTAAACATTTTTTAAATTATTACTTACAAGGGCAGTTGTTTGGATTTTCATATTTTTCATACCTTGCCCTAAGCAAAATATCACTTAGTCATATGAAAGTTATGACATGATTTATCTATGAGGTTGCGCTCTAAAACACCTTTTAAGCTTGTCTTATGCCATGGCATCCGGCGTCTGCCTGTAAACTTTTTGCTTTTCCGACTTCTTCTTCAGAACCAATGACTCTAGAGAGCTGACATTTTATGTGCCAGACTCCTTGTCCAATGGAGATTCTAAATTAAAGATTTGGTGATCCTTTGACCCCAAATATGGGTCACAGGGGTCATGATGTAAAAACCTATGTTTTTGCTTTTTAACAATGTATTACTTGAGATAACTTTGATATTCAACATTAGATAAATAGAGGATACTAAACAACCTTCTATTTAATACCATTTTCATTAAGCGAGTTAATGATTATGTATAAAACGAGTCAAAGCAAGTTTGATACCAAATCATTCATGAGTTTAATTAAAATGGTATTGAATCAAAGGAAGGTTAGTATTCTGTTTATTACTCGCCCACCTTTAATTCAGCGAAATACAAATCTGACATGGCTCTGAAACTATGATTCCCGCAAGTCTGATACCACTGTGACGACATTACTCCCATTGTGACGTCATAACGCAAACTATTGGGACGTCAAACGTGCAGTGGTATTATGCTTGTTTAATTCAATATTGCCGCATAAATATTACACTGCTGTATCTTACATGGGCGAGTAATGATAAACTCCTGATGAGCTCTATTTAAAAAACAACCCAAACAGTATCAAACTTACTATTTGCTTGACACTTAACATCTCTGTGACAGGCAATTGGAATTTTGCTTGGTTCAACTTTCTTGGACATCTGAGTCTCCAATTTTTGTATGGGTTGAACAAGAAGCGTCTCATTTGTTTTAGACACTTTTGGCAGGTCAAAAGTTCTAAAAGTCTAAAAAGAAATTGTAAGGTTTTGACAATACTGTAATGATAATGAAATAAATAATGTCAACATCAGTTACAGATAGGGAAATTACAGGAGTTTTTATTAAGTAGCCTGTAGTGTCTTTACCTGATGACCAAGGTGTCCTTTTTGAAAAGAAATTTATCAACTGACTTTATTTGCATATTTTATACTTCAATTTTTTTTTTACACATTGCCTATCATCATTAATAATTACAAGAGACCTTTAATGACTATATAATGAAGACATTCTATGAAGAAATTTATTTTCATTACCTTACTTTTTGTAATTTTTTTTTAATAATTTGCTGCATTGGCTATCTTATTTAAAATTTCAAAATTTGTCTTCATTTTATATCTCTGTCTCATTAGAGACCTTTGATATTAAGAGGAAGTTTATACCGGATGGTTTAGTTCTGCTTTTTAATAAATCTTTTAATTTTTTACCTAATTTGCATACTTAATTTTCCAAATGTGTGTATGTGTATTGCATATGGTCATTAATTTTTGTTATCCAAAACAATTTCAGAATTTAATAACTAGATGGTCTTGTGTCTTTTGGACACAATCTGATTTTCATTCTTTTACTAATTTGTATAATTTTTCAAATCTTGTCTCAGAACATTTATTTTTAGCAACCTTTGATAATCATACAATATTTTAAAAACTTGGGAGGGCTTAGCACTCCTTTTTCTGAGGTTTCTGGTTTGATTTATTTGTATAGCTTGCATTAGGATGTCAGTGTCATTTCGTATGTTTTCTTTATCTTATGACAAATTATAATTCTCTCGATCATTTCTGACAAGAACTAAAGAAGTGTTACTTAGTTTATGGTTCATTGCTTGATTGGACACAAATGCTATTACTATTGACACATATTTGGTTGGGGTATGTGAGCTCTGTTCACTTTTGTTTTGTTTATAACTTGGTTTAAATGCATAAAACAATAAAGGATTTTTTTTATTTTTCTCACGATTTCTTATTCTGTAATGTTTGTAGATGCTTCACTTCTTTTAAATTCCTCAAGAAATAATTATACCCCCGCTACGAAGTAGTCGGGGTTATATAGCGGTCAGCACGTCCGTGCGTCCGTCCGTGCGTCCGTGCGTCCGTCCGGTTTTTGTTCCGCTCATAATTCTGAACCCTGTTGCTCAAATTTTACGAAACTTGATATGTACAATCACCATGATGTGTACATCTGCCTTTTGTATGTTTCATACCCTCATTTGCATAATTTATGCAAATTTTCTCCGTTTATAGACTTTGCCATTCACAGTTTTTGTTCCACTCATAATTCAAATACTAATTGTTCAAATTTTACGAAACTTGATATGTACAATCACCATGATGTGTACATCTGCCTTTTGTATGTTTCATACCCTCATTTGCATAATTTATGCAAATTTTCTCCGTTTATAGACTTTGCCATTCACAGTTTTTGTTCCACTCATAATTCAAATACTAATTGTTCAAATTTTACGAAACTTGATATGTACAATCACCATGATGTGTACATCTGCCTTTTGTATGTTTCATACCCTCATTTGCATAATTTATGCAAATTTTCTCCGTTTTTCGACTTTGCCATTCACAGTTTTTGTTCCACTCATAACTCAAATACTAACTGTTCAAATGTCTTGTAACTTGATACATATAATCATCACGATGTGTACAGCTGCCTTTTGTATGTTTCATACCCTCATTTGCATAATTTATGCAAATTTTCTCCGTTTTAATCGACTTTGCCATTCACAGTTTTTGTTCCACTCATAACTCAAATACTAACTGTTCAAATGTCTTGTAACTTGATACATATAATCATCACGATGTGTACAGCTGCCTTTTGTATGTTTCATACCCTCATTTGCATAATTTATGCAAATTTTCTCCGTTTTAATCGACTTTGCCATTCACAGTATTTGTTCCACTCATAACTCAAATACTAATTGTTCAAATGTCTTGTAACTTGATACATATAATCATACCGATGTGTACATCTGCCTTTTGAATGTTTCATACCCTCATTTGCATAATTTATGCAAATTATCTCTGTTTTCGACTTAACCATTCATACTTTTTGTTCCACTCATAACTCTGAAACCAGTTGTTCAAATGTTACGAAACTTTATATGTACAATCACCATGATGTGTACATCTGCCTTTTGTATGTTTCATACCCTCATTTGCATAATTTATGCAAATTTTCTCCGTTTTTCATCTTTGCCATTCACACTTTCTGTTCCACTCATAACTCAGACACTAATTGTTCAAATATTACGAAACCACTGATGTGTACATCTGTCATTTTTATATTTCATACCCTCATTTGCATATTTGTATGTTTCATACCCTCATTTGGATATTTAATGCCATTTTTCAAATTGTCGAACTTTTACTTCTAAAACATGCTTACAATTTTAATACTTACTCTGCTATAATAATACCTATATATAATGGTCTGTTCATAAAAAAGTTTAAACATTGATGCCCTTTTGCTATTTTCAAACATGTTTCTTTGACCAATGTTAAAAGCGGGGGTATCTTGAGTGAATTCTCTTGTTATAAATAAGTATTAATATGCAGCAACTGTTTTTGTTTCATTTTGCAAAATTTAATCCCAAATTGGCCAATAGACTGAAATTTAGATTTCAATATTATATTTATAAATCATTTATGATACAGAAATAAAACATTTCATTCAATTATTTATCAATTAATTCCATTCATTTTTTAAAATCAATCTTTTTCAATTATCAGAAAGTACGTATCATGTGAAGGTTTGTTATGGTGTAGTCCAAGTTTTATATGTCCTGTTTTGCCTTTTCTTAAAAAATTCTGAAATTAAATTGGCCTAAATATAACCAATCAATAACTCAATATATAGGACCAAATGTCAATGGCAAGCAGAATATTACGAATAAGCCTATGCAGTATAACACGACATGGTCTTCACTCATTATTCATGGTAATTCTACGTAAAATTGTCTTTAGGGAGGGAAGGGGGTGTTGTAAACACATTACATTAATTCAAGCAGATTGTTATATCTATCATTTTCCTACAGATAGGGATACAGTTAGGCTTACAGATTCTCGATAAAGTCGAACAAAATGTACTTCCGGTTTCAATCCACCGACGCCGACACTTGTTAATTTGTGTAATTTTGAATGCTTTCAGTGTCAACTTAATTTGGACCTTTTTTGTATTTAATATGCATTGATAATTTGGACAGAAAAAAATATATGAGGTTATTGAAATTCATGTCTAGGCCATTTTAGCCGTATTTAGGGTACTAACGAAATTAGGGTACTCATAGACCAATCACTGTGAACTGTCAAAGACGCGCCTTTCGCATTAGAAATATTTATTTTTGAGTTCTAAAGATTTTTTAAACAAACCTCAATGTGCCGTCTTTTTATGACTGCTGTCCTTTCTCGTTTTGGCGTTGGTGGTACGCCTAATTCCAGAGGGATGTCGGGACAGGCGCCGATCTTTAGTCTTGGCCTCGGGTTGGCATAACCCCAGTTCGAAAGTTGGATATGATGCCGATCAAAACATACGAATGAAAAGTGCTTAGAACATAAGAAATTGTTGCTAGTAGGTTTGAAATCAACTCTGCTGCAATAATGTGTCCAATTCTTTCTTCCCAGCTAACAAAATAACGTTGTGAGGACGTTGTCACAACGTTACATTTACGTGCCGAAAACGTCAGCATATAACGTCCCCGGAACGTCCCCCGTGTGGAGTCGAAATAACGTCCCCACAACGTTATTTTGGACATTCACAGGACCAAAAAATAACGTCCCCGCAACGTCCAAGCAAAACGTTTCCATAACGTTATCACACAACGTCCTCGGAACGTCCGCCTAAGGAGTCGAAATAACGTCCCCACAACGTTATTTTGGACTTTCAATAGACCAAAAAATAACGTTCCCACAACGTCCCAGTATTGAACAGTCCCTACAACGTTATCTTATTGAAGGTTTCCACATTTGACCAAATTACACATTTAAAGCACAATTGTGTATGACTGCATATACCTTATTTGCTGTAATATATACGCCACTCTCTAAAGAATGCCGGGTGTTTCATGATAGTGAAATAACGTAATCCCTTAAAAAGCAATCTAATTTTGTAACAGAGCTAGGCTTCGGAGTAAAGATGCGATATATACAAAGTTAGAGTATCTATTACAGCATATATGGTATATATTATATTTCTGGCCAGCTGTACCAAATACGGGATAGTTATCAACCAAACTTGAACAAAACAAAAATAGAGAGTGACAGTTTCCATAAAATTTTATTCACCTGTAAAAAGAAAATACAAGCAAAAAGGAGATTATTCATGTCTTCAATGCACATGTTTCTTCATTTCATCAGCGAAGCAGCATTCTGTAAAAGAAAAATAGAAATAAATTTTAAAGAGATAAAACATTAAAACAATAGTGTCTATATTATAAACTCCGTATGAAATGCATTACTATTGTAACAGCCGGGGGTTAAGTAAATACCAGATATAAAACAGACAAAATATTTTGAGTTTGGCAACAAGTTGGATTTATTCCAATTCAAGGTTTAGTCAAAAAGTCATATAAAGCCTGTACAATATAAAACAAAAGTCAATGTAAGCAGATCCCTATAATGTCTATGGAAGGGGTGAAATAGAATAACATTCACAGCTTATTTCTAATAATCTTATAATTTACCCAGGATTATTAGTTTACTGGATATAGATTTTTGGCCTTTTTATCTCTATTACTTCTTGTTATATATCAATCAACAAGCAGCAGAAATATCTACCTTAATAATCTGCTAAGTTCAGGCCTGGAGATGTTGGGTCACTGAATGGCGAGCGTGAATGAGGAATTCGAAAGCTGCCGCGCTTATATAGAGGTCAAAGGGGTCACGTGATCACAGAATCAACCAATCAGAGGTGACGTTACGTCTGAGAAATTTGGACAAGGGATCTGCTTGTTCAAAGTAATTACTAAGTGACAACAACAACAGACATGCATCAAGAGAGCAATTACATTTACCAATTGCTTTTTATAAACGCAATTTATAGCACTTTAAAGTGTAAAAATGCACATTATAATTACTGAGAAAAACAAGATTTCATATCGTCAGTAGACAGATTAACATTACAATGGAGATTCGCCGTTAGAAACTTCACGTTTCAATTACAAAATATATCTGATGTGCACATAGATATTATTGAACACGATAATTGCTTTTAGCAAACATTAACGAATAATTTCAAAGAGAGAATTTATCCCACAATAATAAAGTGAACAACAATGAGGAAACATCCCGTACATTGGTACTTCATACATGCTCATGGATACAGTGCATCGGTCGACCTGCCGCAACATAGTTCCAAGAACCATCTGCGTTTCCAGAGCATTTACATCATGTTACAACTGAATAAACTTATAAAAATGATTGTGCATCATTAATTAGTTGATCAAATACGTTTAGACGATCTTAGAAATTACATTTACTGAGATTCACCGAAGAATGACACATCACTCCAAAGTTGCTGAAAGTAAACATGGCGGCTGCCGTCGTGACGCTCAGCAGACGAATTATGCATTTTGGAAGGATATACAGTGACAAAGAACATTACTGATAACATTATGATTCAAGTAAGATTACCAATGATGGATATAATTAACTTCATATTTACGTTATGGTGGCAAATTGACAGGAAGCACAAATTACGATCGCATTGTAATGGCATGGGAAATAACATAGGAATTTACACATGTCTGACAGGTAGTTATTATAAATTTTAGAAGAACAATTATTTACGATTTCAAAGAAACATCTGTCAGTTGGAATTACATTATAACCAAATAGTTATTCAAGTAAACAATTACGATTTATTACTAAAATATTAGGAAAAGAATGAGCTTGAGAAAAGTAATAATTTAGTTCTGAAATTGACAAAAATACACTACATGCCATTACACGACCCTCCTCTTAATTTCGTACCTCCTGGTACGAGCAGTAAGGTTATGTTTCAAGGCTCTATAGGGTATAGAGGATATGTCCCGCAAGAACTGGTCGGTGCTGCGGAACCGCTGTTTCGATGCCTCCTGCATCATGGCGACAAACTTCTCCGATGTCGGGCCAGTCATTTTGCCCAGGGCAATGGTCGAAAGAGTCCTATAATTGTACAGCCTGGCCTTCTCTACGTCAGGACTTGCCATACTGCTGGGTCCCCTTGTTCCCGGCAAGGCCAGGAAGTTGTACTTGTCCAAAAGACTCGTCCTGTCCGTGATGTCGGGTTTTGGTCGTCCTCTTTCCAAGGTCATTGCTGCGTGCTCCCACCACAACAACCTGGTGTCGGCATTCATGTCCCTCCAGCTGACAGGAGGCCATGTCATCCGGAACGATCCATGGCCCAGGGTCACGACTGCACTGTCCCAGTCCCGCCGTGCTGGGGGAAGCAACGGCATGCATCCCCTCTCGAGGATGTCACGGGCCGCCTTGGGGAGGTGATCTTCTGCCGAGGGCTGCACTCTCCTTGGTGGTGATGTCTTCCGGGGCGCTTCTGGAGGTGGAGCCATCTTTCTCTGCTGTAGAACCGGAGCTGGCGAAGCTTTCCTCATGATCTTCCTTGGTGGTGTGAGGCAGGTGTCACCAGCATGGATCTCTATCTCCATCGGCGGTAGTGATAACTTTGGCGGAGACAGCTTCCTGGGAGATCTCTTCTTCCTTGGAGATGACCTCTGTGCTGGTGAGGGTGACCGTGGCCTTGGAGGTAGCTTCTTTGGTGACGTTTTTGAGGCTGTTGGGACTGACTGCTCCTTTAGAGGTGAGTTCTTCTTTACAACAGTTGGCACTGGCAGGATCCACCTCTCCACCGTATCGATCATGCATCCGTTGACGCCAAGCAGGGATGAGAAGGTGTCCTTCTTCAAGTCAGCAAGTTGAAGGGGGAGCTGAAGGAATATCCACCGGACTCTTCTTCACCACAGACATCCTCCTTGTCAAGCATGAGAGGGTCTTCGGGTCCGAGATGGAAGATGGTCCAAGGTGCACCCTGTAGACCGCGTGTCCACTGTCTGTGGTGTATGTGGCGTCAGCTCCCTTCACACCCAAGTTGACGTCAACCAGCACCAGCTGCTCGCCCTCCATCCCAGGTGACTCCGGGTCATAGCCGTCGTTCTGCTCCACTGGTACAGGTGAAACTCCCTCTGTGGCCTTCCACCCCTCCTCCCATTCAGCTAGGCTCCTGACTGGCTGCTTGGAGTTGAGCATTGCTGTCACGACTGCCATACGAAGCTTCTTCCCCTCTTGACTGTCATCCTCAGGACGTCGCACCACTTTGACGTAAGCCTTGGGTACTAGCGCAAGCCAGAAGCAAGCGCTTTCCCCAAGGGCCTTCTCTCCCAGTCCCTTTACTTCCGTGGCATGGAAAACTTCCCCATGTCGCTTGAGGTCCAGGCTCCTCCTGAAAGTTGCTGGCTCAGGGCACCAAGGGCAAATGACGCTCAGGCCTTGGTGAGGCTTCCCCATCAGGTGGCTCTTCAGGGAAGTCCGGTTAGCAAAATCCATGGTGCATCCGTCTACTTCACATACGAGACGATTCATTTTCTGTAAGTAATAATTATCCATGAGCAAATTTGCAACGAAAACATTTATACAGGGCAATTATATATAAAATGCTGCTAGTCATTCTTATCCCCTTCCATTTGAGATCTATGTGGTTTACATGAAAGTGTCAATACACCATCCTTCCAATCTAAACGAAAGAAATACTTGGAAAGAGTAGGATGATCAGGCCTAAACTTCCCATTCGCTGAACTGTCCCATGGGCAACTAAAAGTCATTGCCCATTTCGATATTCAAATATAATTCTCCTTTCTTTCCTTTCAGATCTGTCCTAAAGACCAGACACCAGGATGAACCAAAAGCAAAGAGTCTCGAGATCTCTTGCTTCCCCAGACGCAGCTTCAAAAAAAAGTCTCGTCTCGTCCTAGGACTTCAGAAGACTAGTCAATGGTATCCAATATTACACAGAATAGCGTGGGGTTCCCTTACATCAAGACGGTCTCAAGTAACAAACATCAAACAATCAAGTAATCCAAGTTGCCAAACTCAATAACATCATCAGAAAGGGTTGTAGGTTTCAGAACTTCCAACCACTTTGTCTACACCAGACCCAAAACAATTTTTGAAACAATCTCAAAGGTAACTGATTGGCAGAGCTATACATCAGCATCCTGCAGGTTTCTAGACTAACTAGATTTCCCACTTTGTCTGCACCGAATCCATGCAGGGAGGTTTCTCCCCTTGTACAGGAGGAGTCTGTCCACATGGTATGCCTTTGACGGTAGCTTTGGGCTTCTCTTCACCAGGTAGGTTAAGTCATCAAGTTTCTTGGTGATCACATAGGGACCCTTCCATTTAGAGGTGAGTTTATGACAAACGCCTGGCCGTCTCATTGGGTCATGTAGCCAAACTGCTTGCCCTTCTCTCAAAACTCTCCTCTCTGTCTTCAGATCATAGTGTTTCTTTTGGTAGAGAGCATTTTTCTTGAGATGTTTTCTTGCAGTTTCGTGTGCACACTGGAGTTTCCTTCCTAAGCTAGATACAAAGGATTCAGCATTTGCATGCTCCTCCTGATCTGGCTTCCCAATAACAGCCTGTAAAGGCAATGTTACCTCTCGACCCAAAACCATCTTATTTGGGGTCTGTCCTGTACTGGCATGGACCGATGCTCTGTAGGCCATCAGAAGTTGTGGCAGAAATTCATCCCAGTTGCGTTGATCGTGGGAGGAGAACATTGTGAGCATGGCACCAAGAGTGCGATTAAATCGTTCCACACCACCGTTCGCTTGAGGTCTCATACTTGTAGTTCTTGTCTTATGAACTCCCATGAAGGAGCAGACCTCTTGGAACAACTTTGATTCAAAGTTGGTACCCTGGTCACTGTGAATTTGGAGAGGAGTACCAAATCGGCAGATGAATTCGTTTACAAGAGTTCTTGCTACTGTTTCCGACTCTTGGTTTGGCATCGCAAAGGCCTCTGTCCATTTGCTGAAACAATCCATGATGACAAGTATGTATCTATTACCCTTTCGGGTGACAGGCAAGGGTCCGAGTATATCCATGGCAATGCGTTCCATTGGTTCGCCAACCAGATACTCACCAAGTGGAGCTCGTTTGGCTTTTGATTGCTTCCTTGCAACACACTGATCGCAGGTCTGGCAATATTTCTCAATGTCATCCTTCATTCCAGGCCAGTAGAAGGATACCTTTATCTTCTCTAGGGTCTTCTCTCTTCCAAGGTGACCCCCTGACGGGATATCATGATGGAACAGCATGACGTCAGGCACCAGCTTATCTGGTACAATCATCTGCAAATGAGACGAATCATCGTCGAACCATCTCCGATAAAGGACACCAAGATGAAGTTCTAGACGATCCCAGTTTCTCCACAGCGTTTTTGCTGTTGAGGACATGTGTGATATGTCTGACCAATCAGGCCTTACCACCAGTTCCACGGCTTGGAGGATGAATCTGATATTATCATCGCTGAGTTGATGCTTTCTGAAGCTTTCGGGGAAGCTCCAATTGTCCAGAGTCACCTGGCTACCGTGCTCTTCTGGTTCAGACACGGAAGCATTGCTCCTTGTAACCACTCGTACACCAAGGTTTGAAGTTTTTTCTTCAGAATTGGGAACAGCATGCTCGTCAACATCGCTGTCTGATTCTTCACTGGCTTCATTCTGTTTTCTGCAAACCTTGCAGGGATTTCGAGAGAGTGCGTCAGCATTTGAATGTTTCCTTCCCGCTCGATGTGTGACAACCAAGTTGTAGGTGCCAAGCTGCTCCAGCCATCTGGCGACTTGTCAAGTGGGCGTCTTGAGGTTTTTCATCCAACTTACAGCAGCATTGTCTGTTCTCAGCAGAACCTCTTGTCCATAGACATAACAATGAAAATACCTCAACGCTGCAACAACTGCGAAGAGCTCTTTCCGTGTTACACAGTAACACCTTTCATGGCGGTTTAGAGATTTACTCATGTAGGCAATAACCTTTTCAAGGTTTTCCTGTTCTTGCAACAGCACAGCTCCCACTGCATCATTGCTGGCATCAGTGTCAAGAATGAACCGTATCCCTGGAATAGGGTAAGACAGTATAGGAGCAGTCGTCAGGGCTTCTTTCAACTGTTGGAATGCACTGTCACATTCGCCTGTCCAAATGAACTTTGCCCTCTTTTCAACCAATTTGTAGAGAGGTTTTGCTAAAGCAGCAAACCCTGAGACAAAGCGGCGATAGTAGGAACACAACCCGAGGAAGCTCCTCATTTGTTTCTGAGTTCGCGGTATCAGCCAATTCTTGACAGCAGAAATTTTCTCAGGGTCTGTTTGAATGCCTTTCTCTGACACGATGTGCCCAAGAAATTGTACGCTTGTTTGGAAGAAATTGCACTTTGAGGGTTTCAACTTCAGTCCAGCTTGCAGAAGTCTCTGAAACACATGTTCTAGATGAGAAAGCGAAGATGAAACATCCTCTGCACCTACAATGATGTCATCCATAAATAAAAGGCATTCTTCCCATTGCAAACCCCGGAGAACGTCTTCCATAAGCCGCTCGAACGTGGAGGGGGCATTTGCGAGACCAAATGGCATTACCAAAAATTGATACAAGCCCATTCCTGTAGCAAAAGCTGTTTTGCACTTGTCCTCCTCAGCCAGTGGAATCTGCCAAAATCCTGAGTTTACATCCATCGTGCTAAACCATTTGGCGTTTCCAAGTGCATCAAGACAGTCATCTGTCCGAGGAAGAGGGTATGCATCTTTCAACGTAACATCATTCAAGCGCCTATAATCTACACAGAAGCGTGTAGAGCCATCCTTCTTGGTCACAAGTACGACAGGTGAGGCCCATGGACTGTTTGAGGGTTCAATTACCCCACCGTCCAACATTTTCTGAACTTCCGCTTTCTCAATTTCCCTTTTTCCAAGAGGTTGTCTTCTTGGGGGCTGCCTAATTGGGCAGGCAGTCCCTGTGTTGATGCGATGTTCCACATTCTTTGTTCTCCCAAGGTCAGAGGAGGCCTTCGCGAACACATCTTGATATTTCACAAGAACAGTGGCAAGCGAATTAGCTTCTTCTTCCAAAATATGTAGAGAACTTCTTTCCAAAAGTTCTTTGAGATGGTCAGGTATCTGTGCAGACACAGACAGGGATTTGTCCAACTGCCTCGTGACACACCTAACTTGACTGGTTGGCCTCATGTAGAGTGACTGAGCGCTGGCTGGGTGGATGGTGAAATCTTCATTTCCAAGATTGAGGATATTGATCCGCTGATCATGGGTAGTTGGGTCTATGATACACATGGTAACATGTAAGTTTAAAGGTAAACCTTTCCTTGCCTCAATGATCCCAATATCAGCTAACTTGTCAGCTTTTGGAATCCTCACCTGTATCCAAGCACCGGTATGTGCAGGTATGTCAGTTTGGGTTCGTGCTTCAACCCTGCAAATCATTTGTGCTTCGCCCCCAATAGAACATTGAATGGCAGGTCCGTCCACTTTCAACTCTAGATGCTTGTAGTCAATCGCCCGGACATACTCCAAAAGGAAGTCCTGCCCAAGGATGGCATCCACACTGATATCCGAAACAACAACCTGGTGATTGTACTCCTTTCCTTGTAGCATGATGTTCATGTGAGCAAATCCAAGAGTTTGCAATTGTGAACCATCAACACTATTGATATTCCTATCCCATTTGTCTAGCTTTTCCACACTATAGCCAGGAACTGTCAAAAATAAAGTGCTAGAAAGCATGGTTATTGTTGAACCACTATCAACAAGAAATTTTACTGGGACCCCCGAAATAAATCCCTCAACATAAAACCCGTTATCAGAAAATCCAGTCAAATCTGCAGTCACACCTACTCTTACATCAGAGATACATGTAGGCCATTTTGTATCTGTCCCCTCGTGGCCTATTGAGAGGACAGGTTCTCGTTTCCCGAATTTTGTACGAAATTTGCCTGTCTCATCTGACCCTGATTGGCACCTATCCTGGGACAGTCCCTCTTGAAATGGCCTGGTGAGCCGCAGGCATAACAAGTTCTTGGAGTGGTTTGTCTAGGAAACCTAGGCTGGTTACTTCTTTCTAATCTTTCAATTCTAGTCAAAATCTGTAAGAGCAGGTCATTTTCGGGAATAGCCCGGCTTGGTTCCCTCGTCATTGGAACCAATTGTGAGGAAACAGCACCATTAACCGCTCGAACACTGTGCCGCTTTTTATCTTTCGAGTCACCCATTAGAGTCTCATATCTCTCGATGACCTCGACAGCTTCACACAAAGTGTGACAGTCCTTATCCAGACAGCAGAATCTTAATTCATTTGAAACTGCTTTATAAAGCTGATTGAGAGCAATGGCCTCTTGAGCCCTATTGTCCAAATGTTTGTAAGCTCTCTTTGTCATTTGACGAATGTCATCTGCCAAAGCAGCCGCAGACTCATTTTGCTCACGACTCCTCATTTCCAAACGGTTTAACCATAAGCTCTGTTGTCGTTCACTCCCAAAACGACTGTTCATTTTTAGTACCAAATTGTGAAAAGAAAACTTTTCATAGGGAGCTAGACCCATGTAGAAGGTTCTTGCCAACCCTTTAATATTTGCAGACAGTATGAGAAGCTTCTGATGATCTGACCAATCGCCGAGATCTGCACAGTTTTGAAAATGGGAGAAGTACTCGTCCCAGTCAGATGTGCCATCATACACATCAGGTCTCATAGCAAGGGAGCTTAGGTTGCATGCACGATCATTCAGTACTCGCTTCCTCTGCAATATACTCCTCATAGGCCTGGGGGATGATGGATGGTCTCCACGGTCTCTGTGATCTGGTGATAAATCCCCCAAATCACCAGTGTCCTCATCGCCTGTCTCTTCATCAAGAGTAGGGTCTCCTTGTACAAAGTCACTATGAGTGTTTTGATTTCTCTCCATTATAACTTCTGAATCAGGAGAAGAAACTCCAATATCACCACCTTCCATACTTTAGGCCTAATTGTTGCCAAACTATTCTAAGCTAACTTCAGTATTTACTTAACAGGTTCGTATCAAGGATGTTTTATAAAAAAACATCCCACTTCTGACACCAAGTTTGTAACAGCCGGGGGTTAAGTAAATACCAGATATAAAACAGACAAAATATTTTGAGTTTGGCAACAAGTTGGATTTATTCCAATTCAAGGTTTAGTCAAAAAGTCATATAAAGCCTGTACAATATAAAACAAAAGTCAATGTAAGCAGATCCCTATAATGTCTATGGAAGGGGTGAAATAGAATAACATTCACAGCTTATTTCTAATAATCTTATAATTTACCCAGGATTATTAGTTTACTGGATATAGATTTTTGACCTTTTTATCTCTATTACTTCTTGTTATATATCAATCAACAAGCAGCAGAAATATCTACCTTAATAATCTGCTAAGTTCAGGCCTGGAGATGTTGGGTCACTGAATGGCGAGCGTGAATGAGGAATTCGAAAGCTGCCGCGCTTATATAGAGGTCAAAGGGGTCACGTGATCACAGAATCAACCAATCAGAGGTGACGTTACGTCTGAGAAATTTGGACAAGGGATCTGCTTGTTCAAAGTAATTACTAAGTGACAACAACAACAGACATGCATCAAGAGAGCAATTACATTTACCAATTGCTTTTTATAAACGCAATTTATAGCACTTTAAAGTGTAAAAATGCACATTATAATTACTGAGAAAAACAAGATTTCATATCGTCAGTAGACAGATTAACATTGCAATGGAGATTCGCCGTTAGAAACTTCACGTTTCAATTACAAAATATATCTGATGTGCACATAGATATTATTGAACACGATAATTGCTTTTAGCAAACATTAACGAATAATTTCAAAGAGAGAATTTATCCCACAATAATAAAGTGAACAACAATGAGGAAACATCCCGTACATTGGTACTTCATACATGCTCATGGATACAGTGCATCGGTCGACCTGCCGCAACATAGTTCCAAGAACCATCTGCGTTTCCAGAGCATTTACATCATGTTACAACTGAATTAACTTATAAAAATGATTGTGCATCATTAATTAGTTGATCAAATACGTTTAGACGATCTTAGAAATTACATTTACTGAGATTCACCGAAGAATGACACATCACTCCAAAGTTGCTGAAAGTAAACATGGCGGCTGCCGTCGTGACGCTCAGCAGACGAATTATGCATTTTGGAAGGATATACAGTGACAAAGAACATTACTGATAACATTATGATTCAAGTAAGATTACCAATGATGGATATAATTAACTTCATATTTACGTTATGGTGGCAAATTGACAGGAAGCACAAATTACGATCGCATTGTAATGGCATGGGAAATAACATAGGAATTTACACATGTCTGACAGGTAGTTATTATAAATTTTAGAAGAACAATTATTTACGATTTCAAAGAAACATCTGTCAGTTGGAATTACATTATAACCAAATAGTTATTCAAGTAAACAATTACGATTTATTACTAAAATATTAGGAAAAGAATGAGCTTGAGAAAAGTAATAATTTAGTTCTGAAATTGACAAAAATACACTACATGCCATTACACTATTGAATAATTATATACAAAGGTTGTTTATGTAATTTATGTAATGTAACAATCTCATTAAAATCAATCTCTGATTCGTTTCTAAGGCTAGACCTACAGGCTGTATTTGGGTTGTCACACATCCAAGCGCTGACGGAATCCCGTAGAGCTCCGTGTTCGCCGGAAGTTGTTACTTTCCCGTTGGAAATGCATGCTTTTAGATTTCTGAAAGCTAACACGGGGCACAACTGGATTATGTATCTTGAATGAGTGACAAACCAAACTTTTAAAGCTTGAGTGGGAACGAATTAAAAATATGATTTTAATGAGATTTGTTGTGGAATTGTTTTTTAATGGTTGGAATTATGTTATGTCGGAAAGGACAGATCTGATATAAAGTATAAGTGCATATCATTAGTTTGTAAATACCTGAGAACAGTATTGGCCCCCTCTGTTTGGACGGAGCATGCTAGAAGACCCTGCCTCTCCTAACTCCAGTTCGGCTCTCTCATCTGTCTCTAGCAGTCACTGTTGAAAGAGAATGTATTATATGTATTTTAAATTTCAAATTTTATATTGTTTGTATATAACTACCTTTTATTAATCAGTTGATTAGTTTTCGAATGACACTTCTTTAAATCATATGTACAACCTGTGATTCCAATGTCCCATTGTCGGCCATGTTAAATCTAATCGGTATGTTGTATATGTGTTGTTTGAGAAGAGGTAGGTCTTAATACTTGTCAGAAATTATTATGGACATTATGTAATGATAAATTATGTAATTATGTAAATTATGAGATGATTTTTTGGTAAAGATTTCATAATTAATCGACAAACAATAGACTCATGAAAATTATTTGTGTAACAACTAATTAATACGTCTTTATTATTCAACCGTGGTGAGATCACTCATTAGATAACAATGAGTTTGTTACACACATGTGTGTTACCACCGCGTGCTGCCGTAACATCATAATCGGCGCGTGACGTCATAGTGGTTTTTGGTTGACGTCACAATGTTAGCCGCGCGACTGCAATAGCAGGTGACCTATAAATTTGCAAGTGAGCGTCACTAACAACGATTTTCTTGCAATTCAGCGCTACTTACATCATTGAGTAATAAATAAAAATACTAAACTCGGTCCCGTTTGATAACATGTTTTGAAACTCGTGAATGGCATCGGTATTTTAATCATTCACTCGTTTAGTATTCTATATATATCTATGGGAATTACGTTACATGTACGTAATAATACATCCTCGGTTACCAAGGGTTTTATATATGCTCCGTTACTCTCCACTATAGTAACGGAGCATATATAAAACCCTGGGTAACCGAGGATGGTAATAATATGGCCACCCGCTGTATATATAGATAAGTCTATCTTGTCAAGAATGTACAGTACCTGGCCAAAAGTGAGTCATCAAAACTTAAATTCCCATATACTGTCATGTCAATTAACCGTTGCGAGAATACTTTACATTGGTTAATTATTGGCTGAATTGCTTACAAAAGGTGTCTACAAGTTAAGAAATCATCTCTGCTGCATAACCATAATTTCCATTATATATTCGGATGACAATTAAAAAAACTGCCGCTATTTAAACGAAAATGGCGGTCTATGAAGCAGCGGTATGACAAGCTGTACAGGTTTCGCTTCATCAGTTGTCATTCAAAGACTAATCAGCGGGGTAATTAAGTTTGTATAGCAGATATGATCTCCTTGCTGTGTACAATAAGTAAAAATAAAAAGGACTTCTCAGTGTAAATTATCCTTCCAATGGTTAAATCTATGGGAGTTCGGCTTTGATGACTCTCTTTTGGCCAGGTACTGTAGACTGGTGTATGAACCTATATATTGTTATTGCTAAAAGTCTATTATACAGTAGTGACATGCCAGTTATATTCGTACCTTGCCGTTATCAGTTAATATATTTAGTGTAGCATAAATACAAGTGTTTAAAATATATATTTTCGTCTGATCCGGTTAACATTTTTTTTCAGGAATTATCTTGGATACCGTCTCACTATTTCTGTTAAACATTAAATGTTTAATCCACGCAATTATAGCAAATTGATAGCACATGGTTGTGAAAACTGTCTACATGGTGGTCTATAATAAGAAATAATTATATGTACAATTGTAGATAAATTAAGTTAAATAGACTCCAGGAAATTTAATTTAAATCAACTTGTCTATTTCAAATTCAGTTGCGAATATATATATCCGACACGGCACTGTTGATCAAATGCAAAAATCCATATCCATTTACAAATGTTCCTTGAAAGCAATTGAATTTTCAAATATATACCATTGACAAGGAATTAAAGACACAGGATAATTCCTGTACGAACAAGTTAATTCTGCTTAATTCTATGTCGGTCTCACTCTACTGAATTAGGCTACTGTACAAAACACTATTTTCATCCGATATGTGGCCTTGTTCATGAACACATTTTGGAAATTTAATAAAATATACATGCCATAAGTTAATGGACGGTGACGTGATTTCCATAGACTTGCATGTTAATTTAGTCCAGGATAAATAACTTTCATAGATGCAAATTTTGTCTGATTAAATTCAAATTTATCGAGGTTGTGAGGAATCATCTTGGCTGCAACCTCGTAATTTATATTTAATTTTCCGTTTTCTATCCAGGGATTACAGTAATTTCAACAACATATACTGCAGTATATGGAAAACGTTTTTATTAAATGTACATATGCAGGTGAATCGGATGAATCTGTGTGAAATTTAAGTCAGAAAATGTAATTAATATTATGTACTTCAAGCTGAAATAATTTCAAATAAAGCTTTGAAATGTGAGATTGATACAACGAGAACTTATGAAAATTATTTATCCTGGACTAAATTAACATGTAAGTCTATGGAAAAACGTCACTGTCCGTTAACTTATGGCACGTCACTGTTGAATTACAGTCAAGCTATCAGCATATGCAATCAAGGGTCATTATTCCAGTTACTTTGACGCATTGCAACAATCAAAATAAACAACGGAACTGAACAAAGCTTGCACCCAGTGAACTCACAAACAGCTGATCGAACAATTTGGAACTCCGCGCAACACTTGTGACGGAAGACACGTCATCAAGCTTGTTATGCTATGCCGTAACCCTGTAAAGAGTTCGGCTGTGTTTCTGAAACCGGGCGTGACAGTAAAACTGGGCCAGTGGCATGCCTAAAATATTCGTCTATTGTTTCAATCAATGTAATCACACTAAGCAGATATATTCTACTAACAGAGGAGATGCAAATTTCATCATATTTATCGTAAATACAGTAGAGCCGTGATGCATAATATATATTATTCAGCACACGCTATGCAATGTGCGAGGACTGTCTTGCAAACGTTTGGGTTGATAAGCTGTCAAGGTGTTTGTGACAAATATTTTAGAGTATTCGGTCGCCCGTGTTTAATGTTAATATTGAATAGTGTTTATATGTAGGTAGATAACTTTACTTACTTGTAGTAATGAATAGGCGCGCCAGTGAAGATAACACGCCATAAAATATTCCAGTCGACGTCAAACATGGCGGCGAAAGTACGCGATAGTGACGTCATCGTGGCATATGACGTCATAGACATTTTCGTTGGCGCGAAAACGTACGCAGCTTTTTGAATGCAAAACATTTTAGTAATATTTGGTACCACAATAAAACGTAGTTCTATTAACATTTTTTTTTTAAATCAGTTATACTGCTTATACAAAATCGTGACTGAATAAATATTGCTTAAAATATATGATTGTATTTTAAATTTTGACATTAACATCATACGAGTCGAGGTCAAAACGTGTTCAGAATTTATTTCACTTATAATCATTGGGGTATTTATATACTAAATCAAGTATAAAGATTGATTAAAAAATATAAGAGGATGTTATCAATGTAGGATGTAGTCAAACGTCCTTACAACGTTGTGAGGACGTTATGCACCTAACTTGTTGGACGTTGTGGGGACGTCCGCAAGACGTCATATGTAACATTGTCAAAATGTTGCAAAATAACGTTCTGAGAACTACAATTAATTTAATTTCAATCATAAAAAAACAACCATGACATGAATTTAGGTAATATACTTTCAGACTTCGAACAAGTATTTAAAAAAGTATAAACACACAGAAACATAGAACAAACTGTAAAATAATGAATATTTTAGATAAAACGTCCTTACAACGTTATGTAAACGTTGAGTTTGGATTTGAAAACTACGTTGCCAGGACGTCCTAATAACGTAACGTGTGACGTTGTGTCTTGGTAGTGGAATGACGTTATGTACGAACGTTTTAATAACGTCCTAGTTACGTAATTTCCTGACGTTACCAAACCAGGACGTAAAAATAACGTTGTGAGAACGTCGCGTGTTAGCTGGGTTGTTTCTTTGGCAGCTGGGAAATGAAAAAAGTGGACGTCCGTTTGTTTCCCACTTCGACTATTACAGCCGTAGGCTGAACAGAACGGCATTTTGAATGGCGGACCACTATTACGTCACGCCACGAATATGGACGGACATTACCGAATCGTTTTGCATATCGGCACCGATGTTGTTCAGTTGTCAGTTTGTCAAATCTACGTCCACTTCCGGAAGTGTCATTTTGACGTTTGTGAGTTGATCATAGAAGTGATATGATGATATATATAAATAACATGGAAATGGGTTTTAAAATCCTTTAACAAAGAATTATTCATGATAAGGAGTTGTGAAACTTCACTTACCAACTCGTGGGTTCGCGATGACGTCATTAAATATTGGTACAGGTATGTACAAGGTCATTGAAGTATGTGGCTGGTGCAAAGCTAAAACGTTATCACATTTAGCTCAATGACAAAATCAATGTTATTGATAGAAGATACACAAAGGATACATGAAGCGAACTTTATTTCTCTTCTAAGATGCCAAATGATCACATACATGTCATATTATGCTTACAATAATTTAGAAATAAAAATATTGTTTACTTTATTTACATTAATAATCCATAAACAGGGCTAAGTGACCGGCTGTTCCATGTATTGAACCTACTCCCTAAGTTAATAATGACATTTCCTTGGTTTGATGCAATGCACTTAATAATAATATAAAATGTTGCCAGTGATTCAATACGGATATTATTTTGTTGTTAACTGTTTCATTCTTTTCACACAAAAATAATGAATAAACACGGCTGGTTTCAAAACATTTTACTTTCAAACATTCATGCTGTGCGATCATTTAGGGCATATGGTTAATCATGTGACTAACGTTCGACTGCTTGATCACGTCGAAGTGGTGACGGAGATCTACATGTGCCTATTGTTTGCTGCTATCGTTGGCCGACTGCAGGAGCTGTACACCATGGAAAGGTGTGCACACAGTATTGGTTGCAGTATACGACACTGAACCTGGTGCAGATGGTTGACGTGAACCGACGTCACAAATACTCCGAGGCTCCGTGACCTGACGTGAAACGTCACGCGGTAAATATGGCGGAGAAAGAGCATTCAACGGGGAATAGCTTCCCTGCAAGATGTTGCTGAAAGCCCTCGTTGAGCAACTGATGGTGTGGTTATGTAACTTTTGAGCGACTGCTCATTTCGATGACCAGTGACAGAAATTATCCCACCCCGGCCTCTTATAGCTTTGTTGCTGTCGTCGCACGAACACAGTGGTTTGTGTAGGTTTGCGACAAACCAGCTGCAACCGATATGGTGGACATCATCTTTTTGAGAGTATTCTCACCCATTGCCGACTGAGCATACCAGATATCTGTTTTAGGAATAGAAAGGGGACGTTGAAAAAAAGCACTGACAGACTCGTTTCGTTTTGAAAGATATAATTTCATGCTTTGCACATGACAAGTTTTGCTTCCGGTTTCATACATTCGAGGCTGTTTAGATTGTTCCCTACTGTCTACCCCATGGTGAGATTTCTCCGCCTCATTATAGGCCATTTGAAAATATTCTGCCACAGTGTCATCCTTTGACAGAACAAACGATTCACCCCTGAGACCCCGGAGACGTTCAACGCCACGTCTCCCAAAATGAAGGGTTGCCTCAAACCAAACAAGTGAAAGGGGAGACTCATCAGAAAGGGTTCCATTGTGATACAAACGCTCCATATCACCATGCGAAATAGGATCGTGATGCCTGGTGATATCCTTGCCAGCCCGCTTCATCTCCTTGACCAGACCAACACAAACATGGTTCGAGGACATGAACTCCTTGTCGTGCATTATATTTATTTGCCGATGAAAGGGTGGTGACGTCAGGTGTCGATTAATCGCCGCACGAATTTACATCAACGCCGATTTGGAATAATCCTTCCCATTTTGTGTTCTAACCTCTGCGTAAAATCGTCCTAGAATTACAGTGAGTTCAACAACCGGCCTTGTCTCGAAGTCCAATGGAAAACTGTTGTTTTGAAGCCAATCTAGAATAAATATTGTGATTGTGTACGTTCTATGAATGGATATAGAATCTACTAATCGGAATGGTTAGAAGACTGAATGATCATTTGCTTCTGCAGAACAGTTCAAGTAAATTTCCTCTTTTAATAATTTGTTTTCTTGATTAACCTTAGGTTTAAATTATTATCATCCATCCGTCCGTTAACTTTTCGCTTTTTCGACTTCTTCTCCAGAACCAGTAACTCCACAGAGTTGAAATTTTATGTGCAGACTCCTTGGCCAATGGGGTCACAGGGGTAACATCCTTAAACACCTATTTCCATCTTCTTTTCCAGTTCCAAAAGGTCTAGAGAGCTGAACAGTTGTGTGCAGACTCCTTGGCCAATGGGGATTCCAAATTGTAGATTTTGTGACCGCATGACCCCAAATGGGGTCACAGGGGTCACATGTTTAAAAAACTATTTTCATCTTATTCTCTAGTTCCAAAAGGTCTAGAGAGCTGAAAAGTTGTGTGCAGAAACCTTAGCTAATGGGGATGACCCCAAATGGGGTCACAGGGGTCACATGTTTAAAAAACTATTTTCATCTTATTCTCTAGTTCCAAAAGGTCTAGAGAGCTGAAAAGTTGTGTGCAGAAACCTTAGCTAATGGGGATTCTAAATTGTAGATTTCATGACCCCAAATGGGGTCACAGGGGTCACATCCTTAAAAACCTATTTTCATCTTCTTCTCCAGTTCCAAAAGGTCTAGAGAGCTGAAAAGTTTGTTTGCAGACTCCTTGGCTCATGGGGATTCTAAATTGTAGATTTCGTGAACCCATGACCCCAAATGGGTCATCTTCTTCTCCAGTTTATATGTAAAGCTCTAGGAAGGTGAAATGTTGTATAGAGATTCTTTGGTCAAAGTTGATTCTAAATTGTAGGATTGGTGACCCTGTGACTCCAAATGTGGGTCACAGGGGTCATATTATTTTGCTTGTTAACAGTGTATTACTTGAGATAACTTAGATATTCAACCTTAGATAATAAATGAATGAAATTCTGATGAGCTACAGAGCCAATGGCTCTATTTTATGTATTTCTGTTTTATTGAAGATTTTCAGGACTTCTAAACGAGCAAACTATTTCAGTTCCCTATGAACCATACAATATGTTTTTTTAAATACGTGTAGAATCAAAGCCTATTGTTTTTACCTCTTACAAGTATTGTAAAGAAAATATCGTCAGAAATGGAATTTCGTTGATATAAGGGTCTCACAACCGACCTTTCAAAATGTTTCATAACGTGTTAAATATTAATTTTAAGTGTTTAATTTGATCTCTATCAAACACAATTTCTCATACTTACATTAAAATACTATTCAATATTGTTGATATGGAAATCGTGATACCCCATTCATAAAGTGATGGATATTTCCGACGCCACGTTTGAACAAACCGATCTTAAAACATAAATGCAACCTTTCCCTTTAGCTTGTACGACAGGAACTGTCACATGTCATTTATCTATAGGTTCGTCGACGAATACAGCTTGGGGGATGTGTCCTTGGCATCAGTGAGACACTCTCCTATACAGAGTGGATTTTCTAAAGAATCTGAAACACTTTTTCAGATTGGTGGAATGACAACCGACCTTTTTAAATTATATTTAAAAATTATGGTATGACTTTTACTTACGTTTACTCCTGGAACTGGTCTTCATGGTAGTTATAATTCGATCCATTTATTTATTCATGTTTGATTTTAATTGTTCGAAAATTGCCCATAGTCAACCATTTAGATATATGATTTCAGGTTAATGCAGTTTCTTTCAGTTGCATTTCCTAGGAAACATGTTGTTATTGAGCCTCTGTTTCAAATTGCAAGTACATGTCGTGGTGTTAGTTCGATCTACCTAACGATAATCCCTGATAATCCCTGCAAATGTAAAACTGTAGTTTTCTTTGATGTTTTATAAGCTGTTACGTGAAGCAATTATATTAGATATCTCAGATCTTGTTTGTTAATGATCGTACACTCGTCTTCAGTATACGACCAAATTCAACCTAATCTGCACCAGACATCAGTATTATGTGAACAAAGTCTATCGAGGAAGATGTTGAAGATAATGATAATGGTGGCGCATATAAGGAAAATTTAAGCCTATCCCTTAACTTTAAAGTGCTACGTTTGTTTTCATTCGATGAAATTATTCACAGCTTCATAACTGTGAAACTAAATTCAAAAGATGCATGATTCTTATTTATAATTTAGATGGCCTGATGCTTATTCAACACGTAACTATAAATCTTAATGAAAACATAATGTTAAAATAGATAAAAGCAGGTGTTATTTACCTGTCACTTGAATAATTTCTGTCCCTCAACAACGCTGGAAATATTTTTGAAATTATGATATTAATTTTATTTGATTTCATTGTATTTTAATTTTTTAAGAGTTTAATTAAATAAATTATATAAATGTTAAACATTTTACAACTTTTAAAGTTTCAAACATTTTTATATTTAATCTTGATAATCAAAAAGTCAAAAGTGAATTTTGCAATTGGTGTTTTTTCTAAAACATATAATGGATTTTTCCTAATTATTATCATACCTGTATGGTGTTATCCGCTGATCATCCTGTCATCGCTGTTTCGTGGACCTCATTATTCCATCCAGCTTGTTGATTCCCATGGTGTTGGTCTTGAACCAGGGACTGTCCTTGCGTCGATTGTGGTTGATGGCCAGGAAGAAGGGAGAGTCGTTGATCAGTGTTTCGGCTGGTCTCTTGATACAACTTGTACAAGAAGACTGGATCCCTCTCTGACTGATCAGGCTCTAGGTTGTCAATCTAATGTCTCTCGCATTCTGATCAGTTGTTGCTTTTGTCTGTCTTTCAGAGGAATAAATTAGATATTCTTCGCTATTTCATGCTTCAGCTCTATGTTCCCAACTGTAGGTTCTTGCATTCCAGTCCAGTTCTCATGCCGAAATGGGTTGTACAGACTAACCATAAGGAGTTTTTAAGAGCGGTTAGATTGCTTCATCCCGAATTTGCCAGCTTCATAAATTGCTTCGGTTTTTGGTTTGTTGGCTTTTCCAATCGATTTCAGTTGCTTTTGTTTGGCACTTATTTCTCTGAACTTGGAAAATTGAATATCTTTGGCTCACAAAGGCTCATACTCTGATCCATATTATGCAGACAGCAAGGATGAATTGACAGGAATAACATGACTTATGTATTCATAAATTGACTGTAAGAACATGCAAAACTGCTTTCATGTCTCCAGTGCTTTTCCTCAAGGTAGTGTTGTTTTGATTGTCTTTGAGAAAATCATTCACATCACCTTCCAAACGTCAGGCATGACTCTTACTGGCTGATTTAGCCTTTTCAGTATTTCCCTCGCTATGCGGTGCCAAGATAGTGGGTCGTTGCACCGGAAATGTATAGTTGACCCCAATTTCCTAGCACAGATATGCACACATCTCTTGTAAATAGATCAGAGTTTTCATTTTATTCTTGTTTTAAAATCACATTTGGTGTTCAGAATTACATTTAAAAAAATTGAATTTCAAAATTTCTATCAGCCCTTGCTTATTTCAGAGGTTCTTCACACCCACCCCAAATTGAAACCGGTCAATACACTAACCAGGCCAGGTCAAGTAGATTATGTATAATATGCAAAGATAACCTCACTGAAATGAAATTATTTATGCTGGTATGTCATTGTTACAAAAGTTTAAGATGCTTGTAATTACCAAATAAATTTTACTCAAACCCAACTATTCATTAATTCAATTGACTCATGGCAATTGACACTCAAAGTGTTGTACAAAACATAGTCATTTATATACACAGTGTAGTGATTCCCTCCTACGTCAATACTAACTTTTTATATGCCTATTTATTTATCAGTATTGTACATTGCTTTGTCGTTTATACACATACATGTATCACTCTGTTGAACGAAAAATGTAGCCAGGGCCTATGACATCCCCCACAAATAAATGATTGGATTTAGGGTATAATACAGAAAGTCTATTTCTTTCATATATATTGCCTGGTAGCATGCTGTTGGTAAGTCTTTCAGGCAAGCCCTGTAACCATCACATATTGGTTGGATAAAGTTCAGCATTCAATGCTTATACCCATGGATTTATTTTGTTCTACATGCATATTTATCACAACAATGGATTAATTTAAAAAAAGAAGTGTACGCTAACATTTCGAGAATTTTCACATTTGCTGTCATTGGTATCATTGAATTTTTACAGCAGCCAAATAGAAAGAGTTTGACGATTTAGAAGTTAAACAGGAGGGAACACACTATTACAACATATACCTACAGCAGAAATCTGGAAACAGACCTCGTGACCTTGCTTATAGAGAACCAAATTTATGTATATACAAATTAATCAACATCCTGAAGAACATGTCACTCCAAATGCATCTGGACTAATGAAGTTGCCTGACTTGATCTCTGTAATCTGTTAAGACCTGGTTAGTTATTCCACGTCCATATCTAATACCGCCTTTATATTCCCTGTCACTAAGGCAGTATTTCACTGATAGGGCATCCATCTGGTTAACACAATAATTAACACTTCATGTCACTAGATTTCTACCTTGAATGATAAAATCTGATAATTGTTATAATTCTCATTTTCAGAAAGATAATGTTCCTGTAATGTCATTTTGTTAAAATATTGAATACCAGGAATATGTTCTTATTCGTTATGTCATTGTGCAGAGATGACTGCAGTCTATAAAACAGCATGGTATTGTGATGAGGACGTACAAATGTCTCCTGGTCACATAACACTTTTGGTCAAATAATGCCTTTGCACAAGAAAAAACAATCAAAATTGTACATCGCAATTCATCATTGTATTCAATACATCAAATATATTTCAAATTACATAATTCTATATATGCATCCAAGGTATTCAAAATCATGTTGGTGTATGTCATAAAGTTATAACGTAGATTCAGATTTTAATCCGCGAAACTGACAACTGCTTATATGTACTGCCTAGAAGCTATATCTCCTCATGTGAAATTAACCCAAAAATAGTACAGGGTTATGATTAGTTTTCAGAAAAAGGTGATATATTAAATGTCACAGATGGCATTTTCTTTGTTTAATTAAGACAAAGGGACAGATCTTCAGATTAAACTTTGCCGAAGTTCATATTACTAAATAGCCCGCAAAAGTAACTCATATGCAACTAGTATGTTCGTTGAATGTTATTTCATTAATTGCTCGTTATATTTATTGGTTATATTTCTTAAAATCTGTACCATAACCACCTTGTCTTGGTATACTTAGACAAGAAGTTTATAATCTACAAATCTGGTCTACATCTCGAAATGTATTGAAATAGCCTGAACATAACCACGAAAACATAATGACTGATATAATAACATTAGCAGCATATACAATGCACAACATGTTTACTTATAAGATCATCAAGTTTGAGCAAGTTTATGAACAGTGTCCTGAACTTTTAACATAGCATTAGATATAATATACATTCATCAAACTGAAAAGTATAAGTTAATGGCCAGGTATCTGTACCACATATATAATTGACTGAATATAACACGAGTAAACACGAGGTACTCTTAAGATTCTGAAACAGAATCAATGTTTTAGAAACGACAATGACCTGTGTCAGTGATTCTCGTACAATGTAAAGTTAGAAACAGGAAATCTCTAGTGATCAATGAGTCTGGGCTATACATCCTCGGTTACCAAAGGTTTTATATATGCTCCATTATTCTCGGCTATATCACCCCTGGGACACTAGGATCAGATAAATCTGTACTTAAAAAACCAACCTTGGCCGGCGTGACAAAATCAGTAACCATTGAACATGCTCGATAGAATAAGACGGAACTGGTCAAGGGAGATAACCGATGATGGATGGCTAACAGAATAACCGCGCCCAGGTGCGTGATTTGCAAGGAAGTGATATGAATTGTCATTGGCTCACAGGTCCAAGCTACGTAGCAGTTTGATTGGCTTACGCAGACCAAGTTCGTGTAATTTGAGTACAGATGTCTCTGATGGAATGTCTCAGGGGTGATATAGTGGAGAGTAACGGAGCATATATATAGTGCGAGTGGTACATGAATAATTTCTATTTTCGTGTATTCCCATTGCTCAAGTTAGGAATATTCATTCTCTAAATATAGAACGAGCCTGACGTTTGGGACCAGATCTTTCTGCACAGTACTGAACTCATCTGTAATTATCATGAAAACATTGAAACATTGAACACTTATTATATATCCTATGTAAGTATCACACATACAAATCCATAAATCATATTAGTTGAGATTAAGTCGATTATGGTTCAAATGGAAAGAACAAAAGATCTATTGGATGAAATAATATGTTTCTGAACATGTAGGAATATAATAATTTGATAATTTGGAAGAATTGTAATAACTTTGAAAATCAATTGTCAGTGACGTTTAAGGCATATCGCACCACATAAATGTAAAGGAGATTACAAAACTCCATGTTCATGATAACATTCATTATACAAAGGTAATAACACAAGCAAAATATCGGCGTTACACTGTTGGCGGTACCATTCAAAAGCTTCAAATGTGAATCCGGACCTTTTGAAAATGCAATTGCTGTAAATAAATATTTGCCAAATCCTGAACAGGCCTTCTTTGCATTTTTGATGGGCATTCTGGAAGTGAAGGTGATGAAGAATGAATAACAATTTTATGGACGCACAACTTCTTTATTCTGTATAAGCGACGTTGACATTCATACTAATGTCATTGTCAAGCAGGTGATCCATTTGAACAGCTCACCAGGATTTATATATACAAGTAGTGTTTATACATTAGAGGAGGATGTGAAGATTATATATACAAGATAATTTGAAATAAGCTATACATTGTTCAACGCATATAACATGAGTACAAACAATTATAAACAATAATGTTTCCTCTCCAAATAAATTGATCGTATTATTTTACAGCCAAAACAAGTTTAAACATAAAATGTAAATCTAGATAAATATATGTGATAGTTCCGACAAGCTATATGCGTTTGCTGAAAGAACCGTTTGATAACTTCAACATAAACGAGAGCTCAAGTTCAGAAAACATTAACCTTAGGGCGTGAAGTAACTACGGTGTTTACTGATATTTGAACTGATGTGTCACGTTTGAATACATAATAAAATACATCGTTGAAAGAAATGAAATATTTTTACGATGACATGAAGGAACTTACAGATATCTCAATTTTCTAGATGTTTGCTATGACTGTGTTGTTTATTTCTAAATGAAACACTTTGGAATTATGTCAACAGGGATACGGATTATGAATGTAGAAGTTCCAGTTGATTCTTTGAAGGGCATTTCGAAGTGGCTTACATAAGAACAGCAAGATTTATAATTTGAGAAAACACAATCAACAAAATCAATTCATGAATAAATCTCACTCTTTGACTCTTCCTAAGAACTGGTGTCATGAGGCAAATATCTGGTACTAAATATAGTTGATGTATTTGTTTATAGTCTAGACATAATTTCCATAATTAGGCAATGTATATATTGGTACGGATCTGATACTAATATATTCATGGTTGTTCCAATAGATTTTCCTGTGCGAGAATTTGTGATTTGTGCGCTTGCTCAGACCCAAGGCAAATGAACATTATCAATGTATATCAGTTTATGAAAACATACAAATTGGTAAACGATGATTTGCTTTATTGAAACTGAAGATGCAAAAAGTAGAGTCGTGGTTTTTTTTAGTGTGAAATGAAGAAACCATGGTGAATAACGGTAAATGAGGGCCAATGTCTGATGCCGGCTGCTTTAAAGTGGTTGGATTGGAACGTCGCCATTTTGATTTACATTGGTTCCCTCAGCCATAAGATCGCGCACCTCATCAATAACAAAGCCAACATTGATGTGACATGTTCCATTGGCAAAACCCTTCATTAATTAATAGATTTTTGAGAAATTGAAATAAGTGTGTGTTTAAACATTCAAGACGAAATATTCATGCTTTAAGAACTAGCTATAATCAGAAAAGACACGGGTGGACAAAAATATATAAGAACTTTTCGCCAATCAAATGTGAATCGCAAATAACAATAAATTGACTTCAGAACCTCATCTGTGTTTTACTAGATATACAATTACATATATCATACCCTGATGAATGAAGTTATTTATTTTGCTTTACAAAACAAAATCATATAAAACCCCACTTAAATTCTACTTTATCCGGCAAAGGAAGTTTAGTTTTGTTTAATCATAATTAATATAGTTTCTTATGCCCCATAGTTTGATTACTTTGAGATGCTGTACAGACAATAAAAAGTAATCCTGTAGATGTATATTTATGTATGCAATATTGCACTCGTAATTACACACGATAGGTTTTGCAGAGGATTATACCGTAACTTCTTGAATAATCGCCTGCTTTGAACAATCGGCTGCCTTGAATAATCATCGGGTTAAATTTAGCAAATGTAAATAACTAATGGATATCTCCTTTTCAAAAATAATTCCGCCATAAGCATATTTATGCGAAGTTTAACATCATAATTTGTACTTTGTTTACGATATTCATAAGTCAAAACATACTGCAATTATATTTACAAACATGTATATTATAGTTTAGAACAAAATAATCCCTGCCTTAAATAATCCCCAGCCTTGAATAATCGCCAGGTCAAATCGTTTTTTGAAATTAATAATGGACGGGCGATTATTCAAGGATTACGGTATGTCTCAGAAAATGTGTAATATGTTATATACCTGATGCTATGAAAATACGTTGTGTAAAACTTCAGAGAACCTAAAAATGGAAAACCCCCAATTTGGAAGGATGATGCTTGTTTTCTTAAATTCTGTACATAACTTAAATTTGTTCGCTATGTAGTACATGATAATCTAGATCATGCAAACTTGATTTGATCAATTTCTCAAAACAATATTATTGACGTGGTGGTCGATGCTTATGATTCTTCTATTCATATACCTTTTATAATATTTTGAAGTATATATTATGTTGTAGATTCAGATTCTCTTTTCTTTTGCATGATCCACATATTCAACACGTACAGTGACATAAATATACCAAATGAAAAAATGGTAGAAACTTTTAATTACGATATGTTACTTCTTATTGATATATGAATGAAAATGGAAGAACGTAGCCATGGAAGTCAATGTGGGGAAACATACGGGGAAACACATAAGTTTCAAAATGATATTAAATGTATTTCCAGATGTTTCGAGAGTTTTCCAAGTGATCATATTGCACATCATTTTCAACTCTCAACTCCAATACACTTAAGTATATATAATCAATGTTTTAATATGCCATCTTTCAAACATAACTTTAGAAAATGGGGAAAGTAAACAAACATTCAAGTTACATGTAGAATCGTTGTCTCCATATATGATATTAACAGAAAGGCGTGTTGGAAAATTCCTCGTTTCCAGACACGTGGTGATCTATTAAACTTCAACCATGACATTTTGTCGATAATGTATTGATGAAGTAAATATTTGTTTAAATAGCAGGTGAATTGCAAAGGATAGGAACAATATTTTCTTAAGGAATAATTTAATTCGAAAAATGTTTTTGGTAGTCTTTCAGGTTTTTCTAAAATTTTTGTATATATTTAAAACTACTACGTTAAGAAGAAGCATTTCCTTTTCCCTCGTGAACCTAAACAAAACATTTCAATTTTGAGATTATTACCTTTTAGCTCATCAGGCCTGAAAGGCCCGATGGGTCGAGAGAGCTGAAAAGTTGTGTGCAGCCTCCTTGACATTCAAAATTGTAGATTTCGTGACCCTGTGACCTCAATCTAGGTCAAGGGTCATGACCCAAAAACCTACTTTCATCTTTATCTCAAGTATGTAAAGCTCTAGAAAGGTGACATGTTGTATAGAGACTCTTTGGTAGGGGTGATTCTTAGTTGTAGGATTGGTGACCCTGTGAATCCAAATGTGGATCACAGGGGTCATGATCTAAACACCTATTTTTTGCTTGTTAGCAATGTATTACTTGAAATAACTTAGATATTCAACCTTAGATAATAACTCAAAGAAATCCTGATGAGCTACAGAGCACATGGCTATATGAAGATACAGTTCATTTAATGGTTGATTCATGTAAATCATGTAAGAATCGATTTTCAAACCATGCTTATCATTCAACATAATAGTATCACTACGTGAAGCAAGCGCCTCGGAATCGGGCCCCTTAGTCAATCTGTGAGTGTATCAGTTCTTACACTCGGAATAGTATAGGTATAACTATCACATATATCCTCATATGCAGTGGAAATACAGTTCAGATAAGCAACACCTTCAGCAAATATAGTCATGTTTCAATGGGCCCATGGGTATGTCCTCGATTTCATCTTGTGTAGTGACAGGCGTTCATGTGGTTATGCTGTGTTGATGCTCGTAGTGGTCACACTCGATACATCTTCCCACGGCAATGTGAAAATGTATCGAGATCTCTCCATTTTTACCTTGCCTTCAACCTAGCCAGAAGTAGTGAAACGAATCCCCGACACCTATTGTGATCACGAGTTATGTTCCTTACCATCTGCTTACATACAGCCAATGAAATCGCCGTTTACATTCGAATCCAATTCAAAATAAGCGACGATCGACACAGTCATAGAGGCAATACAACTGTCTTCTGATTGGCTTATCCGATTAGCCTGCAGTACGTTAAAATCTTAGCACAGAAAATGCGAGGGTTGAGGTCAAGGGCGGAAGGAGAAGATATGGAAATCTTTTCGTTACGCCTGTGACGTTGTGAAGATGCACTCGATACCGATTTGTAAACATGAATGTTTGAACCTATCCTCGACAAGCAACTATGTGACTGTTGACTTTTGCTGATAATTTGTTATTGTTGCAATACCAACTTAACACTGACCTCGGCAAAGAAACTATAGATTAATACATGAAACAATTTGCTTTGTATAGTCACATAAATACATGGCACAGTTATTTTTTCTCTCCTAGTATATTAACTTTAACGCTTTTAAGTATTTACAACCTTTGTCGCATCAATGTTAATATCCAAATTGATTTGTTTAGTGTATCAATTAACTCGTATCGTTTTAACTGTATTAATTCAATCGTGGTTTTTTAAGGGGCAGTAACACGTTTTTTGCTCAAATAAGTTGATGAAATGTATTTGAAAAATAATATTACCAATAGGAAAACACCCTTCTCTATTCGGAAAATCAGATTTAAAAACGAGTGTACATGGTTCAGTAATACCATTGGAATCGTTTTTGTCATTCGAAATAATAAATTGTGTTCACAATAAAATGGCCGACATGCACTTTTGGCTTTATATGCAACACCGTTATAATTACTACTGATAATTGGTTTGTGTAATAAAATGGTTTACCCTCTAAAGTACATTTAAATGACACAAACTATTGTTATAAATATGAAATTTGAAAAAGTAAAAAAAACGTGCTACAGCCCCTTTAACTGTATTAATTCACTCGTATTGATTTGGATGAAATAATTCACTCGTATGGATTTTAGATGTACGGCAATTTTCTCTTATACATTATAATTAATGCTTTAAATGTCTGACCAGACATGGAAACTACGCAAATTGGCAACAGTAATCAGAACCATATTAACGGAATAGCAACTCCATTAAACGTAGGATTTCTCTGGCCTAGACTACACACAAGAAACATAAGTAGATACGTTAATGTCTAATTTGGAAAGTCATTTGTTTCAAAACGTTATACGATAAACTTTCTCCAGTAATAACGTCTACTTACATTCAATGTC
Source organism: Gibbula magus (assembly GCA_936450465.1). Classification (NCBI taxonomy): domain Eukaryota; kingdom Metazoa; phylum Mollusca; class Gastropoda; order Trochida; family Trochidae; genus Gibbula; species Gibbula magus. The sequence continues at coordinate 18,291,659 of OW388300.1, read as the reverse complement.
TAGACTAAATGTACCACTCATACATATTGACTTCTGAAGAAAGACCCATCATGATTGAATTGTTAAATGCGTTTCACTTAAGCAATTACATTAAGATATATTTCCTGTACCACACTTGAAAGACGTTGTGGCGTAATAGTTATTATATAATCTTAATGGCACGTTATACCATTGCCTCCTTTCATATATGAAGCATACCATTTAAAATGCATAAGTGGTTGCACTAGATCTGTGCATCAGTGAAGTTATGTCATCATTTAGTGTGAACCACTTTTTAGATGTTGCCCAAGTTACAATAACTTATTTGTTCAATGGTAGTACCTACCTGCAATTTATTACCCAGCTTTGCAAATTAAACTGCAGTTTCCATTGCAATTGCATATACATTTGACTTGCGATTATCATCTATCACGTCCTTCAAAGCTTGTCTTAAGACCCATCTCTTTCCCAGATACAAATAACTTTTTATCAGACTTTATCAGCCCTGTATATAGTTTTATTCATGCTCAGGAAGCGCTTAGGAGCATATAATAGCACCATACAAGAATCCTACTTTACTATACTATACTATACTATACTATAAGCAATGGTTATGCTAGATCTCTCAGTTTTTGTTTGTTTCTTTCCGTTCGTAAGCTTGTTTTCATTATACGACCCAATCTCAACGTATCTACACTAGACATCAGTATTGTGTGAACACGGTCTATCGGCTTCCTCAATCATGAGATGTGGAAGAAAATGATAATGGCGGACCATATATAGTGACCTACAGTCTCTCTCCTCAACTCTAAGGTGCTATATTGGCTTTCATTCGATGATAACAATTATTTTTCCAATACAGCTGACACAAATGTGAAACTGAATTCAATATACAACTAGTTTTGCCTTGATTCTTATTTTTAATTTAGATGGTCTCAAACCTATTCAACACTTAACTATGAATTCCTTTCGAGGAAGTTATGGTATCGTTTGTAGGGGATTATCTAAATTGGATAGAAAATATGAAAACTAATGGATATAAAGCATATTCAAATCGGGACAGGGTGTGTGTAAAACCTCGAAAATAACGATAAAAACTATTTTCTTGATAGAATGAGTGTTAATTGATGTTTTTTTTTGGGAGAGAAACAAACTTTTGTAGTGAATGTTAACTGTTAAATGGAATTTCAAAACGTAACATGTTTTAAATTCAATACGACTGCGCACTGCGACCACATGTACCTTAAGCAGACGTGTGGAAACAATCTACTTGACCTTGCTATAGAGAACCAAATGTATGTATATGCATCTGGACTAATGAAGTTGTCTGACTTGATCTCTGTAATCTGGTTAGTTATTCCACGTTCATATCTAATTCCCCCTTTATATTCATTGTCACTAAGGCATTATTTCACTGATAGGGCATCCTTCTGGTTAACACAATAATTAACACTTCAAGTCACTAAAGGATTCTACCATGAATAATAACAACTGATCACTGTCAGAAAGATAATGTTCTTGCCATGTCAGTTTGTATCAAATATTATTTTAAAAACTTAAAGATATTTAACCTGATAAATTTCCCTATTTCAAATTACTTAATTCTAAATATACATCCCATGTGTCCAGTATCATGTTGATGTATATCATATGTTTGTCAAATAGATTCAGATTTTAATCAGTGAAACAGAGTGACATATGAGTTGCCTGTATGAACTGTCTAGAAGCTGTGTCTCCTCATATAAAATAACACTGACAATAGTACTGAGTTACGATCAGTTTTCAGCAAAACGTGATGTATTAAAAGTCAGAGATGACATTTTCGCGGTTTAAGGGCTTCAGAATAAACTTTGCCGAAGTTAATATTACTAGGTAAGTATGCAAAAGGAACTAAATACAAGTAGTATGTTCCCTGAATGCTATTTCATTCAATATTAGTTATAAATTATTATGTATATTTTACCAAACAATATAGCATGTATCAAAACATAAAAAGAACACAGTTTAAAAACGTTTATAATAAACAAAAGTTAACAAATGTTTTTCACATCTTGGAATGAAGTAGCCTTTACATAATCACTGTAACATTATCACTTATTGAATAATATATTGCACAAAATGTATAAATGTTTGCAAATGTTGCAAGTTTAAAAATTATATTTCTATTTAAAGCTAAGTCTGTTAAAGGCGCTGGATCACGTTTTCTGCATATTATGTGTTCTCAAAATTGCCATTTATTATTAACGTTTATGCAATATATTGGTACCTTAATGGGTTAAAAATCTCATTACAAAAGCTTATAAGCCGTATCCATATAAAACGGCTATCGGTATTCAAAGAAAATGGTGGGAGGTAGAAAGCAAAAGTTGTGTGGAAGTCTTCAGTGTGGGAGCTAGATGCGTAGGTCTCGTGAGAGTCCAGATAACAAGATGGATGACCATTCCACCATTCTACCATATTTAAAACTCTACTCTAGTGTTTACGTATCGCTACATCAGTCAGATCCCTTGAACTACCTTCGAGCAGGCGTTTTATTGTGAATACATTAAAATGGCCGCTCGATGGGAAATGGCTTAACCGAAACCAGTTTTAGAACTCTTTTAATTGATTTCGGAGTAATCCTTAGCCATTGGCAACACTTATATTTTTCCGAGAGCACTTTATTTAAGTTACAAAATCGTGCTACAGAGCCTTTAAATATTATTTAAACTAATCTTATAAGACATCTAAAAAAACATAATTGTTATAACCTAATATAATGTAAGAGTCTAGCAAAGGTTTTCGAATTAATTCACAAATTGAGACATTTTAAAAATGCCAAAGGGTGCGTTGTAATCGAGCCGAGAGGTAAAATAATGAGCTTGTCAGCAGACTGTAGTTTAGCCTAACGGATGTTTGCCTTGTGCGGTAAATTGTCTCCGATATGGTTTTAGTAACAATAAATTTGAATTGAATTGAATTTGAATTCGTTTATGTTAAATCTACTCTAGAATTAAACATATGACTTCATGGCCATGTTATTAATGTGGGCTTGATCAATTAGAAATATGATAGCAAACATCCATGTGATCTGTGCAGTTATGTTGCTAATCACGGTTTTCTTTCTTTTTGGATGAATTTTGTATTTTAATGGTTAATTTCCTTCTTTGATGTATAGTTTATACATCTGGTTGAAAGTGCAGGTTTTTATTTAGTCAATAAAGGACCTGTCGAATGTTGAAGGAAAGCTGAACAATTTCGAAAGAAAAGTTTTGCAAAATCAAAAAGTCGGAATAAACATATCAGCACATTTTGATTGATTTTGAAACCTGACTATAACCTACATGACCTTTGCATTGCATTAAAGAATACGATTAGCAGTTTTACATTTGTTGATTTCTGAGATTTGATAAAAAAAGCTTTCTCCAGAAATAAATCAGTGATGAATATGAAAATTGAAATCATCCGTAGCAAAGAATTGTCAATATAAAAGAAATCATAAAAGCAAGGTTATGTTCAATCCAAGGCAATCATGCATAAAGAGCAAAGAAATGACAATCAAGCCATTGCCATTAAAGAGGTTGATTTTAGTGAGGCAAGATAAAAGTGAAATCTACATCAATCGAAAATAATACCTTTTTTTAATCTGAAAACTATGTTGCAGGTCCAATAGGCTGTTCGTGATTTGGCAACTATTAAGTTGCAGCAATCGCTTTAAGCATACATTGTCAAAAGTTATTCAAAATTCTTTCAGGATTCACTTTTGACGCCTTTAAATGGCACCGGCAACAGTGTATACCCAGACTTTGTCTGTGTTTACATACAGTTGACTTGAGTATGATAAAATCAGTTTAATGATATGATAAGTATAAACGTTCATTTCTGAACATTGCACATACTCGATAAGGATTAGATGTAAAAATACAAACTTTATTATATCAACATTATTTTCCCTCTCCAAATATATGGATTGTATTATTGTAGATTCAAAACAAGTTTAAAACATAAATTGTAATTTTAGATAAATAAATTTGATAGTTCGGACAAGCTATTTGCATTTGCTGAAAGAACCGTTTGATAAATTCAACAGACAAGAGAGCTCAGGTTCAGAAAACATTAACCTTAATGCGTGAAGTAACTACGGTGTTTACTGATATTTGAACTGATGTGTCACGTTTGAATAAATAGTAAAATAGATGGTTGAAAGAAAAGGCTTTCCGTTTTTTAGTTTTCTAAGATGATATGAAGGAACTTACAGAGATCTCAAGTTTCCAAATCTTTTCTACGGCTGTGTTATTTACGTTTGAAAAAGGCGCTTTGGAAATGTGTTAGCATGGATAGGGATTATGCATTATTACCAGTTAAGTGACAATCCTTAGAACGGAAAGCTTTTCTCGATAATGTGAGAAAACACCACGTTTTGGAGTAAATTCTCACTCCTTCATCAAGAGGTATGCAAGATATCTGGGATATATTTATATATTTTCATTGGTGAATAGAGTCGATCAGAGAGAATAAAAAGAGTCATCAGAAGACGACATATCCCACCGGTTCCACACAATTTGTAAAACACATATTTGACAGATACTTGTGTATCTACCACCGTACTTCAGTTAGTGGGTATTACAGATGCTGAGTTTCAGGTATGTTTAGGGTTTTAGACTTCTGCTCCAGAAGCAGTCAAAATCAACAACAACCAACATCCCTCTCATGTTTCTATGGAAACAGAAAACAATTAATTTTTCAGAAAAACTCTGAACATATCAAAAAGCACCACTTCAGTTAGTGGGTAATACACATGCAAAGTTTCAGGAAGATATAATGAACGGTTTTGGAGATGTGCTCCGGAAACGAGCTGTCTCTGAACAAAGTCCAACTTCAACATGTTTAACGACCAAATATAAAAAATTTCATAAATCTGAAAATATCAAAAGGCACCACTTCAGTTGGTGGGTAATACACATGGAAAGTTTCAGAAAGATATCATGTTCTGCTCCGGAACGAAATGATTACGGACGGACATACGGACGGACGGACGGACGGTGTGATGACTATATCCCACGGTATTACATACCGGTGGGATAAAAATAGAGCCATGAGCTCTGAAGCTCAACATGATTTCATTGATTTATTATCTAAGGTTGACTATATCTTAGTAATACATTGTTAATAAGCAAAAAATAGGTTTTTATATCATGACCCCTGTGACCCAGATTTGGAGTCACAGGGTCACCGATTATGCAATTAAGAATCACCTTTGACCAAAGAGTCTCTACACAACATTTCTCCTTTCAAAGGTTTTACATACTTGAGATAAAGATGAAAATAGGTTTTTAGATCATGACACGTGACCTAGATTGGGGTCACAGGGTCACGAAATCTACAATTTCGAATCCCCATTGGCCAAGGAGTCTGCACATAAAATTTATGTGAAGTCATTGGTTCTGGAGAAGAAGTCGAAAAAGCGAAAAGTTTACGGACGGACGGATGAACGGACGAACGGACGCCATCCCATGCCATAAGCCAATCGGGCCTTTAAATCCTGATGAGCTAAAAATACATGATAATGTTACAAGATGAGGATTTGCAATACAAACATGAGATGAGTAACTACTTGATTGCGAAATATACACTGACCTTTAGGCTTTATTGAAGAAGTGATTGGAAGTTAGTAATATATTGCTTAACGAGGAAGGCCAATTGGCTTTATTGAAACTGTAGATACAAGAACTGCAGGTGATTGGAAGTGGAATGAAAAAGCCATGCTGATTGATGGTAGAAGAAGAGGTCAATGTCTGGGGCCGGGGCTTTGAAGTAGTTGGATGGATAAACCTGAAGCATGTCATTTCGAGTCACAATTCCATACATCGACTCCAACAGCCCCACGATTGCCCGCCTCATTAAGATCAAAGCCAGCATTGATGTTACATCTCCAATGCCAAGACGTCCTACAAGTAATATATTTTAAACAGTTACATTTGTTGTAATTCAACTCCCATTTGGTTTTATTTCAAGTAAAGAACCTTCAGGAAACCTCTGAAATAATATTTGTAAATTGCAACTGTGTCACTTTAACTGATATTACTGAATGTTGTTTGTATTATCAATATAGTATATGCAAAATATTAATATCTCAGTAAAGTATGCACTAACTTTTTCATCGTGAATATATCTCTATGTAAACATCATTAGTGTAATAACTCAATTGCACCATCATGTTGTGTGGCCAGGGGCCTTAAACATATATAAATTCTATTGCTATGGCTTTTAGTAATCGGTTTAACATTGAAAGGATACGGCATGTAAACATTTTTTCCGCTTCAAATAATGATTGTTTTATGATGAATTCAAAACAATTTTTTTCAGACAGACTTGTAATATTATATTTGTTATTTCCGACACGCAGTGTTAATTTGCCTAAAGAGTATTTTCATTGCGTGAACAGATACGTGAACTGAAGTCGTGAAAGCATATGAACATGTTGCCTTGAAAAACGTGAATATGTTTATTGATGTTTGAACTTATGTATAATGTTAGAATAAATATCACATTAAATATTTGAATGATATGTTTGTATGACGCGTTTTAAGATCATTTTAAGAAAAGAACAGGAATGTTACATGATTTACAAATGCTTATGTAGTTGTTCTATTTGTTCTGGAAGGAGTGAAACTTTTGAACAAATAATGCATTTGACTACGTTTGTTGACTATGATTTCAGATGTACTGTTTCGTGTTACAGCTGATAACAAACCATCGGTTGAAACTTATATTTGTAATATGAATAAGGTATTCTAAGTGAGAACTTGTGCCTAATCGTTTTCTCAGTGAATAATATATGTTTAAACCAATGTAACACAAACATATAGTGTTCACTTCTAAGATTGAGTGGACATGGAAACTGCATAATGATCTCTATATAAACATATACATATATTTTTGTCGAAAAGGAGTCAGCGAATGCATTTGAAACGGTGATTTTGAAATCACTTTTACATCGAAATACACTTAATAAGTAAATAAGAGAAATGATAACAATTATGTTATATGGTACAATTACATACATGTAACTGCATTGACAAAAAAATCTTTATTGGATTAATTTACTTCACGTTTTGAGAACGAGTAAAGTTGATTATACACATGTAGCTGATAATAGCATACATGTACTCTTCAAACCTCATACAGTATAACTTTAAGGTAAGCATTTTCTGTTATTCAATGTATGTCATGTTCGTGGTTGTTTATAATCACTCAAGAATAAAAGTAACAATAAATTAATTTTGACATTGATATCAATATGGGAGGAGAAAATCATAGTTTTAAACCTTTACATGTCATGAGATGTTTAAAAATAGTGTCATTAGATGGATAAACTCAGAAAGAGTAAGTTTAATAAGCAATGATTGAAATACATTTGAACTTTTTCTAGACATTGTCTATTGAACGAGTGTAGGGAGAAATCCCTCACTACAATAACTGTTGCGAAGCAATTCCAATGTTCAAAAGTTTATTTTTGGTACCCCGATTTACAAAATCGATCATATTTTATTGACAAAAAATTATTATCTGCATGATGTACTAACATCATTTAGTTCTACAGAATTCTTTATTTTAACATCATTATAAAATCACTCTCAAGTCTCACTCTTTGGCACTTAATCACAATCGGTTTCATGAAATGATGTTTAATATAGCGGATGTAATTAACAACAGTCTAGACATACTTTCAATAATGAGGCAATGTATATAGTGATACGGACCTGATATAGATTCATGTATCCTTGTTCTAATCGATTTTTCTGTGGCAGTATTTAAGTTGTGTGCTTGCACAGACTCAGACCCAAAGTACATAATTATAAAACGTACATATGTACTATACAAGGGCATACATGGGAAGTTATATATGTAGGAATTGAAAAACATTGTATCAATGTTAACATATAAATCAGTTCACAATCATTACAAAACATACTTTTTTTCATTCCTTTAAATTAAGTTCCATGATCACAAATACATTTCATATGTCATACATGGTATTTATTGCCCCCATCGTCCATGTTTCAACATAACTAAGGATATACAGTAAGATCATTGTTTGACTTTATTGACCACTCGGTGGCTGAAGGGGTAAGCTGTTGTGACTGTCAGTGCTGGCGATTGGTGTCTGACTCTTAGGACGTAGGATCAAATCCCACAAGGGTCTCAACCCTAAAAAGCGCAAAGTTTATACTAATGCAGATAACGTTGTGCACAACTATCTAAATGACATGTAATTCAGTGAGGCTGGATGATATAGATGCTTATCTTGACAACATGACAACACAATCTTGATTCCCATCCGGTGTTAATGGCATTTCCTCAAGCCAGGGTGAAGGATCCGTCAGTCTCTGAACTGTACACGTCACAGACGACAACTCTCAAGTAAGATTGAATTGAGTAAATTCATACAACACATATACTTCCTTCATGTGCTTATTTCTGTCAATATTCACTACATTTATGTGATTAATTCACATTGATGTTGGGTCTGAAGTTATCAGTCATCGCTTGCAATAAATGACGGAGGATCATAGTATCGAGAAGTAATATATTATGAATCATATTGATAAAAATGACAAGTCCTTTGAGTGCGGTAGTCATATCGATCAAGCTTGGATAAACGAATTAATAACGTGACTGGCTGGGTTTAGCTCTCGTTGCCATTACTTAAATAGATTTCGGGATGGTCATTTGATGTAACCCGAATGAATATGAAGTGTGTGATAGTTGAGAAGTTTGTAAAACAGGAAAGTTTTCTGTTGAAATCTTTGAAGGGCATTTAGAAGTGGTATCCATAGAAACAGGAATATTTTCTGGATAATAATTTAATTTGAAAATACAATATGTACATTGTGTATTTTCACATTAAAGAAGTGTCATCAAGAAAATAGTTCTCTTCTTAGGTATCAGTATTTGACGTGAAAACAAATATTATTTGTTCAATTTTACAATTGTTATATGTAAACAACGTATTTATGTTCTAATCTCAAAATAAATAATATGATTTAATGATTAGTTTATCTAATACATTTTATTGTGAAAACAACTTCTAAATGTATACTGAAAATACATAAGGGAACTCAGACGAGATAATGTTGTACTAATTTTATCAGATGTGCTGACTGTGAGATGAGGTGATTATGGGTTTAACGCTGCTAGTATTATGGCAGAGAAACCCTGCATCGTCATGTGACTATGCATTGCGGTGAAACCTGCGAGCATCGGCTGGATCTGGCGAACCATTGTAGTAGACTGAAATTCAGTGAAATTCAGTGCACCCAAAACTTACGGCGTGTAAAACAGTAACTGTTCTCTGCTGCAGACAAAGTTGCCGAGCCCCTTGATCCAAAGCCGAACGCACTGACCACTGCGCTATCCCGCCCATCTGTGCTGACTATACATTGAAACCGATATGGTTGTCGTGAAATACCTTTTTCAGTTTCAGCAAAATTCTAAAAAATAATCACAGAGTGAATTGTAAAGTATGATGTCTTCTTACTTGACTGAATATGATGATCAATTGCCATTTAAGCTGTTTTAAGACTGCAGACATGTTTTGAAGTACATGTAAGTATGCGCTTAACATTCAAGATTAACGAAATGTTCATGTTTACAAGCACTATTTCTCTAACGAAAATATACAAATATCGATATAAATGGCTGTTATATTCATCATATCGATGGAGAAGGAATGTAATTTAGTAGCATGTTACACATTGTGGGATTTCCTTCAACAGCCCAACAGAAAATGAAGGGTTACCTCTAAGTTATGTCTTTTTGCATCTACAGAACAAATGGCATTATAATTTGACGTTGACATGCTTGGAAGTAAATATTTTAGAATATTTGTCTTGCAATTATGAATTATGTATTATTATCAACGATAAATCGACTGACAAATAAGAGATCAAGGGAATTTCAACCCAACTGAAGCTGCTTACACCATTACATGAATATACATGAACTTTTCACTTCATTTTGATAAAATAAAATTAATTCGATTACTCGATCATAAAAATGATTCATATATGTATGTATATATCATTCTATGACAGTTGTCACCATCAAAACGTTTTTAATTTTGTTAACACACTCGAATACTGGGAATGACCATCAGTGTAAGACAACGTTGAGAGATATCGTTAGATTCCAGATCCGACAAAGACGTTTCAGCAGTTGGTTGAATATATAGGTTTGTTGAACCTTAATCAATTTATCAAAAGAACAATTTTATTTACTATCAACATCAGACATTTTTTATTGCTTTTATGAACTATATTTGTGTTTGTCATAAAAAAAGAGGTGAGGTGAGGTGAGCTGGGGTTAAACGCCGCTTTCAAGAGTATTTCACTTATATCGCGGCTGCTAGTATTACGGCACGGAGAAAGCCCGCAACACAACGTGGCTATGCATTGCGGCGAAACCTGCGAGCAACGGCTTGAACTAGCGTCATAAAAAGGAACTCTTATGGACATATACTTGTGCATAATGCATGTGATTTCAACATTTGGTATTGACAAGAATACAGAAACATTACACATATAAACTATAAACATAAACAAAGAAGACGTTATAAAAATAAGTTTGAAACATATAACAAGGTTACATTTGGGTTAACAGTGTCTTCAAAAGTACACGGATTTGTACTATTGAAGGTAGTGTTATACCAAATATAACCTTGTTATATTTGGTCACTATCTAAATGGCATGTATTTCTAAAGTTTGAAACAATAACAGACCATTAGAAATACTTGCCATTTAGATAGTGAAGAAATATAACATGGTTATATTTGGGATAACACTGAAGTTGACAGTTGAGGCGAAATGGTCGTGTGGTAAGCTGTTGGTACAGTCAATGCTGGCGATAGTTGCCTTACTCTGAGGGCGTGGGTTCGAATCCCGCATGGCACTCGGCCCGAAAAAGTACAAGAATTTGCTATTGAAGGTAGTGTTTTCCCAAAATATAACCATGTTAAATAACAGACCATTTAATGCATTAACAACCCTGCTCCATCATTATACGTGCATCCGCTACCCTACTGTATACCCAAGTTCCCCGAGTCCGATTATTGTCGTATGACTATGCATAACCAGTCAATGAAACAACTTTCATTCGAAAAATATATGCAGTATCAGGATGAGAGGACATGGTATTTCCTGGTTGAAAATATGCATGACATTTGTGGCCATGGGTTAACAATCTGTAGCAAAATGTCGGTTATTGCGCTTAACTGATCAGGGTCTTGCTGCAGATTAATTACACTGATTGAGCAGGATGTGTAGTAACTGACATACAACAGTATTGTATAGGTGTTTTCATATCACATTCTGTATCACCCCAATATCAGCCCGAGATCTGATATAAAAACACCCATATCATACTATGTTCATCATATACACTTACCAAAAATTCAATTAAACATTCATAAACTTTAATTCATGAATACACCCCGGCCAAAAGAAACGCCTACTTTATGTTCCTTAACATGAAAGATGCAATACTTTCTTAAATATAATTAATGGCGGTCTCCACGTTATGCTGAAGCAATAACTAATATGAACGTCCATTGACATCGTGGAAAACTGATTTGAGTCAATAACCTTCATGAAAACCACGCCCATTGAAGACTGCTATTTTCGGTTGATTCACTTGCGCATCTTAACCACATACATTTGTAGCATAATCACCACTTTAACGCGAATGCGTGCCTGCATTGTTGCTCGTGGATGTATGAACATCTTTTTAAAATGTTTTTTTCTGATCAAGCACTGATCGAAAACTGAACAATTATTGTTTTCTTATTTCAACAATCGCCCTTCTATCGTGACATGAACTTCTGAAATTCAAATATATAATGCAGAAATGGTGCAACTTCATTATGTAATAATATTGCTAAACTGTTCATAACAGTTTTTACAATATCTGATAAGACATCTAGTAGGCGTTTCTTTTGGCCGGGGGTGTATATTAATTCGATCTATCATGACAACACATACCTTACTCAGAAAATTTCCTCCTGTCACCTGTGTTTTTCTTACTATTTTTGTATTTCGCATATTCTCTGTATGCATGTCGATTACTATTCAATGATGGTGTCAAGCTGACAAATACGGTTTGCAAATAACTGCGGCGTTTTTCAGCGATGTCCGCCATGTTGAACGTATGATGTGCAAAGGAAGACAACTCTAAATTCCTCGTGACTTTGATCTATTTGTCTCGTACGTTACCAAAAGTTCGAGGTTCAAGTCCCTTGACGACGGGCTGATACAGAGTTTTGCCCTTGACGACGGGCTCATACAAGTTATCTGCCCGCCGGACTGATACAGGGTGTTTGGTAGAGGGTCTACCATACATGCAAAATCTTCGCATTTATAAGCAGATATATGAAACATAGAATCTACAAGAATGCATCAAAGTTATACCTACACATATTAACGCATGTAGGTTAATTTCTCATATTTTGTACTAGAAATCCTTTTAAATATCAGACGTTTATTGTTATAAGTTCATTAGGATTTAGCTTCCAAGAAGGTAAACAACGAATTGACTATGTGACTAACAAATGTCTACTTGACATACATATTTGTTAGAGCTCATTTAAATGTTCTACAGCCTGCCATGAACTCTATCCTTGTAAATTTGTCTCATCAGCAGTTTTTAAAGTCCATTGAACACTTTCATTAATTTTGCGTCAGGCACATGTCTAATTGATTTTTAAATATGTTTAGGATGCAACTATTAATCCCATTTTGTTGGCAGGAAGCTATCGCATTTTAACAAATGTAACCGAAACGTGTCATCACCATAGTCAATCTGGATTTAGATGTTTGTAAGTTATTCCGCGACATGCACTGGTTCAATCAATCTGTTACTTTTGGGTGTTTAACAGAACATGTGAAAATAGATACTATGTGCATGCGTGATAAAGTCTTTGATAAAACTAGTTGGTTTATTTATGTAAAAACACATGGAGGGAAATCGAAAGAAACAGTGTTTTTTGCCAGTGGTGACACCGACATTATTATCCAATGTGATCTTTATTCATTTGTAACTACTTTAAACATGTTAAGGCGATACTTTTATCTTGATATAATTACTACACGAAACACGTTTGAATTTATCGTGTTTGTAATTAATTACGGCTTCTATCCAAATGTTTATCCTTTTTTGGTAGATTTTCACATAAGTGTGGTGGACAAAAGGTTTGGTAATTACACACTGAGCGTCGTTGATAGCTTTGGCTGTGGAACTTCAGTAAGCACTGTCAATAATCAAGTTTAATAGTTTGAAAAATCAGAATAAAAAACCTTTCTGGTTTGGTAAGTTGATTAATCTCATTTAAAAAAAACGTTAATGAGCAGAAAAGCAGTGCTAAGCATGTATAATACCATTCGTATGGAGATTGCCGAAGATAACGTACATGTTATTGATCCAGTGGGATTTTAACTTGTCGATTTAATGACTACCCAAGTCCTAATAGTGACCAAGGAGGGCACATTTGAAAACCCAATTTTCTATCAAGCTTTGTTTTTGCATCGTGATTTTTATATGTTTGAGGTATGTGCTCTCATGTTGTATAAACTGCTGTTATTAAACATTTATCAAATAGTTCACAAGAATAACACATCATTATGAAAGGTGCATATATCTCATCGTGAAGTTAATATTCGGTCGGATGTTTATCATACACATTCGATTTCTGGATGTTTCGAAATGAAAGGTCTACTCGAACGTTGAGTTAGAAGATAGAATACAAGATACCAGCCTTGAAATGTAATGTAATGTACAACGTTTATTATTTCATATTGATTCACATGTACGTCTTATTTGATTTAGATAAGATAAAGTCAGTTATATATGTTTACGAAAATTGAGAGTCATAAATCATATGACATGATATCTTATATAATTCTAACCTTGGAACATCTTATATTTTATAATAAATTTCAGATTTATATGTGTTATGTGATACGAACAAAGTATTGAATAACAAACGTATTACAATATTTTGAAAGACGCTAAGGGATCTTTTAATTAATTTCAATCACGATTTTCTGATATTGTGAAATAAATTCTGGTTGTGATTACGAAATTATGTTTGCAGGTTCTACATTTTCTTTGTTTATTTTAAGCATGTAACACATTTGTTGTAAGCCAGTCAGCACAGGGCCAGTATAATACAAAACTGACATTTTGAATTTATGTTTATTTAATTGAATACACAATCATTCAACAAAATATTTGAAATAAAAGTAACATTAAGATTGGAAATGGGGTTTGTCAGTTGACAGACGAAACATCTACTTGGCGAATGATAAGTTGTTAGAGATACAGTTATCCAATCAATAAAGTTACCCCGTTTCGCGAAACACACGCGAAACACACGCGAAACTCACGCGTGTGTTTCGCGAAATTTTCGCGTGTGTTTCGCGAAACTTTCGCGTGTGTTTCGCGAAACTTTCGCGTGTGTTTCGCGAAACTTTCGCGTGTGTTTCGCGAAACTTTCGCGTGTGTTTCGCGAAATTTTCGCATGAGTTTCGCGTGTGTTTCGCGTGAGTTTCGCGTGTGTTTCGCGTGTGTTTCGCGTGTGTTTCGCGTGAGTTTCGCGTGTGTTTCGCGTGAGTTTCGCGTGTGTTTCGCGTGTGTTTCGCGTGAGTTTCGCAAAACTTTCGCGGGAGTTTCACGAAGATGTAAAGGTAGTAACATACGAAAGTGCAAGTGTACAATTTTCAGATTTGTTTCCAGTTTAATTTTTTACATGTTTGTACATTATAAATTATATTCATGTTTCTAAATGAACATCCGTTTACCAGTTCATTTAAGGCAGGTGCAAAATGTTCTTAAACATATCAACTCAATTGAAACAAATAAATCAGTTACGGCATTGGTATAAATGTGAATCGATATTCAATCAGACAATCTACATACAGCAATGACATGTTTGTTTCTGATATAACAAACTCCGGTACAATGTAAAAATGTATTTATAGACAGGCTGAATTCAACGCCACGAAGGCCATGCTCGAAGCGCAAACACATTGTTGCCCTAATGTAAAGACTAACATCGTTTCTTTTCCATTCTCATCTCACTGGGAGTATGCAACCTAGCTGCCATTTAAGGCGATTCTAAAGGTTCCCCTCCATATCAGGTACCATGTGGTACTGCCAGGGAGAACAGAGACACGTTTTTTTAGAACTCATGTCTCTGTGTGGGGAAAGGAATCAACCCTACAAACTCTCGGTTTATCCAGCAATGCAGCGGGTAACCCGCCCTTTCTGGCTGCACTTCAACGATAGCTGTCAATTTAGCTATACACAGGACCAAGTGCCACCATGTAACAAACAAGTAATTATTGGAACTAATTCGTATTTCTGTAAAAGAAATAACTTTAATTCCTACATATATGTAAATCTCAACTGTTCGGAAATGCAAACGTATTGTAAGTGTTGTAAGACGTTATTATACATTCTTCACTTGGTGATTAATGATACTATACAATCCGTTCTGAAAGGCCAATAAATATTTAGGATTACCTATTGTAGTTTGAATTTGCAGTCACTGCAGTCGCCAGGTTGTCGAAGGCGATGTTTACTTTCTAGTACAGTGTCCTTAATATTCAAATCTCCGATAGTACCTATTTCAAAACGTGTGTATTTTATACCCAAGGTTCACCCAGATATCAGACATTGAACAAGCTGCATTTCTTTTAAATATTGAAAATATTGTTAATTCACTGGCCACTTAAGTTAGACGTATGTATTGGCGTAAGTTATTGTCTCAATGATAAGAAAATAACACTGTCGACAGTAAGCGCCGGCATTCATGGCATGTAACTGAAACAGCTTTTATAAACGGCCGATATCTCTTCTTTAGTTGATCATATAATATATATCTGGTATACACATTCTTTTGTGTATATTAATGACCATATATCCTAGTATATTTATACATTACACGTGTCAAGAAGCATGTTCTCACTTCTTAAAATCTATCATACATGTACTTATAGTATTCTATTCTATATTTTATTCATTCAGCCACGTGACTATATGATGTGTGTAATTCAGTTGGTAGAGTCCTTGACATACATACAGACAGACAGACAATGATTCCCACGTAGACTTGAAGTTGATGACCATAAATCAAATCTGGTTGATGGTGCCTACCAAAAGACTTTAAAAGATTGGAGTCGATTCATCCTTGCTTGACTCCCTCTCCCCCTCTCCCCCTCCCCCCTCTCTCTCTCCCCCCCCCCTCCCTCCCTCCCTCCCTCCCTCTATCTCTCTCTCTCTCTCTCGCTCTCTCTCTCTCTCTCTCTCTCTCTCTCTCTCTCTCTCTCTCTCTCTCTCTCTCTCTCTCTCTCTCTCATGATTTCAACAATTCACTTAACAACACCATCTGCCTTCAACGGTAATTGCAGTCAAACAACAATATTTACTATGATTCCTTATAAATATAACACTTAAACGTTCAGAGATGTATGTGTAATTTATTTGTTTTATAATCCAACAAATGGAAAATGTATAATAAATAAAAGTATCCACATACTTAAAATAAATTGATTTGAAACAAATATCAAACCATCAATCCATACTATCTAAGCTAAATTCTATTAAACGTTTTCTTTGATTTAAGATTTCCTGTATATAATCTCTCCCCTTCGACGAGACTGACTAGGCTAATCCTAATCCCAGATAGACAAGATTAATTAATCCAGGGCTTGTAAGCTAGGAATAACCGCTATGTGTGTGGATAAGAAGTAATAGCCACGTGGTTATAAACACACTTCTCATCTGTAGTTTAAGACCACTGGACCATGCACGCTCACACTGACAGCCCACCTAGTTTGTTTTCACGCTCGTTAGATATTCTAATCCACGGGAATGAATCGGTCTTATGCAATAAAAAAAAGTCTCCAGGAGATGGCATCTGCACCTGTTAACGCTGTGTATTGAAGTTTAATTACATACTTTTCCGGCATTACAGTACAGTTCTGAGAATACGTAGCCCACCTAGTTTGTTTTCACGCTCGTTAGATATTCTAATCCACGGGAATGAATCGGTCTTATGCAATAAAAAAAAGTCTCCAGGAGATGGCATCTGCACCTGTTAACGCTGTGTATTGAAGTTTAATTACATACTTTTCCGGCATTACAGTACAGTTCTGAGAATACGTTAATGCATCAAGGACAGCAATGTCTTAAAGTGTAATTGTCTATGTTGTAACTTAAATGATATTCACAAATTTTTATTTATCACTAATAAATATGTTAGCATATTCAATTTCACGTGAGTTTAAACGACGAGAAATATCATTGCCATGACAATGACAGAAATATAACATGGTTATATTTGGGATAACATTTGTTAACATTTGTTATCCCAAATATAACCATGTTATATGACATGATTTTAGCACTTATGTAAGAAAATATTTAGCTTTTAGCGTCTCATAAGCTTTTAATGTCTCATAAGCGAATTTTTGCCTCGACACAAGGGTTTTATACTGTTGTAAAATGTATTGTATTTAAAATGTACTTGTGCGTGTGAGACTTTAATAAAGTATACACATATATTAGATAAATGGTACAAGAAATCACTTTCTATAAAGACAATGCCTGTAAATTCGCAATAAGGGAATATATTTTATTATATAGTCAATTCCATTTTATATACCTCGTTCCCCACAGTAGTGGTAAAGTGCATTTGAATCTTTATAAACATATGCAATGGGAATAGCGAGCTGGTTTATATCCTAATAGTATTGAATACTAACAATAAACTCGAAAAGTGCTTGTACATATTTGCTGCATCGTATAAATTAATACCAATAATTAACATTTGTATACCTATAAAAATGTATGTAAGGCTTTGTTACACAATTTTAGTGTTTAATAATTCTCTCGGTGCTTAACGATACTATAAATCAAAACATCAACTCAACAAATTGAAATAGATACACTTGAACACTTGAAGAATCAGGATATACCGTAAACTGATAAACTTGTTAACATTGTGAAGAAGGTGAATTCACTGAAAACTCCGAATATCATAGAGAGCTCGATTTTATGATAGTACTGTATCAATAATATACAAGTGACCTACGTGACGAGTTAAGGCGCCCTACCTCCTATCCAAATTCGAGGCTTGCTCAGTTTACACCCCAAACAAGCAGCATACATAAACGTGGATTACATTGGTCGCAAAGCGACATTACCATAAACCTTTCTATTTAAACCCACATTTGTACTTCTGAAATTTATAAAATTGATTATAGGTTACAATAGGTTTGTTTGTCCCAGGAGAGGCATTCATATAACCATTTCTGTTAATATTGTGGAAATACACAGTTTTCATCACAAACGAACCACATTTTTAATTGTTGAAATAAAAACAACAACATAAGGATATATAACTTCTTATTCTTCAATTGAGTTCCAGTCAAAGAAACCTGACTAATTACTTAAATCGCCTAACAGCGGCGACTTCAAAAGACACGTCATAAATTACCTAACGAGAGACAACGGTACAAAGTTATGTGGGAGGTCTGTGTATTTGGAATGCAATATACAGGACAGAATTGATGATAACATGTGATATACACATCAATTCCACAATTAACAGGAATTGTAAAAATCCTTTAATACTATCCTTTATACAACATCAAAACCACACGCGTTATTATTTGTAATTGCTCTTAAGGCTTAGATATCGATGAAGGAACATAGTTTAATTAGATTAAATAAATAATACATCTTTTTATGTGGTCGGAGAGATGTGCGGGTGGACGAGTGAAAAGTTAGAGTTTTCAAGTGAAAGCAAACTGAAGAATGTATCGTTTATGTTGACGGTGATATCAGTTTTAAGCGTGTATGTGGACGAGTACAAGTTATACATGTGTGTATGCAGAAGTACATATGAATGAGTAGTGTGATTTCTTACATGAGCCAAACGGTAGAACGGGACGTAATAAATTAAGAACTTATCGGAATTTTAAGAATCTGCATGTGTGTGACAGTTACAAATCACTTGTAATGTGTGTATAACGGACACTTTAGTAGCATATGTGCTTCGTCTTCAACGCAGTTTAAAAAATTGAACCATAGTTTTTTTTCTACAGGGATCCTCTCATATCGGCCAGTCTCTATCTCCAGGGGTGCCACAACGCATCTTAATATAGCTAGCGCACTTCGATGTGTGGTTTTAACAATATTTTTTTTCTAAAAAAGAAAGGGATTGGTAAACAGGCTAACAGCCTATCTTAATACCTCTCCCACTTCAATGCGTCCTTGGCATGTTGACATTGACATATTTATTCGCATCCATATGCATGTTTAATAGTCTTAAATGTGCGTAGTTTTCTGTAATCATCTACATTTAGTGCCTCATTCCAGGTAACTGTGTAACTTGAAAACATAGTTCTCCCACTGTGTTCACTAAGAGTTTCTTCTGTTCTCACATCTGTGTTGAATAGGTGATTTAAATTAATGTTCTAAAACTGTTCATAAAGTCTAAAATTCCAGTTTCGTTTTCTTCGTTAAAACTGCAATTTCATCTTCCCATAAAAAATATTCTATAACTCAACCGTCTCTCTGACATATTGTTCGATCGGTCGCATTTGCATTTGCAAACGGGAAGATATACCAATAAAGAGTGTGTTTTCAGTGTACTGCAAGTGTTCCTACTCACTCTGACTTCCCCTCCCCACTAATTGGTACCCTCATCCTGCATTTGTCCTCTCATCTGCCCCGCATGCTAATTAACTTAGCACTCGCTGGTTACTTACAGATCTCCTCCTTGTTATCACAACTCCACTCGTTTAAACCTTGTAATTCATTTTTATCTCATTTGATTGTGATTATTTTCTCTTTATCATACAAATATGTACCCTGTATAGTCTGCTATAAAACAACCTCTGCTATATGCTTGATGACAATATAAGGATCTATACCGAATCGTCGCCATTGTGAAATAAAGAATGTGATCATCCATAAAATATATTTGCCTTTGCTTGGTCATTGCCGTGTGTATGATGAGTTGAGTGAAACGTTGTATGAACATGTCTTTTAGGCTATCCCAAATTTACAGAGCACTATGATGAAGATAAATGTATTCTACTTTTTAAACATAGTGTATATTTTACTGCCAAAACCTGGATTTTATTCTTTCATCACTAAAACAGCCATTTGTAAGCACTTCGGTACATTCTACGAAACTTTACACCATTATATCTCATTACGACATTATACATATTATATTGTTTATATCACTGATTGTCGTCTCGCTCCAGATAATATCCAAATGATTTTCATGCCGGATTTCTCTGGCAAGTTTGATGACAGGAAACTGTCTTGTGCTGATTGTTTTATTGTGTTATGAAACGAAAGCCGATGTCAGTCTCTATAGCTACGATTTGTGTCTTCAAGCGGGATCGACACCCTTTTGGTCATCCAAGACAGATGGACCTGCGGCTGTGGTTTGTGTATACAAGGAATCATCCAGGGGTTATCAAAAGCGCGCGCGCGTGTGTATATGTGTGTGTGTGCGTGGTCAATTGTTTTTAACAATATAGCAGTTGATTCGTTTTTGTTAACTTATCCAATCGTTTCGTCTCATGGTAAACCTAGACATGACATAACAGTTCGTGTATTGTAAATATACCGTTAGTTATCGTATGAGATGTGTAATGCAAACAGCACTTGAGACACAGTTTATATAGTATCGCATCTAATACACATCTGGTCTTTGAAGGGCATTTAGAAATGGTATACATAAGAACAGGATACACATCTGTCAGTAATTTGCAAGTAATGATCGATTGGGAATAATATCGAACGGTTGAATAGACACATATGTCACATGTCAGAGGGGGAGTGACACGTGGTGGGACTTGTTCTCTTTGTCGTCTGCGTTAATTCGTGTGAGGTATTCGCTGGAAGATGCTGAGCAAATTTCTAGAGCTATGCATGCTGTTTTTAGAAATATGAGTTTGTTAGATATACCAATTGATTGTCAGTTTAAACTGTTCGACAACCTTGTACAGCCAATTTTGTTGTATGGATCCAAAGTTTGGGTTTCGAAAAGTGTGTTATTCTTGAAAGAGTACACTTGAAATTTTGTAATTAAGTAAAACAGTCAACCCAAGATTATAGCGTATATGATGAATTGGGAAGATTGCCGTTAGATGTTCTTGTTAAGGTTCGAATCATATCATACTGGTGCAAACTTATCTCATCTACTCATACATGTACATTGTCCAGCATTTTATATAGACTTATGTTATCAATGACTGCTTGTGATCCAAATATATATTTACCTCTTATCAAAGTTATTAAAACTACCTTGGAAGGTACTGGTTTAAATTACATTAGGTTATATATATAAAAAAAATACTGCACAAACAGATTGTGGCATTAAGGTACCGTTAAATCTATATTATGTTACCAGTTTGTTCAACGCTGGAACAATTGTAAATCTACATCTTCTAAAGGCTACTACTATAATATTTTAAAACAATCCCCAAATCTAGAAACATACATGTACCTATTACACTTTCCATTAAATGTTTACAGTTGGTTTACTAGAACTAGAACTTGTAATCACGGACTTCCTATTGAAATTTGAAGTTGATATAATGTTAACTAAGAATATAGATTACGTACATTTTGTAAAAGTGCCCTCGGTAATGAGGCTCAGCTCCTGTTGTTTTGTCCATGTTATAATAATATAAGAAGGTCATTTTTACCACTTTATTATTGTAATAACCCTTCTAGAGATCAATTCATATCTCTTATGCTCTGTAAGCATAACGCACTACTGTGGAAAGTTTGTAACTATGTAAAAATCTTGTCTAGTATGCTCTCATAATAATATTGTAAAGTGTCGTTATTTCTCTATGTCACTTTTGTGAACTTCATTCATTCATTCATTCATTCATTCATTGACAAGAGTTCACAAGATTGTCGTGATAATAAAGAGCAGTACAGTATGCTAGGTTTCACTGTTAGTGACGGGACGAACGGAATATATTTCCGCCGGATAAAATCGATTTTGAATGCCTGTGATGACATATATCTCGTTACATGATATACACTGCTTCAAACATGAGAGTATGCTGCTTGATAGTCTTAAGGTATGTTCCAACACACATGAGGTGCTGCATTATTATTTCAAAGTGGTTTTCAGGACATACGGTTTGGTATTTAAAGTAAACTGATATGAAATATGGAAATTATGTTAGTGACATGGCGGCATGTACGTTCATTGACTTCAATTTGTTGACGCATCATTACTGCAAGACGTCATCGACGTCATATTCCTCTTTGAGTTAGTTACAAATATGATATTTCACAAATATATGAGTCACAGAACTGCCAAACAGTTTCTGTTTTCGGTTATTAATGTGTTACCAAGAACATTTATCAACTGTTAAGCATGACTCGAAACTATCAGTGTAGTTCCATATGCAGATACGCATAGAACTTTACTGTATTTACGGCTCTCTTATCTCATTTGAACGGGTTTTGGTTTGCAGTTCCATTGCATAACGTAGTTGTTTGATGTATTGAATTAATTGCAATTAGATAATCGTTCGTGATTTGATTGCCGACTTGCTGCGTGCCAACACACGGCAAGTGTTAATCAAATCACAATTTTTCAATTACAGTTAATGCAATACACATAACGTCCACATTGAAGGGAGGTAAGCCACATGCCACTGACTAATACTCTTTCCTTTTTCAGACATTGCCCACCTCCATAATGAAGAAAATGCATATACAATGTTTGCTTCATAAATAAATAAGCTCCTTACAGTTACACACCGCGATTGACGTTTACATGCCTCATTTACCCCATTCATTCAGCGAGTGTCGCTTATGTTTATCACTACAACTTTGATCACGGGAAACTAATTCCTATAACCACTCATTTGGATAGAGAGTCACTTAAGTATGGATAATACGACCTTTTGAAACCCACTTTATAGTAAATACTCACCATTTAGTAAACACATGTCGGATAAAAAGAACATAGTTACTTTACATAGTTATGATTTTGATACACTTTATTAGGAATGATTTCTAAAGTATTCTTACGCTGTCTGGCTGAACTTATTAAATTGTAAGAATCTATTTTCATATTAATAGTTAACTCATTAAGGCTGAGAGCTGCACATATGCGACAAATTAATTAGCTCCTCACAGCGAGTGAGCATAACGGAATAACTTAATCATTACCCGTAAACCATATAATATGTTTCAATTGTATTTTGAGTTCAGTAAATGAAGTGTCAGCTTGGGTATCTCATATAACAATACATCCGGTGTATTTAGTGATTTCTGTTGATTCATTGGCAATAAACGCAAGATGCTGTTTAGTTACGGGATTGATACTTACGCGAATACACATTCAATCAGAGTATAGAAATAACATATTTGACCTTGAAATAACAGTCTAGGGATTACAAATCAGACGGAGACACATCCTAATTGAATGACAGGTGACAGGTGCGTGACCGATGTAAAACAAGCATATTATTGGACAATCTTCTTCCTAAAGTCACGCCCCTATATGTAGCGTTTTATGCAATCATGTTTGAGCATCGAATGTCAATGATGTCTTGCGCATTTACTTCAAATACGATGTATGTTGAGCGATGAAAATAGTTTTATATTTCGAGGCGAAATGGTCGTGTGGTAAGCTGTTGGTACAGTCAATGCTGGCGATAGTTGCCTTACTCTGAGGGCGTGGGTTCGAATCCCGCATGGGACTCGACCCGAAAAAGTACAAGAATTTGTACTATTGAAGGTAGTGTTATCCCAAATTTAACCATTTTTTAATTTTATATGTTTCAAATATATTCAAGTATATAAACATCATTTATCTGTTTCGTTAGTCCTCGGTTTCAGTATTTCCCTTTCATGCTGGCGACCATCGCAAATCGCGTGTACCTCTCTGTGAAAGGCTTCTCAATAATCACAAGTCTACACAACATTTGTAAATAAACACATGTCGGTGAGAAATAGGATTATTAGGTGCGGACGTGTTTTAGGGAGCTCCGCCTGAACGTACTATAATCTAAGTCTCTGTGTGTTTTTCCTCATGGATTACCCCATATACACTTGGATCCTATAAAACATGTGACTTATGGACTTATATACATACTTTCTGAAAAGAAATGTATATTCATGGACAGTGAAACGAGGTAACTATATACCACTTTTGTTGACGTGAACATTTTGTAATGGATGCCTCGATAACTACGTCCCCAACTGCATATTCAACACAGAAACCAGATACCCAAGACTATGATATTCTTAAGACTTTGAAAGATATCTTTGGAGAAAATGACAGAAAAACATGTGAGCGATTACTCGCTAACCAATATGGCGCCGACGATGCAGGTTTGAATCATATTCGACAATGCATGTATGATATAGGGAAGTCGGATCACACTGATTTTCCAGAAGGTATTCTCATTAAGAGAGTAAAGAGACATGGACAAGCGAAATCTGTCATTGAAAAATATGCGTCTGACGTATATCTCTTGTACAAATTTATTCATGGAGTTATACCTGCTCATGTGATTCAAACGGATGTGTTAAGCAGATGTAAACCTCATCCAATTAAGCAGGGACAAAGTGAGATGAATAGTGATGACAAGGATATTATGTCAAACTTGCTATCAAAGATGTTATTTATACATGAGGACATGAACAGAAAATTTGAAAGTGTGTGTAAAATGATTGACGTCTTTCAAGGTATGTACAGCAAAGACATGCTTAATCTCATTAAACAGTATGAAATAAAAGACAAATTGTGTGAAAACAATGTAGCTGATATTGCCAAACTTCGTGCAAACGAAAGTCATCTCAAATCCGAGATTACGATGCTACGTAATCAACTCAAGACAAAGGATAGTGAACTCAGGCAGTACAAAGACAACATAAGCTCATCAATTAACACCATTGACAAGAGCGTACGCGCTGTCGATGGTAAGATTGACTTGATGAACACTCGTAACAAGCTTATGTATTCTGAAGCTGTCAAGAGGGACGCTGTTGATACTCATATCCCCGTCAGCCCAGCTGTTACCAGACAGAGTCAACAGGCCAGTCAACGACACGCCAGCCCTGACGTGAACACACGAGACTGCAGAATGGATGCCAGCGGTGATGATGACGTCATTATCATGAACGACAACATGGAGCAGAACAACGCCGACGAGGACGCCAGCCATGCTGACAACGATGGATACAGTGGCGATGAATCCCGCTCCGATGATCACAGGACAACGACCAAGAGAAAGGTGACCTTCAATAACGAATGGTCAAGGTCATTCAGCGGAGTGTCAAGAACGCGTAATAAACGGTATGTACTCAGCTACGTGCTTGCTGATAAACCGTTTGACGTTGTGAAGGACTCGATCATTAACTATGCAAAATCACGAGATGTTGTTATAACAAACGTGTCATTAATGAAACATTGGGACACAGGACGTAACGCAACCTATACCATCAGAATAGCTGTTTCTAGACAAACTGTTCAAAATCTTCAAGGAGATTTCTGGCCTGAGAATGTCCTAAGTCGTGAATGGGTTCCCCGACAAGCGTGGTACAACGAACACACTCGTTCATGACTTTAACAACCATGTATGTTTTTAGCTTGTGTTATACTGCAATGATACTTCGCATTGCTACGTGGAATGTTCGAGGAGTTCAGAACTGTCTCTCTGATATAAAGTTCAAACTAGAAAGTTGCGATGTCATGGCTGTTAGTGAACACTGGCTTGACCCATCTCAAAGCCATATGCTTGACACCCTGCACACTGACTTTAAAGTATTTACTAAATTCCATGTTGAACACTCATCAAAACGGGGTGCAGGCGGTGTTGCTCTTTTTGTGAGAAAGAGCTCGTTCCAAAGCATTGTTAGTGTGGATATTGTCTTAAACAATCATATCATTGGTGCCAGATTAACCAGAGACGATACACCCCTCTACATTATCGGAGTCCGCCTGCCTTCATCAAACGTTCTTGATAGTGTGTACTTTGATGCAATGTACGATATGTTAGATACATATGATGAATGTTCTCAACTTGGTACAACTGTCTTACTTGGTGATTTAAATGCCGATATATGTACACACAGTACTTTAAAACGAAGAGCAAAGACTTTATCAAACGCTCTCTTAGAACGTAATCTTATTTCAGTTGTACCACTGGATCTCAATACTGCATATACATTTAGAAGCAAATGTGGTACTGTCAAAAGTATGATTGACTATGTTTTCATAGACCTTGATTTCCGAAGTAGTGTTGTAGGCTATTACATAGATACAAGCGTCCCATATTCTGTGTCTGATCACAACCCTGTATTAGTTTGTCTTAATATGGACGCTGGTTATGTAAGCTATCAAGGTGAACGCCTTAGTTGGCGGAAAGCAAATTGTACGGATTTTATGTTATATCGGTATGAAACCGAGAATTATTTTAGAAATGTACAGTTTGATGTTTCCAATTTTTTATCTCCTGATGAATACATAGAGTATCACAGTAGCTATATAACAGAATGTCTTCATGCTTCAACTCTACTGGCAATTCCTACTTCTAAATTTCAAGCGCAACTAAAACCATACTGGAAAAAGTATGAACTGAAAGAACACCATGACCATATGCGCAATTGTCGTAAACATTGGCTTTCAAACGGCAAAAGTCACAATTCAGATGATAAATATTTTATTGCTTATAAAGAAGCGAAACGTACATTTCGAAAACACCATCGTTCTGCTAAGCAAAGTTATAAACGTGATCAGTACGATGAAATTTACCAAGCAGCTGAAGTTGACATTCATGAGTACTTTAAAGCTACGAAAAGATCAAAACGTAAAAGAGAAAAGACTCAATCTCTTGTGTATAAGGGTGACTCCTGTGACACGCAGGAAGGAATATGTGATCTTTTTGCCAAATACTTTAGTGACCTGGCTGTGTCTCAGGACCAAGGTTATTTTAATACAGACTTTGCTGATCATGTTGATGAGTTTGTGGAGAAAGTTGTATTTAACCCTGTTAATGACGAAAGTGATTCAGTCATTGCCCCTCCATTTACTAAGGATGAAGTACTTGTTTCTGTTAAAGTCCTTAAAAACAACAAGTCTCCAGGACCAGATGGTATCTCAAATGAGCACTTAAAGTATGCTGGTCGATCTCTTATTGACCATATTGTATCACTTTTTAATGCTATTGTACAGTTTGAGTATGTACCAAATGTATTTCATGTTGGTAATATTTTACCCATCCACAAGGGCAATGGTAAAAACAAACAGGATCCATGTAACTATAGAGGTATCACCCTTACTCCTGTTCTCTCAAAATTACTTGAAAGGCTACTGCTGAGGAGAATTGAAACATGGACTAAAGTTGCAAATGATTTCCCCCATCCGCTTCAGTTTGGCTTTAGAAAGGGTGCGGGTGCAGAGACAGCAGCGCTTACTTTAACAGAAAGTATTGCTTATTATGTAGAAAGGGATTCACCTGTGTATTGTGCTTTCCTGGACAATGAAAAAGCATTTGACAGAGTTTGGTTAAATGGCCTTTTCTATAAGCTTTACAATTTTGGCATTTGTGGTAAACTGTGGCGTCTTATATACACCATGTACACGTCAATGAAATCATGTGTCAGCATTGGTGGATGTACTTCTAATGTTTTTTATGTAAAACAGGGCGTAGGTCAGGGTCGAGTCTTATCAGCCTGGCTATTCACTCTATATATTAATGACTTACTACACTGTATCGTTGACTCCGGTCATGGCCTCTGTCTACCATGGGGTAAAACACCAGGGGTACTATTAGCTGATGACTTATCTCTGTTGAGTACATACCCTGTGGGACTCCAAAGTTTGCTAGATCGAGTAAACAACTATGCCAACACATGGCATTTGCGTTTTAATGCTTCAAAGAGTTTGTTTTTCGTATTTGGAGATTCAAAAAGATATGTCCATCCCAATATATTCATTGGTGAGAAGGAAATACCTTCATCTACGCATGTAAAATTTGCTGGTCTACACATGTATTCTACTGGTAGAACCCTAGAACGCACACAATCTGTATGTGAAAGACTAAGGATTCTCTTTAATGCCAATAAGAACCACGGCCTGTTTTTTGGTGGTCTTAACCCATTAAGTTGTATACGCATTTGGGAAAGAGTAATTCTACCATGTGGTTTATATTCATGTAATGTCTGGGGCTGTCTACCAGAAAAGGAATATGATATGCTGGACAATGTTCAAAGCTATTTCTGTAAGAGTATCCAGGGCCTTTCAAAACGTGGATCATCCACAATCGCCAGAGATACTCTCGGTATCGTCACATTACGTAGATATATACACCAAAAGTCCCTAATATTTCTGGGAAAACTGTTTAATAGCAATATAAAGCTTGTTTTTAAGCAAATACTTGTCCATAGGTTGTGTCAGTACAGACATGCACCATTATTGGAGAGGAATCGTTATTGCAAGTCATCGGCAGTATTCCACATGTTAAATCTTGTAACTATGTATGATTTAGATCTGCAAGTACATGATTATGTAAACAAATCCTCATTCATCACGAAGTCTGAGTGGTCTGTACTAGTAAAAGAGAGAATACTTAAAGCTGAAGATTCATATGTATCATCTGTGATGAATTTGAGACTAAATCTCGAAAGATATAGTACCATAAGATATCCCAGAAACGTTCACAGATTGTGGTTTGCTTGCTATAAAATGCCTGAAAGCTTTAATGATATTGCTGCTCTTTTACGTATTAGTACACTTTGTATTCAGTCTCATATGTGTGAATGTGGCACTGTTGCCTATGATATCGTAAAACATGTATTACTTCATTGTTCACTCACACAAAACAGTAGAAACCATTTGATTGACTCACTTGTTGACATGCTTGATGTTGATACATTTGTAAATCTATGGAATGATGAAGACCAATTTGTGTCATTTATGCTTGGTGGTCAATCAAATGTATATGTTCAACAGCTTGATCAAGAAACGTGGTTTCGTTGTATCAAACTGATAGCAAAATCTGTAAAAACCTGGCTGCCTCCCTTGAAATATATGTTGTAACTTAGCCACTCTGTAACCTGTATATACGTGTTTGCCATGAGGGCATAACTTATTGTATCTTCGATTTCGGAGGAAAATAAAGAATATCTATCTATCTATCTATCTATAATATGTTTCAATTGTATTTTGAGTTCAGTAAATGAAGTGTCAGCTTGGGTATCTCATATAACAATACATCCGGTGTATTTAGTGATTTCTGTTGATTCATTGGCAATAAACGCAAGATGCTGTTTAGTTACGGGATTGATACTTACGCGAATACACATTCAATCAGAGTATAGAAATAACATATTTGACCTTGAAATAACAGTCTAGGGATTACAAATCAGACGGAGACACATCCTAATTGAATGACAGGTGACAGGTGCGTGACCGATGTAAAACAAGCATATTATTGGACAATCTTCTTCCTAAAGTCACGCCCCTATATGTAGCGTTTTATGCAATCATGTTTGAGCATCGAATGTCAATGATGTCTTGCGCATTTACTTCAAATACGATGTATGTTGAGCGATGAAAATAGTTTTATATTTCGAGGCGAAATGGTCGTGTGGTAAGCTGTTGGTACAGTCAATGCTGGCGATAGTTGCCTTACTCTGAGGGCGTGGGTTCGAATCCCGCATGGGACTCGACCCGAAAAAGTACAAGAATTTGTACTATTGAAGGTAGTGTTATCCCAAATTTAACCATTTTTTAATTTTATATGTTTCAAATATATTCAAGTATATAAACATCATTTATCTGTTTCGTTAGTCCTCGGTTTCAGTATTTCCCTTTCATGCTGGCGACCATCGCAAATCGCGTGTACCTCTCTGTGAAAGGCTTCTCAATAATCACAAGTCTACACAACATTTGTAAATAAACACATGTCGGTGAGAAATAGGATTATTGAATGTTTATATATATGACTATCTCTGAGAGTTTACTTCTGCTAAGGATAGAGCGGATAGGTTATTTCATCTATGGAATGATAGTGCATGGTCAGTTTAATGGTAATAAGTTGCGGACTTACCGCTTATTTACACATTCCCTAAATACTGAATCTTATGTTTCAGCTTCTTTTCAGCGTTCACACCTCAGTATACTCAGCAAATTACGATGTGGCACTTTCCCCTTAGAAATAGAATTAGGTAGGTTTTCCCGTCCTAAAGTACCTCTTGATCAAATATTATGTAAATTCTGTAACAGTAACTGTACAGAGGATGAAATTCACTTTCTCGCTGTTTGTAATTTTTACTCAGATTTAAAGTATGAATTTTGGAAATCTGTATCTTCGGCTGACCCTTCCTTTCTACATCTCAACCCGACTGACCAGGCTGTATATTTATTATCTAGCAGTAGGTTATGTAAGCCACTGGTTGCCTCAATATACAGACGGAGGTTGCGCCTCACTTAATTTTAATAATTCCATCCTTGTATATGCAATGTTTTATATCCATATTCATCTATATTTTAATATGAACAAAGTAATATGGTGC
Organism: Gibbula magus; assembly: GCA_936450465.1. Classification (NCBI taxonomy): domain Eukaryota; kingdom Metazoa; phylum Mollusca; class Gastropoda; order Trochida; family Trochidae; genus Gibbula; species Gibbula magus. The sequence continues at coordinate 18,261,064 of OW388300.1, read as the reverse complement.
CTCATAGGCCTTTGTAGACCGGGTGCTATCTTTTTATCTTCAATGTTTTTATATCATGTGAATATTGTTACATTATGCCATATGTGAAATGTATGTATGCACGTGACACCGAAATAAAATACTTTTCCTCTTTCTTCTCTTCTTCTTCTATAACGTGTTTTTTTGTTTTCACTGTCGGCGGTAGATATAAATAATACACACTTTAAACATATTCATAAACTTGCTGGCATTATTTTAGTGTTCAATAATACCCTTTTCCCTAAATTCCCTAATTGTAAAATGAAAACTTTCACACTGTTATAATAAAAGTATTTTTGTCTCGTCTAATACATACAAAATATCCAAATTTTAAAAACATGTAACTATACTAAGTGACAAACAGTTACAAGTGATACAGACCAAGAATAAATATAAATGCAGGTAAATAAAGACGGTCAATTTTTTCACATTGATTAAATAGATATCTTACAGGATGTTAAGTTTGGCAAACTTATCACAGCACTGTATATATCATAATTGTTCATCTGTAAGATCTGACAATATATAACTAGCAAGCAGCAAATAAATTCAATATCGGATATCTTAATGTTACATCATTTAAAATAGTTCCGTATCACCCATTTCCTGTCTACTTTTGATCGTTATGCAAGACACAACAAACAATCAGTCATGTTTATGACATGCCACTCGCTCTCGCTAAATCAGAGGTGACGAAGTCTAATTGGTCTCGCTGCACCCAGGTGCTAGTGGAAATGGCGGGCCAGGCGTTGAGCTGTTAATTACCTGTCGGCGTTAATGAGTTAATTATGTTACCTATTCAAATATGAAAGCATAACTCGCGCTCATAGACATTTAATATACCATATACATTGAAATTTGAACATGTCACTGTCGTAACACTTTTTTTAAACCCTTTACTACGTTGTTGCAAAACATCTGGCATATCAAATGTATTTCAAATGTATTAGACATGAAATTATCACATGTGTACGAGAATTCAGTTTCTTATGATCAATCGGCAATTAAACAAGGTAATATATCTGTTACGGTACTGAAACACATTCAATCAGACTATAGTAATGATATAATATTTGACACATCTGCTACATCTAGTCTCTCTCCAATCTCAAGCATAAATACCACGCATCCACGGGAAAATGTTTTTCAAAGACATATGAAATGAAAACATTCGAAATTTTCGCGAAACACACGAGATACTTTCGCGAAACACACGCGAAACTCACGCGAAATTTTCGCGAAACTCACGCGAAACACACGCGAAATTTTCGCGAAACACACGCGAAATTTTCGCGAAACTCACGCGAAACTTTCGCGAAACTCACGCGAAACTTTCGCGAAACTCACGCGAAACTCACGCGAAACTTTCGCGAAACTCACGCGAGATTTTCTCGAAACTTTCGCGTGAGTTTCGCGTGAGTTTCGCGAAATTTCGCGAAACTTGGTACTTTCTTTATTGGACAACTGTAGCAAAGAACTTGTGTAGGTAACAAAATGTTGATAAATGCGAAATAAAAGGTACATTGTAAATGAATAAAACCAGAGCCGTTGGCGCTGCAGCTCAACAGTTTTAAAACAGTCACAGGACAAAAAGAGGTGGGATCCGCCAATGTTTAGGAGAATCCGGAAATCGGATTCCTCCACATTTTGTCCTGTGAGTGAACTAAATAGGTTTCAAATGGGAAATTTACCAGAAATATTTATTAGTGGTTCATATAAAGCAAATTTCAAGTAATTCAAATAATGAAGAAGAAATGAAACGAAGTTGGAGCTGCTAAATAGGGTTTAAGGTTGTGGCCAATGTGACCCACATGTTGGGCCTCAGAGTTAACAAATATATATTTGATATTCCCCACTGGCGAAGGAGTCCTTACGAAACACACCAGCTTTCTATGGCTTTTCACACTGGAAAAAAATATGAAAATATGTGTAGTTTGTGACCTCTATAACCCATATTTAAGGCCACATGGTCACCAAATCTAGAATTTATAATCCCAAGTGGCCAAGGAGTCTGAACACAACATTTCAGCTCCCTTGAGCATTTCGTACTGACAAAGATGAAATGTATTTGTTGTTTCTTATCCATTTGACCTATATCTGGAGACACAGGTTCACTAAATCTACCATATACAATTCCAATTAGCTAAGGCGACTTTCATCGAATTTCAGCTCTGACGAGTCGGTGGTTCTGGAGAAGACGTTGAAAAAGTGACCAGTTTACTTTTGGACGGACGGACGGATGAAAGGACTAAACATTCAACATGACAAACAACTACCCATCGATCACTGGTTTCTACTTGAAAAAAACATTAACTGTGGGTAGTTTATCACAAGAAAGAAAGGAATATGACAGAGTTAAGACAAGAAGGAAGTATCTGTATCAAATATAATGTCACAATCTCCTCTGTTCTGTTACGTCTCTCTGTGTTGTGCTTGAACTAGCGCAAGTTGAACGAAAATGTTAATTTGAAATGATAAATTAAGACAATCAGGCAACCGATGATTATTGTCGATCAACCTCTGGCAGTGGTTTGTAGGGCCACTACACATTATTCCAGAGGTAAGTCGACATATAAAGTGAGGTGGGTTGAGGTTTAACGCCGCTTTCACGAGTATTTCACTTATATCGCAGCTGCTCGTATTATGGCAGGGAGAAAGCCCGCAACGCCTTGTGACTATGCATTGCTGTGAAACCTGCGAGCATCGGCTAGAACTAGCGAAACATGGGTGGTACTTCGCTGAAATTCAGTGTAGCATTGCATCCAAACCTTACTGCGCGTAGAACAGTTCTCTACTGAAGACAAAGTTGCCAGGGATAGTCGAACCCCGTACCTCTTGATCCAAAGCCGAACGTGCAAACTACTGAGCTATCCCGCTCTCTACAGATAAGACTCGGTGAATAACTGAATATTGAACAGCTGGAATATTACTTATTTTTCTGACTTCTGATAGTAATCAGCGGAACTGAAAGTTAAACATTTAACCAAATATAAACAAACAACTCAAGTATATGAATGGAATAATCACAAGAAGATGCGTTTGTTAAACACTGATATCCCTGGATAAAGAAAAGTTTGAAGTCATAATGTCAACGATAAGTACTGATAGTCCATTGGAATAGGAAAGGTTAGGTTTCAAAGGTTCGAACCTGGTTCCTGTGGGAAAGTCAAGGCCACGAGGTTAAATATTATAACCTCATCTGACGATCATCATCGTCATCGATCATCGATATGCACATATGCCAAATATCAAACATTATTGCCAAGGTTAAACTTTTAACTTGCGTCATGGTCACGAGGTAAAACATGCTAACTTCATCTGAAATGTCTCATCACAATAGATGCACATATTAAGTATCAAAGGCCTATCACTGACCAATCAAAACTTTATTGCAAAGGTTAACGTTTTTCGGACAAATAGACGGACAAACTGACAGAAAAGTTAAAAAAAGAATATATCTCCGATTTAGGACATTAAAAAATACTCAAACCGTTTCATGTATCTAAGGCTTTCGTCAATGTCATACATCATGTATTGTGAGCAACCAGCATAGGACAAAAAGTGATGTTATCCATTTTCATGATCCTCCCAAATTTTGCTCGATCCTGAAGTATCCGGCTGAATCCGGAAGTTCCGACAAGCGGATTCCACCACATTTTGTCATGTGCAGTCGCCAACATTTGTATTTGTGCTTCAATACTGGTTGATGTTTCTGCATAGCTTGTCACGAACATCCTTCACTTGATCAGAAAATCAATGCTTTCTACTTCAGAACCATCATCACTGAGAGGTAATTGTAGGACAGTAACGAATATTGCCAGGCTGACTACATGAGACTAGTGTCGGTGTCACTTGAAGTGTCTAAAGAGGCTACACTCCAATTTCAGTCTTATTTGAGATTTGTCAACAAAATTGCTTATGTTACAGCCAGGTCAGTTACACTGGAAACTTATCTAATGACACCGAACAAGCGGAGAGCTTAAATTTTTTGACAGTTATTTATTTAACTGTAAAAGTGTACTGAAATCAATCCACAATAAACTGTTTATATCTAAATGAAATACACTGGTATGACATGTGATAAGTTTCATATACATACAATTTGAAAGATTATGTTTTGCCAGCCATTAGCATGACACTTTTAATTAAGGTTGTCTGACACATTGACCACTGTAAATACCCTCTGTTCATGTCTAGACTGAATTGATTAATTTAATCAATAAAACCATGATTGAATAACAGTTCCATTAGACGGAAGGTCTCTCCGACCCACCATCCGACCTTGATGTAGACTCACTTCAATTATCTGTAATTAGTATTGGATAGCTAAAGGAAAAAGGTTTCAAAACAAATTTAGTGTTGAGAAAGGAATCACCCAACCACCCATGTTGCCCGTGTCATGTAAAACTCATAAAAATCGAAACCAAATATTAAGGCATCTAAAACACTAATGGTTAATCAAAAGCAGAACCTAACAAGAGGACATAGTCACCAATCAGACCCAATAAATCAGAAAAAGGGCAGTAATTCGAGAAGAAAAAGTAGTCGTCACTAAGGTGACATGATCCCCCGTCGCAAATTAATAATGAACTTAATGTTGAACAACATGTCGAACAATTCAAATTTCCACTGTGACCTTGAGAATAATGTCAAGGTCAACAAAATCTAATCGGCTCGTCGTCTTCTGCTTTGTATAAGATATGATGGAATTTCAGTGAATCGTTAGTATTTATTCCCGAAAAATTCCCGAACACCAAGATTGTTTTACTCGTATATACAACATCTCGGCATACTAGAAATTTTCGGGAATAAATTACTAATGAATAATAGGGGACAATATGGAATGTCGTCCCGTGTGCACGGGGTGTCGTTAGCGTGCATTGGGAAGTTTTCTTTTGTGGTAGTGGGTGGTCCTGAAAAGGACCCTTTCCTTGTTTTGTTTTATTGTTTTATTCTTTTTTTTATGTTTTACTCGTATCGTATATTGTTTTTTTTTTCTAGTTTTTATTTTTTCTGGATCTTCCACTGGATCTGTTTCTCCATCGTTTTCTCCTCCCTGTATTCTTTGTAGTAGAGGTCCGTCGATCATGAACGAGGTCGTACTTCTCATTCCTGTCTGTCCTGGTTCTTCTACACTAAAGTTTCTGTCTGCCTGGAAACAGCTTGGTTTTATACTAGGATTGACTGGCCAATCTCCCGGTATGAACTTGCTCTGCAGAGCGTGTTGGAACTCGTCTTCTGCTTTTCTCGTATTTCTTGTCATGAAGTAGTTGTGGTTGTGATGATCGTGCACGGCCCACACTTGATATCTTGGATTGAAGCATGGATACAATGGTATGTGATTCTCTACCATCATCTCGATCGTTGCGTGATACGTGATTTGTACTTGTACGAACCCGTTCGTGTACGTCATCGAACTTCCTGAACTGAACATCATGGGGTAGACCATCACTGCACAGATTGGTGAGTTTTCTGGATACTCGTACTTCAAGTTTGTTGTCGAGTGTATAGAGTCCATTCTCACTTGATTCAATCTTCCTGATGTGTCCCAATTGTTGTGTACTTCTGTTGATATTGGAGCGTAACCTGCGCCCATTTTCTCCCAGTTTTGTTGTCTCAATGGCACTGGATAGTTGTGGTTGTGTTGGAATCTCCTCTCGAATACATTGCACCGTTTTGTGTCCACTGTTTACTCTGCACTTTGTGTGTGTATTCCATGGGTGTTTCTCCTGCTAGAATTTGTGTTTCATGGTCATTAAATATGTCCCATAAAATGTCTGGTTTCATGTCCGTTCTTGTCACACTGTCCCAGTTTGTTCTTGCGTCATCTCCTGTCGTACACGTATTTTCAATCAGCCAGTTCTTTGGAAAGTCTCCTCCTATAATTAACCTAGGCATCATCCCGTCCATTGGATCTAGTGGTATTGTCTCTTTAAATCCTCTGTTGTGGTACGGTCTCTCTCCTATGTTGATTTGTTCTCTCTTTCTGAATGGACTCTCGTTTGTCATGAATTCTTGTTCCATACTGATGTTCAAGTTCGTTAAACTCGTGTCGTGGTCAATGTTCGTCATGAGTTGAAAGTCCTGTGGTAGTCCTACTGAAGGTTGTCCCGGTTGTTGTCCTGGTCTCTGGAAGTGTCCTCGTGCATTACCCATCTTGTATCCGTAGTCTATGACTCTGTACTTGAGTGCTCGAGATTCGAACTCTCTCATGTCTGCTGACGTCATACTGGCTGCACATTTGTTGTACGGGATATACGAGAATGGACTCGACCATTCTATTCTCACTACATCGTCATTTCCCGGTTGGAATTTTGTAGGATCTCCCTGCCATTCGTCATACTGGATATCTTTGTGATCTTTATCTATATCTACCCATGTCACGTCTGCTTTTTGTACTTTTGGTGTTATATTGTTTTTGAAGTGTTCACACAGACTTTCTGAGTATATTGGTATGTAACTCATGTATGTTCTCTCGTAATGTCGTGTCACTGTATCGAACCTTTTCTTTTTTGGCCTTTCTGCCATGTCATTATTTCCCATTTGCACATCTGCACCTCCCCCTCCGAACGTTATTCCCGACTGATCTGCCCTGTTTCCTAGATCTGGGTCAGGTTGACCTGCCCTGGGTTGTGACCCCTGTGACATTGTGGGTTCGTTTTCGTCTGTTCTACGACTATTTGCAGCTTCTAGTGCCGCTGCTTCCCTAGCTTGTTCTGTTGCTTCTTCGTGTAAATAACATGCTAAATCTGGATAGTTCTTATTAAATGAGTTTGCTCTCTTTCTTACTTTATCATTTCTTGCTCCTAGTGCTTGGATATATTGTCTTATTTCTTTTAATTTTTGTGTTAATTTTGCGTAGTCTGGATGTCCTACTGTTGATTGTGATTTTGTTAATTTGTCTTGTACTTTATAGAATTCTTTTACATTACTATCGTGTCTTCTTTTTAAATCTGCTGCAGTACTTAATAACCTTCTTCCATTTACTAATCTAGGGTTTCTTTCGTAATCGTCATTTTTCTTAAATACCATACTTCCACCATTTTGCCGGAAGTGATCTGTGACCACTTCCGGTACAATATACAACACAACTCATAGTAACTTTTAACCTCAAAGTTTAATACAACTAATTATATAAGGTATATACATAAGGTCCGGGCTTCGCATACAAGGTGGGACAGACGTTCACAGGACAGTACGAGTTCGCTTTATTCGGGCAGGTCACATTGGATGAATGAGTTCAAATACAGAGTCAGTGAGTGGATGCTTGGTATGTCAAACGTTCAAACTTTAATGTCAACTTTAAACTCCAACTAGTAACCGGAATAACCTCCATGGGTAACAAGTTTGCAGGTTATTCCAAACATGTCCGTGACAGTTGTCTTGTCATCACATTCGAATATTTCGTGTTCACCCACGGTAAAACCACATCTGCAACAAAACACTTCGTTACTATTGCATCAGCGGCTGATCATCTCTTCAGAGCGATTGCATGCGTTGCACCTCAATCGGTAAACATCTTTGGGTTCGAATGGTGCCATTTTATGTGCAAACGGCGCTTCTTTCTCGTGCAACACGTACCACGTTCTTATGGTATCTACGAGAGCTTCGAGGAACTTGTCTTTCTTCTCGAAATAACCACTGAGCAGCAGAGGAGGTGAATACCAGAGTTTAAAGTTCCAATTCTTGGCCTCCGCATCATCAAATTCTGATAACATCTTCTCTACTTTCAGTTGATTCAGCTCTATCTTCTCGTTCTTGAGTTGTTGTGTTTCAGTTATTGGTTCATCTGGATCGGTTTGGACTTGGTTGCTTTCTTCTTCTTGGGTGAAGGAGGTTTCGAGGGTGAACTCTCCAATTCTGATCGGACTTCCTGTCTGGCTACACACATAGCTTCTCCCAGGTTGATCGTCTCCTCCAGCAGTGTGCGTAGCTTCCACTTTAAGTGACTTGGCAGAGTGGTCACTTTCCCCATCGCTGACTGCTCTTCTCTTTCGTTGTGCTTGACGTACCGGAGTAGTACTGGCATTTCCCTCTTGAGCCTCTTCGTCCGAGGATATAACAACTGGTGAGTTGTTGTGTTGATGACCTTGTAGCTCGTCAATCGTTCTATTTCCGCTGTCGTCATCACGCTCAGCTTCACCAACAGTCCATCCTCGTCTGCTGAGGCTAGTTTGAAGCTTGCGGGGAGCTCCAGGGCAGTTGGGAGCAGTTTGAAGGGAGGGTCTGGAATGAGAGGTTGAACAACATGAGTCTGGGTTCATAGCAGGAGTACTCGGTAGGTCAGGTAAGGTCACGTTCATAATGTCCTCGTCACCACTGTCATTAAACCATTCACGTGCTAATTTGTACAGTCTCAAAGTCTTGAACAGAGCCCCCCACATCTTAGGATTTTACCTTCTTGTAACCCGTTTCAGAAATGGTGCTGTTTTTGTTTTGTAAGTGTAGGTTCTCGCATCGAATGCAGCTTTTGCCCCCGAGAAATATTTGGTGAGTGATGTATTTGTGGTGACAATAACGGGTGTTCTTTTCAACAAACTGTCTGAACTATTTTTCTTGTGCACCATCGTGTCTGCCCCTTCTAGTACTAGCTTACTCTCTTCCATGATTGCCTCCTCGGCCAAACAGGGTTCCTCAATCAGAATTAAATTCTTATCAACGCAATCTTGCCACACAAAATTGTAGCTCCCCCCCATTTTGACTTCTGCATAAAATTTCGTAGGAGCCAGCAGGCTTCTTGCAATCATAGACTTTCCCGAGTTAGGATTACCTATCAGTACAAAGGTGTTTTTCTTTGAGTGTGTCTTGTTGAGTACTGCGTGCAAATCTTCCAAGAAACTGTATTTGTCCCACCCGTTGTGTTTGCAAAGAGTGTGAAATGTCTCTATGCTATCCTCTACTGTCTCGTATTGTGTGGATTTGTAAACTGCGTTCTCGTTCTCTTCGATCAATTCGTCGAACGTTAGTGTTTGGGTACGTTGACATTCTAAGGCTAAAGCCTTCTGAATTAACGTGTTATAATTGCTGCTTGCAATGATGCTAAAGAGTTTGTTTCCCTCTTGTGTACTCAACATGTTGTTATTGTAACACGTCATAATCTCCCCAGGAATGCGGATGTTGTGAGTTTGTATGAGTTTGATGAGAAATTGCAGATTACAAGCATTCTTGCTTTCCTTCTCTTCTGTATCCCTTTTCTCCCTTATCCCGTCCCACTCTATCATGTCTTCCCCGTTATTTGTCCACTTCTTTTTTGTCAAAATCTCGTCAAAGTGTTTAGTTATTTCCTTAACTTCACGTGGGGGAGTTGTCACATAGTTCGTCCAACATTGTGAATTACGCATCTTTTGAACGTTAGTCAGTCTGTTGGGGGGGGGGGGGGGGGGGGGGAAGTTCTGTTTGCAATACTGATTAAACTTCTGGTAGGCATAGTTCTTTGTCAGATGGTATTTACTTTTTGTAGCAATCCCGATATGAATATGGTCAACCCCCTGCCACGGTTTCTTGTTTTCCCTGTCATCCCTCACCCCTGCTTTATGGCTAACAACAATGTACTCTCCCAAATGTTTGCATAGATTGATCACTTTGTCATATAAGTTACTGTTTTTAAATTTTTCATACGGAGTCAAAGTCTGTACTACTATGGCCCAATAACTCAGTTGCTCACCTTCATTAATTTGAATGTCCTCCACATGTTTGCACATCCAGTCCGAGAATAGAACACAGTAATCCAATAAAGAATAAACACAGTCCTAGTATCACGAAAATTCCACGTTTCCCGAACAGCTCCTTCCCCTCTGAAAGCGTGCGAGCAACTGATTCCACGTTGTTCATTCGTGACGCAATTGCTAGACCGGATATGATGTCATAGCTTGAGTGCGGACGTAATAGTAACCAAATGACCTCGACCTTGGATCAGTGCGGATGTAATAGAGAGCCACCTCGTTTAACCGTTTCTAGCTTTTTTCCAGATACTAGACTATAACAGGCGGGACCCTATTACACGAGACCATACGATACGAGACAGGTTACTCTCCTAGTTAAATTTCCCGTGCCGAAAAAAAAAAAATTCCCCCCTAGTTCCCAATGCACGCTAACGAGACCACGTGCACACGGGACGACATTCCATATTGTCCCCTATTATTCATTAGTAATTTATTCCCGAAAATTTCAAGTATGCCGAGATGTTTTACTCGTATATACAACCGGTTGTATATACGAGTAAAACAATCTCGGTGTTCGGGAATTTTTCGGGAATAAATACTAATAAATAATATGGGACATGGTGTCGTAGGGTCAGGTCTCGTATGATGTGCATTAGAAAGTTTTCTTTTGTGCATTGGGTGGCCCTGAAAAGGGCCTTTTTTTTATTCTTTTCTGTTTTATATTTTTTTGTTTTACTCGTATCGTATTTTTCTTTTTTATTCTTTTTTTTTGTTGTTTTACTCGTCTCGTGTCACTTTTCAACTTTCTTCTTCTGTTCTGAATGTCGTGTCGTTCGTCATGATGGGCTGTTGTAGTTCGAAGTTGTTCGAGCTGAAACTTGACTTTGGTTCTGCCACTTCGTCTACCTCGATCTGCTTTCTGCCTGGAATACTGATGGTTTCACACTTGGTTGTATTGGCCAATCTCCCGGCACGAATTTTCTTTGTAGTGCTCTCTGGAACCATTTTTCTGCTTTTCTGTCATTGTTTTTCATGATGTAGTCGTAGTTGAAGTGACTTGTCACTGGCCAGTATTGTCTGATTGGATTGTAACACGGGAAGAGTGGTATGCTGTTTTCTACCATCATTTTTACTGTACTCGTGTACGTGATTCTCATTTGTACGAATCCTGAAGTGTACGTGAGATGTGCTCCTGATGACGTCATCATTGGATACACCATGACTGATGCTAGTGGTGCCTGTTCTGGAAACTCGTATTTGAGGTTCGTTGTTGAATGGAAATTTTCCGTTCTTGTTTGACACATTCTGCCATCTAGATTCAAGTCATTTGATACTTCTGATGATACTGGTGCGAATCCTGCTCCAATTTTTTCCCATGTTTGTTCTTCTAGTGGTACAGGATACGTGTGTGCGTGTGTGTACCACCTCTTGAGTACAGTGCTCCATTTTGTATCCACTGTTTGTGTGGTACTTTGTGCATGTATGAGATTGGTGATTCTCCGTCTACAGTTGTAGTTTCGTGGTCATTGTAAATGTCGAATAGACAGTGTGGGTTTATGTCTTTTCTTGTTGTACTGTCCCATTCAATGTCATTTTCTCCCAGTATGTTGCATGTGTTTTCCATCAGCCATTCTTTGGAAAGTCTCCTCCAATGATGAGTCTAGGTAGTACGCTTTGTACTGGATCTAGTGGAAAACTTTCTTTGAATTTGTTGTTGTGGAATCCTCTCCCTCCAATGTTTTTTTGTCTCTCTTTTTCCAGTCTGATTCGTGAGTCACACCATCTGTTTGATTGCTTATGTTTAAGTTTGTTAAGCTTGTGTCGTGGTCAATGTTTGTGATTAACTGAGAGTCTTGTGGTAGTCCTACTTGTGGTCTTCCTGTTATTTGTGCTGGTCGGTCAAAGTGACCTTGACAGTTGTCTATTGTGTAACCGAAGTTTTTCACTCTATACTTCAGACATCTTGCCTCGAAGTCTCTCATTTCTGCATTGTTCATACTTGCCGCTACTTTATTGTATGGTATGTACGATAGAGGACTTGCCCATTCTATTCTGACAACATTTTTGTTTCCTCTTTTGAGTGTTGTAGGGTCTCCTTCAGTAGCCGTTTCCCATAGCAGTCCCTCATAGTCGTCATCTATGTTTTCCCATGTTCCATCTGCTTTTTGTTTTTGCGGAGCAATGTCACTTCTGTAGTATTCACACCTGTTTTCCGTGTATATTGGAATAATGCTTAGCATTGTTTTTGTGTAGGTTTTTGTTATTGTGTCAAACCTCTTTTTAGGTGGATTTTGCACTATTAAGTGTTCATTTTCCACATTTGCACCCGTACCTTCTTCATTTGCACCTATTGTCAAGTTTGGTGTACGAGCAGGAGTTTCTGTACGAGCAGGAGTGTGTGGTTGTGACATGGTTGGTTCGTTTTCGTCTGCTCTTTCTAATTGATTTGCTGCTAATTGTTCTGCTAATTTTTCTTGGTGTATTTGTTCTGCTATTTCTGGATTGTTGTCATTAAATTTTGTTGCTTTATCTTTTATACTATCTAGTTTAAAAAAAAAAAAATTTTTTTGTTTGTTAGCGTTGAATCTGTCTGTGAGTTGTTGGTATTTTGGATGTCCAACAGTTATTTGTGATTTTTCTAATTGTTTTTGTAGGTTGTAAAATACTGCAACTGCGTCTTGGTATTGTTTTCTTACTGCTATACCTCTTTGTAATAATGTCCTACCGTATTTCGCCTTTGCTTCGTTGAAGAAGCTCATGATCGGCCATTTTACCGGATGTGACGTTGTCACTTCCGGTACTATTAACAACACCACTAATATTAACTCATTGTGAACTTTTAATATAACTAATTTACAATCCGGGTGGAATCATGGACGAGACAAAGCAGACAGCTTGGACAGTTCAGTTGTATAGTAGGGTCACGGGAAATTAATGAGTACATCAGGTCAGCAAGAGTGGGCAAAATGTCAATGTCTTTTAATGTCAAACTCGAACTAGAACGATTAACTTGAATATCCTCCATGGTGAACGATTTTGCATGTGAGGCCGAACAAATCAGTACAGGTTTCTCTTTCGTCACATTTGAAGATTTTGTGTTCTCCTTCTGAAAAACCACATCTGCAGCAGAAGACTTCGTTCGAGTTTCATCCTCTTGTGATCATTTCCTCGCTTCTGTTGCAGGCGTTGCATCTCAGTCTGTACACGTCTTCTACTTCGAAAGGTGCGTTTTTGTGGGCAAAAGGTATTTCTTTATTGTTATAGATATAGTCATAGTCTTAGTTGGTCTACGAGCACAGCAAGGAATTCTTCTTTTTTCTCAAAGTACCCACTTAAGAGTAGAGGAGGTGAATACCAAAGTTTGAAGTTCCATGCTTTGAGTTCCGCGTCGTCAAACTCTCGTAGCATCTTCTCTATCTTCAGGTGATTCAATGCTGCATTTTCGATTTCGATTTCTTGACTGCCTTGACTTTCTTCGGAGAGGGTGGTTTCGAGGGTGAAGTCTCCCACCCAGAGCGGACTTCTTGCCTCACGGATTTCAGAGTCTCCAGTATATTCAAGTTCTCTTCTGTCAGCTGTCTCACTTTCCATTTTAGGTGACTTGGGATCGTTGTCACTTTCCCCATCGCATCTTGATCGTCTTTTTCTGTTTGTCGGACGTAGCGGAGTAAGATCGGCATCTCTTTCTCCAGTCTCTTCGTCTTCGGATAGAATAATTTGGTGCGTTGCTGTCGATCCCAAGCTGTACGATGTCAACCTCTTGATCTCTGCTGTCGTCATCACACTGAGGCGTACACACAATCCATCCTCGTCTTGAGAGGCTACTCTGAAGTTTCCTGGGAGCTCCAGGACACTCGGGATGAGTTTGAAGGGTGGTTCTGCAAGGTAAGGTTTGACAACATGAGTTTGGGTTTTTTGAAGTGAAAGGCGGTAAGTCTGGTAATGTCATACTAGCGAGTTCGTCATCCCCACTTTCTGCCCAGTCTGTAGCTACTCGTGCCAGTCTCATAACTTTGAATAGTTTGCTCCACATTTGTGGATTAAGTCTTTTAGTCACACGTTTTAAGAAGGGAGCAGTCTTTGTCTTGTATGTATACACTCTTGCATCGAAAGCAGGTTTTGCATTTGGAAAGTACTTTGTCAAGGAGGTATTTGTAGTCACTATCACTGGCGTACGTTTCAGTAAACTGACCGAACTATTCTTCTTGTGAACCATTGTATCCGCCCCCTCAAACACTAGTTTAGATTCCTCCATAATTGCCTCTTCTGCTAAACAAGGTTCTTCTATAAGTATCAAGTTCTTGTCTACACAGTCCTGCCATACAAAGTTGTAGCTACCCCCCATCTTGACCTCTGCGTAGAACGTTCTGGGTGCGAGCAAGCTGCGTGCTATCATTATCTTTCCCGAATTTGGATTCCCTATCATCACGAATGTATTCTTTTTTGAATGTGTTTTGTTTAACACTGCGTAAATGTCTTCTAGAAATGTGATTCTATTCCACCCGTTGTGTTTGCATAACATGTTGAATGTTACTATGCTGTCTTCTACAGTCTCGTACTGGGATGTTTTGTATACAGCGTTTTCGTTTTCTTCTATCAACTCATCAAATGTTAGTGTTTGTGTTCTTTGACATTCCAACGCTAACGCTTTTTGAATCAAGGTGTTGTAGTTACTGCTTGCTATTATACTAACAGTTTGTTTCCTTCCGAAGTGCTTAGCATGTTGTTGTTGTAACATGTCATGATTTCACCGGGTATGCGAATGTTGTGTGTCTGAATCAGTTCGATTAGGAATTGTAAATTGCTAGCATTTTTACTTTCCTTTTCTTCTGTGTCTTTTTTTCCCCTTATTCCATCCCACTCTACATCTGTGTCCCCTGTATTCGTCCACATTTTCTTTTTCAGAATGTCTTCGAAATGTTTTGTTATTTCTTTAACTTCTCTAGGAGGTGTCGTAACGTAGTTCGTCCAACATTGACTATTCCTCATTTTTTTAACATTAGGCAAACGGTTTGGAGGAAAGTGCTCTTTACAGTACGTATTGAATTTTTGAAATGCGTAGTTCTTTGTCAAGTGATACTTGTTTTTCGTCGCTATGCCTATGTGGAGATGATCCCCGCCCTGCCACGTTTTTTTTGTCTCCCTATCGTCTCTAGTACCTGCTTTGTGACTGACAACGATATATTCTCCTAAATGTCTACACAGTTTCAAAACCCTGTCGTACAAATTGCTATCTTTGAATTTCTCATAACTGGTCAATGTCTGCACAACAATAGCCCAATAACTCAGTGTCTCACCTTCATGCATTGGAAAATCCTCCATATCGACACATCCAGTCCAAGAATAACACACAATAGTCCAATAGTGAATGCACAAAGTCCTAGAATCACGTAATAAGCTCTTTTCCCGAGCGTGTCCTTTCGCCCCTGAAAGCGTGCGGGCGACTGACTCCACGCTGTTCATTTGTCACGTAGCGGAAGCCTCATGACGTCATAGCGTGCGGACGTAATAGTAAACAAATGACCTTCCACTTCGGAGTGCGGACGTAATAGAGAGCCACCTCGTTTATCCGACTCAATGGATTTCAGCTAATACTAGTCTAACGCTGGTGGGGACCCTACTATACGATATCATATGTTACGAGACAGATTGCGCGACGCTAGTTAAATTTCACGTGTCGAAAAAAAACCACCCTATGTAAAGTTCCACTGTGACCTTGAGAATAATGTTAAGGTCACCAAAATCTAATCATGACATGAAGGTCATGGTCACAAACCTCTATAGGAACATTACTCTCCCTATGATGAACCCATATGCAAAATATGAAAACAATCAAGTGAACAGTATTTGAGTTATTCCATTTCGTACGGTCGGACGGACGCAGCCGAATTCTATATATCCCATGCTTCGGGCTAAACGCGCGGCGGGGGATAATAATTTGCTCTTATTTTCATTCAATCAAGATATCGATACCCTCGGGCCACACAACTGATTTGATCTTGAACAGTTTCTGAGTAAAGCTATCCCCTTTGAAGATACCTGGAACAGAGTCGAAAAAACGGAACAAGAGCAAGAACTCAGAAAAAAATCGTACATTTTTCAGTTTCAAACTCCATCAAGATATTTGTGCCCTCAAGGCCCAAACCAAATTTGATTACCCTTTCTTAAACAGTTTCTGAGAAAAGCTTTTCCCTTTGAAGATACCATGAACAGAGTCCAAAAACATGGACGGACGGAGCTTAAACCTATATCCCCCTTCCACTTTGTGGAGGGGGATAATAACGTTGAGAGAGGCAATCCAACTCTCAAGATAATCCGAGGCTTCAGTCCTCCAGCGGTTACGTCCACATGGAAGCAACTGAAACGCGTTTCTATATCAGTATTTTCGTTGTTGATACAAAGAACCATGTGAGTTGGAAGGCCGTGTATAGTGCTTGTACTGATAAGGCTCCTGCTACACTTGAGTACAAGTTGTTTCAACTACGTCAGTATGTAAGTGGGGACGCAGTGATAGTCATTATAAGGACCTATGTCAGACGGGGACACACATTGAAGGTCATTAAGGACCTGGGACACAACATGGTCGTCGTAGGCGCTTTGCAGCATAGCCATGTGAATAAGTGACTAGTTTCAAATCCGACTTGGTAATGCAAGTGATGTAGCGAAGTTTGCTGACATAGCAATTGTCAGTCTTAAAGATAGTGATGGATAGAAGAGTCGGCAACGGGCAATTTTCAGTCATTGACCACAATGACAACCAATGATTGTACAATACCAGAGGTGGATATTTAGCAGCCCAGACTAAATTTCCACTGTCGCCACCACGTTTTGTTTCAGTTTTAACTTTTTGCTAATAAGGTTTAAAGAAATCATATGCATAAATTCTTACGTATACCCCTTGGAACTATTGTGACATGTTCACATTCAAGGTCAGGGTCACGAGGTCTGAAATAGCTAAAAAAAAACAACTAAACATAGTAACTTGAAATGTTTGTGAGCTATAAGGCTTTTATTTTGGTATATAACAACTATGTAGAATTGCAAATATTTGAAATGGTTTTGGCTAAAAGCCGTCAAAGGTCAAGGTCACGACTTAACTCATTAACGCCGAGCACCGATCTTCAGCTGAACGCCTGGCCGTCACGCCTCAGGGTTAGCGTACCACAGCTACACGCTAATTAGCCTGGCACCTCTGATTCAGCGAGAGGAATTTCTTGTTATCAAACGTGTATTTATCGTTAAGCGCTTCCGTCCATTGTGTAGAATGAACTGATTGTATATTCACGGCAAGATGACATTGAAAGCCAAAAATGTGAATAGATTGCATCATTCTACATAACTGCACGTGCACGACTCTTTGTCGTCTTATCAATTATGTAATCCCGTTACATATATCTCTGATATTTGTTTCTGCTTTACCTTTCCAGATCAAACCTTAATATGCTGGGATTATAAGTTATTGACATCAAATACTTATTTATCCTTTCATACGTTTTATAAGTCATATTCAAAATAAAAATCAATTAGTAGTTCGAAACTTGCAAGTAGCATATTCATAAGTCTCAGTATTTTATCACTTGAGTTTGGCTGAAAAGTTCCATGCATGAAACATTTATAAACAATAGCAAACTTTTTTGGATATTAAATTTCTTTATTCTGTAGAGGCGACGTTTCGAAATAGATACTAACGTCGTGTCGTTGACAAGCAAGTGATACTGTGATGGAGAGGAAGATAACATATACAAACATTGTTGTTACAATAAATTAGGATGAGTTGTTTATACAGCTGAATAGGTTGATGTACAAAGGTTGTTGAGGAGATTGAGCAGTTGATTAGAAGCCAGTTGTGATGAGCAAAGATAGCTAGAGATTTAACAATTTTGTTCACCAATCGTATAAGATATCCGTCAATGTCAGGGCTCGTGATGGGCGTGGCCAAAATCTCTAAACAGCACGTTTGATTTTTCGCTGAACAGCTTGGTCAGTTGATTGATCTAACAATAACCAATCGATACTGTGGCTCGTGATGGGTGTGGCCCAAATCTCTAAACAGAACGTTTGATATTTTGCAGGTTCACAACCTGAAATGAATTATAACAATTATGTTACTTACGTCTAATGTAAGATTGTATTTAGTAACCTGAAGGTGTATAGAAATATTGAAAGGATTTACCAAGTATGTTCTCATGAATAAAACTAACGTAGGCGTGGCTACAATAATCAAGCTCCATCATGATATAACACATGTCACGGGAGAAACGTCAGAATGTAGCCGAAATTACCAGTATGTTATTCCAAGCTAAATTACCTTGATCTTGATTGATTGAATATTCACACGCATAATTGCCGTAACGCAAATTCTAATCTGTTTTGAACATACACATATGTCGACATATACACACAATTACACGGGCGTGACAATGAATCGTGTTGTCTATCTATTGCAGGTGTTTATTCTAGCAGGTGTCACGGATCAAACAGGAGTGCCGAATTACCCCAAGGGATTTACATTTCATGGTCAATTGAGTTTCTCAAATATTGTGTTACCATAGTCTGATTGAATGGTTATTTGCAAGAACATATGTGTATTTACTATAATTTTATTGACGACGGATCACAAGAGACCGGATCCATTGATATATATGACAATGGCATTGGATTATACCAGATTGTGTCAACGTGTTTAGCTAATTTTTGAATGAAAGCATTTTATATTCATGAAAGTACCTAATAACTGTAACGGATTACCGAATCATTGTTGTACGTGTAGAATATCAATACGAATATTTCAATACCCTTGCATGAAATATCATTGAAATGAATTAGATGCAAATTATGCCACACAATGTAACAAGTACAATAAGTATCGGTAACCATGTACAATGGATAGGTTTTTGCAGACTAGTTAGGTAAACTACATTGTATATCTTATCAATAACAACAATGACATGAATGTTTACTGTGGACAACAATATTAACCCAGGAAAGTGTTATAGTACAGAAGTTATAGATAAATGAAAATACTTCAACACTCTTCTATTGGCTTAGATGTGCGTTGCGTCTTTGAAATAGTTACATAATCGTATGTAAACATGCAAAACAATAGGTATTGTAATATTTTAATTATTCTTTCTATACGCTCACTGCATAATACATATTCAGGCATTGCCTTTGTTTACACAAAGTAAAACAGACACAAAATATTCAACGGATATATAGAAAAAGCGATTACTGCAGTAAGCCTTTGATACCTATTTCTGACTGCTATCAAAACACCTTAAATACTTCCGGCCATCAACTCTATATGTAGCAACTCTCTAAAAAAAAACATGCATCTCGCATGATAGATACCTAATTGTTTTAAATTATGTGTGTTTGTGATTCAATAGGCAGCACCCCTAAAACGCGTCTCTCGCTGTGAGAAGCTGTTAATCAGCTACCCCTAATACACGTCTCTCGCTGTGAGGAACTGGCAGTTAGCTGACCCCTATAAGCGTCTCTCGCTGTGAGCGAGAGATTAACGGCCCGCCTATACGCGTCTCTCGGCGTTAATGAGTTAAGCATGCTTTTGCGCATATGCCTTATTTTTAAATTTAAAAAAACCCTCCAAGCAAAAAAATGGCTCCTTTATCTATGTGTCATTTACAGTACTCTCTCCCAACATTTCAACTTAAGGGAATTGACTTCTTTCTCTGATAATGTATCGTAGAGGTGAACAAAAACATTAACGATATCTGTGCCTATTTGCAGAGCAATACACTTGAAAATAGCGTTTGGTTTGGACACAGACTCGTTCTTGAATGTTTTCTTCATAATGACCAATGCATGTGGATTTCCAAAATAAGTCATCTCTAAAAATGGTACCAATTATGTTGGGGTTGTGAGAAAATTGAAGGCCTGATGACAGCTTTTACAGGGGCATAGGCGCTCTTTAACGCTTGACCTTAGACCTTTCAGACCGCACGATGCACATCCTGATGACGACATCCCCCCCCCCCCCCCCCCCCCCCCCGATTCCAAAACACTTACTCCATAGACAGATTGGTGGAAATTGTGCTCCTGAATCTGTGGACGAAATATTATTCAATTCAAGGATGGCGCAGAATCCAGGAACTAGTCTGACACTGAATGGAGAGGCTTCCTTCACTGCAGTCCAGGAGGAAAAGAGTCAGGATCTTTCGAGTGCGGATGACGTCGTAGTCGTGGTGTTGCCAATTTGTAATTGGATTCCCGACCGGAATGTGAAAACGTATTCTGAGAGACGATCATGTCAGTGGTGGACATAAAGACAGTGAGTGTCTTAGCGTCCAGTGACCAAATTGTGCCCACTTGAGTGGACAAACGACGATGCAGCATGACATGAATGAAAGCAGAAAGCAAGGACAGACAGCGATGGATCAGAGGACGGGAAGACAACATTTACAGAATATATGTATGTGTACAAAAAAAGGTGTAATTTTGATGTGCATTGAATAGGAATATTCATTGAAAGGGTGAAAGCGTAAAGGTGATTTCCATGTTTATAGAAATGTCCAAGGTTTTGAAATTCGGGAATAAGGGAGGTGATAGTACGAGGACACGAGGATAATGAACTGTTCTTCTGGATAAACTATCTTAAGTTAGTTACTTTACACCTTGATCAACTGATATTTACATGTGATTTTCTTTCAGAAATGAACAATTTCCACTTTTGGGTATATTTTTGCTCAAAAGCCATCCTGCTCCATCATTGCATTTCTATCCTCTTCGCTAGTGCACAACGATACCCTGATCTCCTTAGGCCGAAAACTGTCGTTTGGTGATAAGATAGCCGTCCAATGAAAGAGCTCCATTTCGAGCATGAGATGCCGTATTCAAATGAGAGGATAGGTGAGCGATCGCCGATGACGGCATTATAATGTGCATACTGCTATTGCATGTTTTAAACTATTAATTTAATATTAGTTACATAGAGTTTAAAAAGGTGTGTTGCAATTCGTGTACTGGCGCATTGCGTCACCTAGCACTACGAAATAACGGGTTGACACTCATGGAATATGTACATTCCACGAAAGGATAACAGGATTAACAATCGCTGTCTTATCACTAAGTCTGATTCCGAGGAATTAAATCTGCAAATTAGTTCATAACGGGATACGAACTGGCCACACGCATCAAAGAACACAAAACATCAACAATCAAGGGAGACAACAAATCAGCCATTTCGGAACACATCACCAAATTTCCTCAACACAACATCCATTGGGACTCTGTCAAAACACTCACAAACAACAAACATGACTACACTCACCGGCGTTTAGCTGAAGCCGTGCATATTGTTAGACATAAGCCCTCTATGAATAGGGAATCAAGGCTATTTCATCCCATCAGCTTACAACCGCTTAATCCACAAATGATTAATCCAATCTACTCACTCTGGCTTCCATCTACACCAATAATTGGTACCCTCATCCTGCCTTTGTCCTCTCATCCGCCACCCCCTGGCTAATTAACTTACTACTCTCTGGTTTCCTTGTTATCACAACTTCACTTGTACAACCATTTATGCCATTGTTACCTCATCTTGTTGTATTTGTTATCTCTTTATCATACCAACATGTATCCTGTATATAATCTGCTGTTTCACCACCCATTCCATATGCTTGATAACGGTAAAGGATCTATACCGAAACGTCGCTATTGTTAATAAAGAAGTTGATCATCCATAAAATATTTGTCTTCTTTTCAAATGTTATTGTTAATCTGATTTCAGAATTGAAATGAAATGAAGTCAATGACACATTAGGAAGATTGATTTGTTTATTTATTACATTACATCTGATGGGAATGTAGCTCTTATTTTTTCAACAACACAGGAGGGAAGAATCTTTCTCATTTTCGCAGGTAGTCTCTGCCAGATTAAAGGAGCGAATCGTCTGTATGCCACGTATCTGTAAGTCCTGAAAGTAATAAATTGTAAGTTTGATTTTTTATTTAAATGAGGGAAAACAAAATCAATCCTGTTTAAAATGAACAGTAAAATTAATACTGATTTTATAAAAGTTCTGATTTTATCAAATGCATCCACTAAAAACAGTTAATTTTGGGAAAATATGAAGAAAAATGTAAATTAAAATTGTTTATGTAGCTTGGTGATTCTTAAAAATATTTTTTACTCATAGGCATTTTCAGAGATCTATATTTCTTCGACCAATTGTAGAAAAACTACTTAGTCAATTTTTTCAAACTTGTCAAAATCTTGTACATTAATGGGAGGCAGAGGCCGAATTCCAAGTTATGATTTTTTTTATAATTTATTTTTACGAATTTCTTAATTTGTAGGCTACTTAGTCATGTCTGTGTTGTGTCTCACATCAAAATTATTGTCTGAGTAGAGGTGCATTGCAGAAATGCAAGAAATATTGAGAGGTTTTTATGTTTGCAGCTATGTTGACGTTAACATTTATGCTTGAAGCTAGTTAAAAGGTAGCCACTAAACTATTATTATTTTCTAATTTCTTACTCATGACTGTAGTTCTGTTTAATGGAGAAGACTGAATAGATTTGTATGTCATGGCCTGTGAGGCCCTTATTTTGGGCAACAGGTCTATAAATCTACAATTTAGAATCTCAATTGGCTAAAGAGGCTGCACACAATGTTACACAGCCTTAAGTCTTTAAGGAGAATAATACGAAAATGTTCAAGGTCATGGCCTATGAGGTCCTTACTTGGGGCCACAGAGTCACCAAATATCTACAAATTAAAATATCAGCTTCAGACTTTGCACACAATATAACATCCTTTTAGGCCCCTTTGTCCTGAGGCCCTTATATGGGCTAAAAATACATGAACAAAAAGCAATTTCTTATTCAGGTCTATTTACTTTAACTTTTTTTTAGAGCAATGTTGATTCTTAAAACTTTTCCCCCTACTTTCTTCATGACATTTTGCTCCCAAAAATATGTAAAGCAACTTATTTTGCCTGACCTAATATGTTAAATACTTCTGACATTGAGCACTTCATGCTTGTTGGTATCTTGATGACATTGCTGTTATAAGCATTTCTTTATCATGCTTGGTGTATATGCTTGTCAGCGCTGGTGGAGCTTGTTCCCGCAGCTTGAGATACACCGCCATGGCTTTCTTGTAGCTGGGCTTCTCCAATCTGTTCAATAACAGCAACCAGGAGAACTTTAACATAGTCTAAAGTAGAAAAGAGAAATCAAATTTATTAAACCTTGATTATTTGTAATTGTGATACTATTTTTAAGAGATTAAATCCTTTTGAACTAAAGCTAAATGGTGAAATGTTTCTCGGGCAACGACTCATCACTTTTATGTGTGCCCCTGACAGCTTTTTGTTGTCATTTGAAGAAATAAATCAAATAATGTTTTCGCTAAACCCCAAACTCAATTTGACCACCAAACAATATGGTCATGCAGCCTTAACTACACTTGTGTAACACATTTATATAACAGTAGGTATATAATTAACTCTTCTGAATGAGTCTAATTCTTTCTTGTTTCCTTGGCAGATGGGAAATGAAACATGTGGATATCAGTTTGTTTTCCAGTTGGACTGGTGCACACAGCCATAATCGGAACAAGGTGAGTCTTACCAAAGTTGGGTGCATTGTTTACTGGCTTGACCACTGCAACTTCGCCCTTCTTTGCTCTTGGATAACAGAGAGACCATCTCTTCTCCCCTGTTGCAGTTTCTGATTGCTCTTTGATACAATTTTCATTAAAGTGGAACGTGGAAATGAGCAGTCTGAAATTGTATGTAGTGAATTTGAATTAAGTCTATAAATATGTAGAACCATTTTGATTTCTAATGCTACCGGTAATACAAATAATGAGATATCGAGGGCCGAATGATCAACACTTCTGAATTGCTATATAATTAATGCAATAATATTTTGAATAAACTCTTTATTGAATTTTGTTTTTACCTTTTAGGAAGTTAATACTTGAAACTATAGATATATGTTTGTGAAAGTTTCTGGTTTTATTTAATTACTTTATCCATTACTGTTTCAGTGTCAATCATATTACTTAGGGAGAAAAAAAGCATTGCAGTCTCACCTTGTCTTCATGGCAGGGAAGAAGTAGTGATGACTCTTTGGGGCGAAGTGGTTCAGAACACTGTGGAAAACTTCCAGCGAGTACGTCTGATGCAGCGGTGACAGTTTTGGGATGTCTTTAACCAGGTAGCTGCTCCCTATCACTTCTCGGAGTAGTTGGTGTGCCCTGCTGTCTGAAAAGGTAAGGGTATTGCCTGTTTAAGCTAAACCAGTCATTTGTTTAGCTAACCCAGCCTGTTATTTAGCTAACCCTCCATTCCTCGGTGTTAGTTTGCTGTCTTGTCTAAATTTCATAGCTATGACGTTAAATGTCAAAATAGATGAAGGTTAAATTAGCTAATTATCGTTTATAGTCCTACAGTCATTTTACAAAGTGTGTTAGACTATTAGTACCTTTCTTTATCCATTGCCTCTCGCATTCGATCTCCCCATGCTCACACTTGGGAAAGCCTGGTGTGGAGTGGATGTGGATGTTGGCGACATGGTTTGATATGGACATCCACTGATCAAGCATTGTAGCATCTTCTGCTTTACTGACGAAAAACGAGATCTTCTTTAGTTCACTGTGTTTATTCCTTACAGAACCCACATTTCATACACGTATTAGAGTCCGTAAAACACTGTGACGGACGGAATACACATCGGAAGAAACGGAAATCTAAACACGTGTTTTTTATAACAAAGGGCCTAAGGGAGGTAACTCTTATCTCTGCCGGAAAACCTATCATAGCCAGAAAATGGTTTGAATGTCGTTACACTCCCTCCATAAATAGGCTTGACACTATTTACCTCCTTAAATTTGGAATGGACACAAAACATTATAACTAAAAACAAATAACAAACGTATAAACTTGCATGCACCTATATATCTCCCTGAAGCATGGTGACATTTGTCAAATTATCCTCACTGAGGTAGAATATCAAAGGAATATTGCATAATATTGAACATAGGATAATACTGAATATATCACAATACTGAATATATCATAACGATGAATTTGAGAGAAAGGTCTAACTAGACAAGTTATTGGAAACAGACTAAAAACTAAAAACAATAGAATATGACTAGATTCATCACATGCAAACATTAACCCGGACGGATCTGATATCAACACCACACTGTGACAGTCACTAAGGATTCTGTTCGCTTTCCAGAATCAACACCAGTTTTTGGACAGGTCTAGTGAGATGAGTGAATCGTGTCTCACTCGAAGCATCAGGTATGGCAAGTTCTACTGTCCGGACCATACCATCCTCGCTAGGGAAAACGTTTGAGACACGGGCTAACTGCCAAACGTTTCTTGGTTGATTGTCATTCTTGATCACAACAATGTCATCCATTGCCATGTTTCTCTTCTTGGTGTTCCATTTGGTTCTTACTTGCAGGGTTTGGAGGAATTCTTTCCTCCACCGATGCCAGAACTCATTGGAGATATATTGCACTCTGCGCCATCTCTTTCTGGAGTAGGCATCGGCTTTGAGAAACTGCCCCGGTGGTGGTAGGATTACCTCGGATTTCATTGTCAGTAACTGATTGGGGCTGAGGGGCTTCAGTGACAATGGATCACAGAGAGTATCAACTGTGAGGGGTCTGCTGTTGACTATTGCGGATGCCTCACACATCACAGTACGTAGTGCCTCGTCGTCCAACTGTGACCCAAGCTCTAGTAGCAAGGCTGCGATAACGTTCCTTGCGGTCCTGATTTGGCGCTCCCAGATACCACCCATGTGGCTGGCAGCAGGCGGATTCATCTTGAAATCGAAATGGTCGCAGTTATGTTCAAGAAGGAACTTGGACATGTCATTTTGATTGATGTCGGACAAAGCAGCTTGAAGTTCGTTTCTTGCCCCGATGAAGTTGGTTCCTTGATCACAGCGGAGTTGACGGATGGGACCTCGGACAGCAAGGAACCTTCTCAGGGCGTTAATGAACGAATCTGTGGTCATTGAATTGACTGTCTCGATGTGTATAGCTCGACTGGCCATGCATGTGAACAGCAAGCCATACCTCTTTAGCTCCTTTCTTCCCTCTCGGATGTAGAAGGGGCCGAAACAGTCCATGGCACAATATGTGAATGGTGGTGCTTCCATCGTTCTGTCAGCAGGAACGTCGGACATTTTCTGACTTTGAACGCTGGCTCGGAGCTTTCGGCAGACAACGCACTTTGAGACATAGTGGGCAACACTTGAACTGCATCCGATGATCCAGTAGCCGCTTGACCTTATCTCGTTGATGGTGAATCCCTTACCCTGATGATGGATTCTCTCATGGCAGTCTCGGATTATCAAACTCGTAACATGATGTCTCTTTGGCAGAAGCACGGGATACTTCATGTCTTCACTGATGGAGGCATTTTTCAAACGTCCACCAGCTCTTAGCACTCCGTCAGAATCTAGGAAGGGATCAAGGCGATAGAGGGCACCAACGGTTTTCACCGTCTTGTTGCGGACTAGAACTTCCTTTGAGTTGAATTCTCCAGACGGTTTCAGAGATCTGAGCAGTTTTATTTCCTCACTGAAAGCATCTTGCTGAACAAGCCTTATGATCAAAGTTTGAGCTTCTTGCATGGTCTTGACTTGCATAGATTCCTCAGCAACACTTGAGAAGCCTTTCTTCAGTTTGTCTTTCATTCGGATGCAGTTTGCAATAGCTCGCTTGGCACGATACCAGTCTGAGAAGTACTCCAAGCGTTGTAGGAGCGTGCGAGGAGATTCCTGAGCAGTCGCTGTATGAGACACCCTGAATGTTTCCTCTCGCCTAACTTCAGGGTCTTCTGAAGACAGAAAGTAGTCGTTGACTTCATTTGACGGCAGTGGAATGTCCCTTTCCCATAGGAAGTCAGGTCCTCTGAGCCAGCGAGATTCGTTCAAACTACGAGCGTTGATGCCTCTAGAAGCTTCATCAGCTGGGTTTTGGTTTGATGAGACATATTGCCACTGATCAGTTGTTGTTCGTTCACGTATCTGCTGCACTCTGTTAGCCACATAGACATGAAACCTTCTTGAGTCATTCGAAATGTAGCCCAGGACTATGCGACTATCAGTCCAGAAGAACTCTTCCACATTTTCAAGTTCAAGCTCTCTCTTCAGAAAGCCGCTAACCTTGACTGATACAACCGCTGCAGTAAGCTCCAGTCTCGGAATAGTTACAGGCTTCACAGGTGCAACACGAGCCTTTCCCATAACGAAAGAACAGTAGACGTTCTGATCTTCGTCTACAAGGCGTAGGTAGGAGCACTGGCCATAGCCCGTAGTGCTTCCGTCGGAGAAGTGATGGAGCTGAGTACACACAACCTTACCAAAGTTATCTGGTTTAACACATCTTCGGATTTGCACTGAACGCAAGCTGTTCAGATCCTCTATCCAGCACTTCCAGACTTTCTGGATGCTTGGAGGTGCAGGAGTGTCCCAATCGTGGTCCTCCTTGCAAAGATGTTGTAGGATCAGTTTACCCTTCAGCACTATCGGAGCTAGAAATCCTATTGGATGGAAGATGGAGCTAACTGTAGAGAGAATGATGCGTCTTGTCACCACTTGTTCCTCACCCACTCTTGTCGGAATCTGGAACTGGAAGCAGTCAGACTCTACTTGCCAGTTAACACCTAACGCTCTTTCCATGGTTTGGTTATCGCTGAGCAAGTCAAGATTCTTCACACCCTTTGAGCGATCTTCAGTAGGGATGGCTGCCATGAGTTCCTTTGAGTTGGAGGTGAATTTGTGTAGTCGAAGACCCTTCATGGCGCATACAGTTTTGCTTTCTTCAATCAGCTGCATCGCCTTCTCCAAAGATGGAACAGAGCAAAGACCATCGTCGACGTAGAAGTTGTGCCTGATAAAATGTGCGGTGTCGTCACTGACATTGGTATCGTGGTCGCCCACTGTCTGCTTCAAGGCAAAATTGGCACATCCTGGAGACGATACTGCGCCAAAGAGATGAACCTTCATACGGAATTCGATGACCTCACCATTGAAGTCACCATCCTTCCACCAGAGGAAGCGGAGATAGTCTCTATGCTCCTCGTTGACCAGGAATTGATGGAACATCTGTTCCACGTCACACATGACCGCGATTGGTTCAAGACGGAACCTACACAACACACCTAACAAATTGTTTGTTAGGTCAGGTCCTTTGAGCAAACAGTCATTCAGGCAGACATTTTGAAACCTTGCACTACAGTCAAATACGACACGTATTTTCTCTGGTTTCTTGGGATGGTACACCCCGTGGTGTGGGATGTACCACTTTCTTCCATTGTCCTTGTGGACCTCCTGTCTCGGAATTTCCTCTGCGTGTCCGGAACTGATAACGTTGTTCATAAATGTTACATAGTCACTATGAAGTTGTGTGTGCCTTTTGAAACGTGATTTCAGTCCATTTAGACGCTGAAGAGCCATGCGTCTATTGTCAGGCAACACGGGTGATTTGTCCTTGAACGGAAGGGGCATTTCATAATGTCCATCTTTAACGTGGATTCCCTGCTGGATCTTCTTGAGAAACAGTTGGTCATCAAACGATATGAGAGATTCGTCGTGAATGTTCTCACTGAAATCTGCCTCCATCATACGGACAACATCATAAGGAGTGAACTGTTCCTTTACTTTCGTCTTCTGACATATGAGCACTTCTGAAGGTGGATGAAGCTCGTTTGGCACTTTACATGCCATAACTCTATGGCTTAAACCAATCTGATCGCACTTGCTTATCTGAGCGTGGTTTATGATCCCAACTACTCCCCATCCTAGGTCGTGCGCTGCCCATATGGTTCGTTGTCATTTGATGAGGCGATAACCTCACGTGGAGTCAGGGCCTGTGAACAATCATATCCTATCAGCAAGCCTACGTCAATGTTCTGCAGAGGTTCGAGTTCTCTTGACAATGTTTCCAGGTGTGGCCAAGACTTTACCTTGTCAGGGGTAGGGACATGATCCTTGTTCGCTGGAATAAGTTCTCTTGTATAGACGGACGGAAGTGGAATACGAAGAGAACTGTTCATCCCTCGGACTTGTAAGCCACTAACCTTGTTGCTGCTGATACGCTGATCTGTGTCGGTCATGGTAGAGAGCAGAAGGGTGACATCCGGTCCCGTTGCGTTGAGTTTGTCACATGTCTCCTTAAGCATGAACGTAGTGTCCGACTGAGTGTCGAGGAGTGCGTATATCAACTGTTCTTTGCTCGGATCATTGACACGAGACACCCAGACAGGTACGATCATTGAGCATTTGTCTACAGAGTTGCTCCCACTAAGATGAGCTATTCCCTTCACTGCAGTTTCTTCAGAATTTCTTTTGACCGGGAAGTCCCCGTGAAGTGCAGTAATGTGAAGTCTAGAACATGTCCTGCATGATAGCCTGTTCTGACAGAACCGTGATCTATGGCCTGATCTGAGACAACCAAAACACAACTGACTATCAATGATAAATTGTTTTCTCTCGTCTAAAGGCTTTGATAGAAACGTCTTGCAACTGTCCAAAACATGATCCTGATTGCAGAACAAGCATGGTTCGCACCCGCTAGGCGTCTTCTCTTTCTTTTGGCTAGATTTGTCGTGAAAGGTCTCTTTACTGTTTGACGAAAAGACTCGTCTTGAACCAGCTGGTTTTCTTTCGGGGATAGCATGTGTCGGATGTGGATTTGAAGTCACCGGGTCACAAAGAATATCTGCTTCCTTTGACAGGAACCTAACGAAGTAGGAGAACTTTCTTCCCCATCGGCTCACCAGGCATTCTGGAAGCTTGTTCATGATTTTCCTGTTCTGTCGTTCATCATTGAGAAATCGTAGATTGGTAACGGTTGCCATGGCTGATTCACATTGTCTCAGGAAATCTGTGAATTTTCGGAGACCCAGACCATCTTTCATGGAGACCTTTGGCCAACTCTCAAGTTTGTCAAGAAAGGAGTTTCCGATGCTGAAGGGGTTTCCATACCTTTCTTCCAGTAGAGCCTTGGCTTGACCAAAGCTTTGTTCTGAATTCAGGAGAAAGTATCCCTCAACTGCTTCCTTTGCCGGCCCGCTTAAGTACTTCTTTAAATAGAAGATTTTTTCTATTTCCGGAATGCCTCTTCTCTCTATCAGAATTTCAAAGGCTGTTTTCCAACTAGGAAACATCAGCGGGTCCCCATTGAACACTCCAGGTTCCGGAGGGGGTAAGCGTCCAAAGCTTACTTGTTCTGTAAGGGTTCTGACAAGTTCGTCTGACTTTGAGGTGGAACACGGGATTAAGTGACTTGGTATGAACTCAGTGGCAGAAGGGTTAAGATTGGGGGCGTGCTTTTCGGCAGCTGGCCGATCATACGGACGTTTATGTTGTTCCGGGATTTGAACAGAGTCTATGTACTGTCTAACAAAATCCTTAGTTCCATCAGGTACAATGCTCTTTCTGATTTGTGAGCCGGTATCATCCGATAGTTCGCGTTCTAGTTTATCTATCGTTTCCAGTTTTGCTTTTGCCATTGACAAGTGCATTTGAGTTTGACATTTTTCCAATTCTACTCTCTTCTGATTTTCGATTTCCAAAAAGTTCAGTTTCGTTTCTAATGCGGCAGCTTCTGCTGCAACCTCTATTTTCGTTCTTATGCTTGACTTACTTGAAGATCGGGAGGTGCAAGTTTTCACACTGACAGATTTTTGTTCAATTGAGTTTTCTAACTCCCGAATTCTGTCACTAATGGATTTTGCTAGTTCATAATGTTCCTTTTCTACAGTCTCTCGATGACTTAAAAGTACATTGTCTGAGAATAACAGTTCTTTGAATAATCTATCATGACTCACGAATATCTCCTCTAGTCGTTTGTCCAAGTCTCGCCTACAGTGACGTAGCTCCGTTACGTTGTAGCAGTCCGAGAGAATTGTGAACACATTTGTTCTATTGCGGTTCCACGCTGAATATTCAGAGTTTATACGACTCTTGCACACTTCAGTTTGGTATTCCAAATACCTTTGGGTCGGTTTTCCGACCCTAGTCCCGCTAACACTGTGGCAACGTCTATCGTGATGCATGATCGAAAACCGGACGATCCAACGGCGAAGTGTTTTACTGTAGCATCTTCTGCTTTACTGACGAAAAACGAGATCTTCTTTAGTTCACTGTGTTTATTCCTTACAGAACCCACATTTCATACACGTATTAGAGTCCGTAAAACACTGTGACGGACGGAATACACATCGGAAGAAACGGAAATCTAAACACGTGTTTTTTATAACAAAGGGCCTAAGGGAGGTAACTCTTATCTCTGCCGGAAAACCTATCATAGCCAGAAAATGGTTTGAATGTCGTTACAAGCATGATTGCTGGATTATCTCTAGAGGCTACCCAGTACATATGATTGCTGATGGATCGTATCCATGGTCTCAGCACTTGACAGGTCTTCTTTTTTGAGGCAGCCTCCAGTTTCTTCTGTACCCCCGAAATTAAGAGAAATTTGATAGGACCTGGACTTATCAATTGCCATGTATATTTTAAAGGAATTTATTAAGTCCCATATCAACCTAACAGTAAGCAAATTGTTTCAAATAAGTTATCAATTATATAATGATATATTTTTTCCTGACAATCGAACTATTATTGTTTGAAAATTTCCGTTGTTTTCCTTGTATTATTTTAATAAATTTATTATGATATAATGTAAAACCTGATCAACTACAGAATCCATGGCTCTATTTTAGGGTATGCAAGAATTATGTGTTTGTCTTACCTTTTGCCAGATGCCAAACATCGAAGTAATGCTTGATGTGTGCCTTCTCCTCTCATGAACTTCTTGATGCTAACATGTCGATCAGTGACTAAAGCTTTGATGTTGCAGCAAGTATCTTCAAGATGAGTGAGAGATCGTTTCATCCCTTCCAATTCCATTTGGTTTGAAGATTTCACCTCGTTGCTCTGTAACATAAATAAGTTGTGATTAGTTGACTTTACCAAATTTAGTTTTTTTTATAGATGTAAAGTAATGTTATTTGGATTTTGAATTAATTTGAGTAAAAAGTTATGAAACTTTTAACATTGAAACTAAGGATAATTGGATAACTTAGGTTGTTGAAGTATGATAGTTAGGCCTGGTGACTTTACTATTTTATTCTTTGTCTTCTCCACTGCTCTGGCAATTTTAATACTTATTCTGAACTGTTCTTTTACTTTGCAGTTTATGGATCTTCACTTGCCTGAACTAGCTGAGTGTCAAGGATGAGACGGCTATCGAGATCCATCATTGTGTAGGACCCGTACTTGGCGGAGTAGCCTGGAGAATCGCATCGACCATCTCCACCGAGGACTAATGGAGTGTTGCCTATTTGCCGCAGAATAGAAGACTGATAGTCGATCCACATTTGGTGTACAGCAGGGATTACATAGCAACTCTGAAGTTTGTCGAACGTTGTCCTTGAAATTAATGGAACCTTAAGGTTACTTGAGCTGGACTACAACCAGTTAGGAGGATGTTGGCAGCAACCAGGAGATTACCCCAAGGCATGTCATTAGAGGTGTCCTGTGACTGCCATCTCGACTGGTTGCCACAGGAGCAGTGTGAGTCTAGGACAACCATAGTGCCAACTCTAGCGGATACGGATACCCTAATGCTGTCGTGCCTACACTTCGGACAATATCGAAGAAGTTCTCGCAGTTTGTTGGATGCCACGAGGTAATAGGTTTCCGAGGAGGGATGTTTTGGTGCCTCGAGAATGTCTGGGGCAAGTGGTTGGTCTGGAGCAAAATAAGGAAAACATTTGAGCAATGAACACTTGTCAAGTTCATTAATTCAATATCAGTAATAGACATCTCAACCATCTTGTTTTTTTTTATATTTCTCAAAATAAAGTTAGATGCAGTAGATTCCAAAACAGCAACATTAATCTTAACCTCCAATTTTACATTAGAACAAAACAAATGCATTTATTTCATTTAAACTTGTTTGGTGTGTTACTTTGCCAAATGAAAAATATATTGCCAAAATTGTATTGCACAATCTAAAACGGTATACCGATATACCGGTAATGTTGCTATCAATTAGGTATACTATTTCTAGTGTCTTTACCATCAAATTCTTGTTCAGGGACATAGTCGGCATCAGATCCAGCATCTTCATGATCATCAGTATCATAATTTGTAGTTGAGGTTATATTGCATTGAATGCCAATAGATCTGGTGTCCGGCTTCTTCTGTACTGATCTGTTTTGCTGTAATACCAATCGGCTTGTCTGGTGACCCCTTGTACGCATTTTGGGTTTGACTGGAAAATGAATGGTAAACCTTTTTTAAATTATTACTTACAAGGGCAGTTGTTTTGGATTTTCATATTTTTCATACCTTGCCCTAAGCAAAATATCACTTAGTCATATGAAAGTTATGACATGATTTGTCTATGAGGTTGCGCTCTAAAACACCTTTTAAGCTTGTCTTATGCCATGGCATCCGGCGTCTGCCTGTAAACTTTTTGCTCTTCCGACTTCTTCTTCAGAACCAATGACTCTAGAGATCTGACATTTTATGTGCCAGACTCCTTGTCCAATGGAGATTCTAAATTAAAGATTTGGTGATCCTTTGACCCCAAATATGGGTCACAGGGGTCATGATGTAAAAACCTATGTTTTTGCTTTTTAACAATGTATTACTTGAGATAACTTTGATATTCAACATTAGATAAATAGAGGATACTAAACAACCTTCTATTTAATACCATTTTCATTAAGCGAGTTAATGATTATGTATAAAGCGAATGAAAGCAAGTTTGATACCAAATCATTCATGAGTTTAATTAAAATGGTATTGAATCAAAGTAAGGTTAGTATTCTGTTTATTACTCACCCACCTTTAATTCAGCGAAATATAAATCTGACACGGCTCTGAAACTATGATTCCCGCAAGTCTGATACCACTGTGACGACATTACTCCCATTGTGACGTCATAACGCAAACTATTGGGACGTCAAACGTGCAGTGGTATTATGCTTGTTCAATATTGCCGCATAAATATTACACTGCTGTATCTTACATGGGCGAGTATTGATAAACTCCTGATGAGCTCTATTTAAAAAAAACCCAAACAGTATCAAACTTACTATTTGCTTGACACTTAACATCTCTGTGACAGGCAATTGAAATTTTGCTGGGTTCAACTTTCTTGGACATCTGAGTCTCCAATTTTTGTATGGGTTGAACAAGAAGCGTCTCATTTGTTTTAGACACTTTTGGCAGGTCAAAAGTTCCAAAAGTCTAAAAAGAAATTGTAAGGTTTTGTTAATACTGTAATGATAATGAAATAAATAATGTCAACATCAGTTACAGATAGGGAAATTACAGGAGCTTTTATTAAGTAGCCTGTAGTGTATTTACCTGATGGCCAAGGTGTCCTTTTTGAAAAGAAATTTTTACACATTGCCTATCATCATTCATAATTACAAGAGACCTTTAATGACTATATAATGAAGACATTCTATGAAGAAATTTATTTGCATTACCTATAGTGCTTACTTTTTGTAAAAAAATAATAATAATTTGCTGCATTGGCTATTTTATTTAAAATTTCAAAATTTGTCTTCATTTTATATCTCTGTCTCATGAGAGACTTTTGATATTGAGGGGAAGTTTATACTGGATGGTTTAGTTCTGCTTTTTAATAAATCTTATAATTTTTTACCTAATTTGCATACTTAATTTTCCAAATGTGTGTATGTGTATTGCATATGGTCATTAATTTTTGTTATCCAAAACAATTTTAGAATTTAATAACTAGATGGTCTTGTGTCTTTTGGACACAATCTCATTTTCATTCTTTTACTAATTTGTATAATTTTTCAAATCTTGTCTCAGAACATTTATTTTTAGCAGCCTTTGATAATCATACAATATTTTAAAAACTTGGGAGGGCTTAGCACTCCTTTTTCTGAGGTTTTCTGGTTTGTTTTATTTGTATAGCTTGCATTAGGATGTGAGTGTCATTTCGTATGTTTTCTTTATCTTATGACAAATTATAATTCTCTCGATCATTTCTGACAAGTAGGGATTATAAGAATTAAAGAAGTGTTACTTAGTTTATGGTTCATTGCTTGATTGGACACAAATGCTATTACTATTGACACATATTGGGTGGGGGTATGTGAGCTCTGTTCACTTTTGTTTTGTTTATAACTTGGTTTAAATGCATAAAACAATAAAGGATTTTTTTTCTTTTTCTCTCGATTTCTTATTCTGTAATGTTTGTAGATGCTTCACTTCTTTTAAATTCCTCAAGAAATAATTATAAATAAGTATTAATATGCAGCAACTGTTTTTGTTTCATTTTGCAAAATCCCAAATTGGCCAATAGACTGATATTTAGATTTCAATATTATATTTATAAATCATTTATGATACAGAAATAAAACATTTCATTCAATTATTTATCAATTAATTCCATTCATTTTTTAAAATCAATCTTTTTTCAATTATCAGAAAGTATCATGTGAAGGTTTGTTATGGTGTAGTCCTAGTTTTATATGTCCTGTTTTGCCTTTTCTTAAAAAATTCTGAAATTAAATAGGCCTAAACATAACCAATCAATAACTCAATATATAGGACCAAATGTCAATGGCAAGCAGAATATTACGAATAAGCCTATGCATTATAACACGACATGGTCTTCACTAATTATTCATGGTAATTCTACGTGAAATTGTCTTTAGGGAGGGGAGGGGGTGTTGTAAACACATTACATTAATTCAAGCAGATTGTTATATCTATCATTTTCCTACAGATAGGGATACAGTTAGGCCTACAGATTCTCGATAGAGTCGAACAAAATGTTCTTCCGGTTTCAATCCACCGACGCCGACACTTGTTAATTTGTGTAATTTTGAATGCTTTCAGTGTCACCTTAATTTGGACCTTTTTCGTATTTAATATGCATTGATAATTTGGACAGAAAAAAATATATAAGGTTATTGAAATTCGTGAAAATCGGTGGTGGTACGCCTTATTCCAGAGGGATGTCGGGACAGGCGCCGATCGGGTTGTCATAACCCCAGTTCGAAAGTTGCATATGATGCCGATCAAAACATACGAATGAAAAGTGCTTAGAACATAAGAAATTGTTGCAAGTAGGTTTGAAATCAACTCTCCTGCAATAATGTGTCAAATTCTTTCTTGTTTCTTTGGCAGCTGGGAAATGAAAAAAGTGGACGTCCGTTTGTTTCCCACTTCGACTATTACAGCCGTAGGCTGAACAGAACGGCATTTTGAATAGCGGACCACTATTACGTCACGCCACGAATATGGACGGAAATAACCGAAGCGTTTTGCATATCGGCACCGAAGTTGTTCAGTTGTCAGTTTGTCAAATCTACGTCCACTTCCGGAAGTGTCATTTTGACGTTTGTGAGTTGATCATAGAAGTGATATGATGATATATTAAACATAAATAACATGGAAATGGGTTTTAAAATCCTTTAACAAAGAATTATTCATGATAAGGAGTTGTGAAACTTCACTTACCAACTCGTGGGTTCGCGATGACGTCATTAAATATTGGTACAGTTTGGTACAAGGTCATTGAAGTATGTGGCTGATGCGAAGCGAAAACGTTATCACATTTAGCTCAATGACAAAATCAATGTTATTGAAAGAAGATACACAAAAGATACATAAAGCGAACTTTATTTCTTTTCTAAGATGCCAAATGATCACATACATGTCATATTATGCTTCCAATAATTTAGAAATAAAAATATTGTTTACTTTATTTACATTAATAATCCATAAACAGGGCTAAGTGACCGGCTGTTCCATGTATTGAACCTACTCCCTAAGTTAATAATGACATTTCCTTGGTTTGATGCAATGCACTTAATATTAATATAAAATGTTGCCAGTGATTCAATACGGGTATTATTTTGTTGTTTACTGTTTCATTCTTTTCAAACAAGAATAATATATAAACACGACTGGTTTCAAAACATTTTACTTTCAAACATTCATGTCGTGCGATCATTCAGGGCACGCTCCATATATGGTTAATCATGTGACTAACGTTCGACTGCATGATCAAGTCGAAGTGGTGACGGAGATCTACATGTGCCTATTTTTTGCTGCTATCGTAGAAGTTGAAGTTTATTGTACCACCACTTATATTGGCCGACTGCAGGAGCTGTACACCATGTAAAGGTGTGCACACAGTATTGGTTGCAGTATACGACACTGAAGCTGGTGCAGACGGTTGACGTGAACCGACGTCACAAATACTCCGAGGCTCCGTGACCTGACGTGAACCATCACGCGGTAAACATGGCGGAGGAAGAGCATTCAACGGGGAATTGCTTCCCTCCAAGATGTTGCTGAAAGCCCTCCGTTGAGCAACTGATTGTGTGGTTATGTAACTTTTGAGCGACTGCTCATTTCGATGACCAGTGACAGAAAGTATTCCTAGGGATCCCACCCCGGCCTCTTATAGCTTTGTTGCTGTCGTCGCACAAACACAGTGGTTTGGGTAGGTTTGCGACAAACCAGCTGCAACCGATATGGTGGACATCATCTTTTTGAGAGTATTCACACCCATTGCCGACTTCAGGAGCATACCTGATATCTGTTTTAGGAATAGAAAGGGGACGTTGAAAAAAAGCACTGACAGAGTCGTTTCGTTTTGAAAGATATAATTTCATGCTTTGCACATGACAATTTTTGCTTCCGGTTTCATACATTCGAGGCTGTTTGGATTGTTCCCTACTGTCTACCCCATGGTGAGTTTTCTCCGCCTCATTATAGGCCATTTGAAAATATTCTGCCACAGTGTCATCCATCCTTTGACAGAACAAACGATTCACCCCTGAGACCTCAAACCAAACTTTCCTAACAAGTGAAAGGGGAGACTCATCAGAAAGGCTTCCATTGTTATACGAACGCTCCATATCACCATGCGAAATAGGATCGTGATGCCTGATGATATCCTTGCCAGCCCGCTTCATCTCCTTGACCAGACCAACACAAACATGGTTCGAGGACATGAACTCCTTGTCGTGCATTATATTTATTTGCCGATCAAAGGGTGGTGACGTCAGGTGTCGATTAATCGCCGCACGAATTGACATCAACGCCGATTTGGAATACTCCTTCCCATTTTGTGTTCTAACCTCTGCGTAAAATCGTCCTAGAATTACATTGAGTTCAAGAACCGGCCTCGTCTCAAAGTCCAATGGCAAACTGTTGTTTTAAAGCCAATCTGAAATAAATATTGTGATTGTGTACTTTCTATGAATGGATATACTAATCAGAACGGTTAGAATACTGAATGATCATTTGCTTCTGCAGAACAGAACAAGTAAATTTCCTCTTTTAATAATTTGTTTTCGTGATTAACCTTAGGTTTAAATTATATGTATTTTTGCTTTATTGAAGATTTTCAGGACTTCTAAACGAGCAAACTATTTCAGTTCCCTATGAATCATACAATATTTTTTTTAATACGTGTATAATCAAAGCCTATTGTATTTACCTCTTACAAGTATTGTAAAGAAAATATCGTCAGAAATGGAATTTTGTTGATATAAGGATCTCACAACCGACCTTTCAAAATGTTTCATAACGTGTTAAATATTCATTTTAAGTGTTAAATTTGATCTCTATCAAACACAATTTCTCATACTAAACAAACACTTCACCTTCAAATGTTATTCAATATTGTTGATATGGAATTCGTGATACCCCATTCATAACGTGATGGATATTGCAGACGCCACGTTTGAACAAACCAATCTTTAAACATAAATGCAACCTTTCCCCTTAGCTTGTACGACAGGAACTGTGACATGTCATTTATCTATAGGTTCGTCGACGTATACAGCTTGGGGATGTGTCCTTGGTATCAATGAGACACTCTCCTATACTGACTGGATTTTCTAAATAATCTGAAACACTGTTACAGATTGGTAGAATGACAACCGACCTTTTAACATTATATTTAAAAGTTATGGTATGACTTTTACTTACATTTACTCCAGGAAGTGGTCTTCATGATAGTTATAATTCGATCCATTTATTTATTCAAGTTTGATTTTAATTGTTCGAAAATTGCCCATAGTCCACTATTTAGATATATGATTTTATGATATTATGAAGGAAGTTTCTTTCAGTTGCATTTCCTATGTTGCTATTGACCCAATCCAACCGTATCTGCACCAGACATCAGTATTGTGTGAACAAAGTCTATCGGCTTCCTCAATCATGACATGTGGAAGATAGTGATAATGGTGGTTCATATAAGGTACCTTTAAGCCTATCCCTCAACTCTAAAGTGCTACGTTGGCTTTCATTCGATGAAATTATTCACAGCTTCATAACTGAAACTAAATTCAAAAGATGAATAGCTCTTTGCATGATTCTTATTTATAATTTAGATGGCCTGATGCTTATTCAACACGTAACTATAAATCCTAATGAAAACATAATGTTAAAATAGATAAAAGCAGGTGTTATTTACCTGTCACTTGAATAATTTCTGTTGGAAGACCGGTGTCCCTCAACAACGCTGGAAATATTTTTGAAATTATGATATTTATTTGATTACATTGTGTTTTAATTTTTTAAGAGTTTAATAAAATAAATTATATAAATGTTAAACATTTTACAACTTTTAAAGTTTCAAACATTTTTATATTTAATCTTGATAATCAAAAAGTCAAAAGTGAATTTTGCAATTGGTGTTTTTTCTAAAAACATAAAAATATATAATAATAATAATTAAATTTTCATAAAATTTTAAGTTATAATTATTTTTTCTAAAACATATAATGGATTTTTCCTATTTATTATCATACCTGTATGGTGTTATCCGCTGATCATCCTGTCATCGCTGTTTCATGGACCTCATTATTCCATCCAGCTTGTTAATTGATGTTGATTCCCATGGTGTTGGTCTTGCGTCGATTGTGGTTGATGGCCAGGAAGAAGGGAGAGTCGTCGATCAGTGTTTCGGCTGGTCTCTTGATACAACTTGTACAAGAAGACTGGATCCCTCTCTGACTGATCAGGCTCTAAGTTGTCAACAGTATATGCTCTAGGTTGTCAATCTAATGTCTCTCGCATTCTGATCAGTTCTTGCTTTTGTCTGTCTTTCAGAGGAATAAATTAGATATTCTTCGCTATTTCTTGCTTCAGCTCTATATTCCCCATTGTAGGTTCTTGCATTCCTGTCCAGTTCTCATGCCGAAATGGGTTGTACAGACTAACCATAAGGAGTTTTTAAGAGCCGTTGGATTGCTTCATCCCAAATTGCCAGCTTCAAAATTGCTTCGGTTTTTGGTTTGTTGCCTTTTCCAATCGATTTCAGTTGCTTTTGTTTGGCACTTATTTCTCTGAACTTGGAAAATTGAATATCTTTGGCTCACCAAGGTTTATACTCTGATCCATATTATGCAGACAGCAAGGATG
Organism: Gibbula magus; assembly: GCA_936450465.1. Lineage (NCBI taxonomy): Eukaryota > Metazoa > Mollusca > Gastropoda > Trochida > Trochidae > Gibbula > Gibbula magus. The sequence continues at coordinate 18,220,934 of OW388300.1, read as the reverse complement.
AATTGACAGGAATAACATGGCTTATTCATTAATTCAATTGACTCATGGCAATTGACACTCAAGGTGTTGTACAAAACATAGTCATTTATATACACAGTGTAGTTATTCCCTCCTACGTCAATAATAACTTTGTATTTATTTTTATTTATTTATCAGTATTGGACATTACTTTGTCGTTTATACACATACATGTATCACTCTGTTGAACGAAAAATGTAGCCAGGGCCTATGACATCCCCTACAAATGAATGATTGCATTGAGGGTATAATAAAGAAAGTCTATTTCTTTCATATGTATTGCCTGGTAGCATGCTGTTGGTAAGTCTTTCAGGCAAGCTCTGTAACCATCACATATTGGTTGGATAAAGTTCAGCATTCAATGCTTATACCCATGGATTTATTTTGTTCTACATGCATATTTATCACAACAATGGATCAATTTAAAAAAAGAAGTGTACGCTAACATTTCGAGAATGTTCACATTTGCTGTCATTGGTATCATTGAATTTTTACAGCAGCCAAATAGAAAGAGTTTGACGATTCAGAAGTTTAACAGGAGGGAACACACCATTACAACATATACCTAAACCAGAAATCTGGAAACAGACCTCGTGATCTTGCTTATAGAGAACCAAATTTATGTATATACAAATTAATCAAGATCCTGAAGAACATGTCACTCCAAATGCATCTGGACTAATGAAGTTGCCTGACTTGATCTCTGTAATCTGTTAAGACCTGGTTAGTTATTCCACGTCCATATCTAATGCCACCTGTATATTCCCTGTCACTAAGACATTATTTCACTGATAGGGCATCCATCTGGTTAACACAATAATTAACACTTCATGTCACTAGATTTCTACCATGAATGATAAAATCTGATAATTGTAATAATTCTCATTTTCAGAAAGATAACGTTCCTGTTATTTGTGAAAATATTGGGTACCAGGAATATGTTCTTTATTCTTTATGTCATTGTGCATAGATGACTGCAGTCTATAAAACAGCATGGTATTGTGATGAGGAATTACAAATGTCTCCTGGTCACATAACACTTTTGGTCATATAATGCCTTTGCACAAGAAAAACAAATCAAAATTGTACATCGCAGCAAAAGCAATTCATCATTGTATTCAATACATCAAATATATTTCAAATTACATAATTCTATATATGCATCCAAGGTATTCAAAATCATGTTGGTGTATGTCATAAAGTTATAACGTAGATTCAGATTTTAATCCGCGAAACTGACAACTGCTTATATGTACTGCCTAGAAGCTATATCTCCTCATGTGAAATTAACCCGAAAATAGTACAGGGTTATGATTAGTTTTCCGAAAAAGGTGATATATTAAATGTCACAGATGGCATTTTCTCTGTTTAATTAAGACAAAGGGACAGATCTTTAGATTAAACTTCGCCGAAGTTCATATTACTAAATAGCCCGCAAAAGTAACTCATATGCAACTAGTATGTTCGTTGAATGTTATTTCATTAATTGCTCGTTATATATTATTGGTTATATTTCTTCAAATCTGTACCATAACCACATTGTCGTGGTATACTTAGACACGGAGTTTATAATCTACAAATCTTGTCTACATCTCGAAATGTATTGAAACAGCCTCAACATAAACATAACGGAAACATAATGACTGATATAATAACATTAGCAGCATATACAATGCACAACATGTTTCCTTATAAGATCATCAAGTTTGAGCAAGTTTATGAACAGTGTCCTGAACTTTTAACATAATATACATTCATCAAACTGAAAGGTATTAGATAATGACCAGGTGTCTGTACCATATATATAACACGAGTAATCACGAGGTACTCTTAAGATTCTGAAACAGAATCAATGTTTTAGAAACGACAATGACATGTGTCAGTGATACTCGTACAATGTAAAGTTAGAAACAGGAAATCTCTAGTGATCAATGAGTCTGGGCTATACATCCTCGGTTACCCAGGGTTTTATATGTGCTCCATTATTCTCCGCTTTATCACCCCTGGGACACTAGGATAAGAGCAATTTGTACTTAAATTACCCAAACTTTGCCGGCGTGACAAAATCAGTAACCAATGAAAATGCTCGATAGAATAAGACGGAAATGGTCAAGGGAGATGACCGGTGATGGATCGCTAACAAAATGACCGCGCCCAGGAGGTACGTTCTTTGCAAGGAAGTGATATGAATTGTCATTGGCTCGCAGGTCCAAGCTGCGTAGCAGTTTGATTGGCTCACCAGGGTAATTTGAGTACAGATGTCTCTGATGGAATGTCTCAGGGGTGATATAGTGGAGAGTAACGGGGCATATATAAAACCCTGGGTATCCGGGGATTGGGGCTATATAGTGTATACATGGTACATGAATAATTTTCTATGTTCGTCTATTCCCATTTCTCAAGTTAGGAATATACATTCTCTGAATATGGAACGAGCCTGACGTTTGGGACCAGGTCTTTTCTGCTCAGTACTTCCCTCATCTGAAATTATAATGAAAACATTGAACACCTATTATATCTTCTATGAAAGTATCACATATACAAAGCCATATTAGTTGAGATAAAGTCGATATTCTCCAGAAAATGGTTCAAATGGAAAGAACAAAAGATCTATTGGATGAAATAATATGTTTCTGAACATGTAGGACTAATATTTTGATAATTTGGAAGAATTGTAATAACTTTGAAAATCAATTGTTAGTGATATTTAAGGCATATCGCACCACATAGATGTAAAGGAGATTCCATAAACAAAACTCCATGTCCATGATTACATTCATTATACAAAGGTAAACACAAGCAAAATATCGGCGATACACTGTTGGCGGTACCATTCAAAAGCTTCAAATGTGAATCCGGACCTTTTGAAAATGCAATTGCTGTAAATAAATATTTGCCAAATCCTGAACAGGCCTTCTTTGCATTTTTGATGGGCATTCTGGAAGTGAAGGTGATGAAGAATGAATAACAATTTTATGGACGCACAACTTCTTTATTCTGTATAAGCGACGTTGACATTCATACTAATGTCATTGTCAAGCAGGTGATCCATTTGAACAGCTCACCAGGATTTATATATACAAGAAGTGTTTATACATTAGAGGAGGATGAGAAGATTATATATACAAGATAGTTTAAAATAAGCTATACATTGTTCAACGCATATACCAAACAATTATAAACTATAATGTTTCCTCTCTAAATAAATTGATCGTATTATTTTACAGCCAAAACAAGTTTAAACATAAAATGTAAATCTAGATAAATATATGTGATAGTTCCGACAAGCTACATGCATTTGCTGAAAGAACCGTTTGATAACTTCAACAGACACGAGAGCTCAAGTTCAGAAAACATTAACCTTAGGGCGTGAATTAACTACGGTGTTTACTGATATTTGAACTGATGTGTCACGTTTGAATACATAATAAAATACATCATTGAAAGAAATGGCAAAATGATTTTTATTTTTAAGATGACATGAAGGAACTTACAGATATCTCAAATTTCTAGATGTTTGCTATGACTGTGTTGTTTATTTCTAAATGAAACACTTTGGAATTATGTCAACAGGGATACGGATTATGAATGTAGAAATTCCAGTTGATTCTTTGAAGGGCATTTCGAAGTGACTTACATAAGAACAGCAAGATTTATAATTTGAGAAAACACAATCAACAAAATCAATTCATGAATAAATCTCACTCTTTGACTCTTCCTCGGAACTGGTGTCATGAGACACATATCTGGTACTAAATATAGTTGATGTATTTGTCCATAGTCTAGACATAATTTCCATAATTAGGCAATGTATATATTGGTACGGATCTGATGCTAATATATTCATGGTTGTTCAAATAGATTTTCCTGTGGGAGTATTTGTGATTTGTGTGCTTGCTCAGACCCAAGGCAAATGAACATTATCAATGTATATCAGTTTATGAAAACATACAAATTGGTAAACGATGATTGGCTTAATTGAAACTGAAGATGCAAAAAGTACAGGCGTGGTTTTTTAGTGTGAAATGAAGAAACCATGGTGAATAACATTAAATGAGGGCCAATGGCTGATGCCGGCTGCTTTAAAGTGGTTGGATTGAAACGTCGCCATTTTGATTTACATTGGTTCCCTCGGCCATAAGACCGTCCACCACATCAATAAGAAATCCAACATTGATGTGACATTTTCCATTGGCAAAACTCTTCATTAAATAATAGAGTTTTGAGAAATTAAAATAAGTGTGTGTTATATTTTAAACATTCAAGACGAAATGTTCATGCTGTAAGAACTAGCTATAATCAGAAAAGACACGGGTGGACTAAAAAGATATAAGAACTTTTCGCCAATCAAATGTGAATCGCAAGTAACGATAAATTGACTTCAGAACCTCATCTGTGTTTTACTAAATATACAATTACATATATCATAACAAAATCATATAAAACCCCACTTTAATTCTACTTTATCCGGCAAGTTTGGTTTTGTTTAATCATAATTAATATAGTTTCTTATGCCCCATAGTTTGATTACTTTGAGATGCTGTACAGACAATAAAAAGTAATCCTGTAGATGTATATTTATGTATGCAATATTGCACTCGTAATTACACACGATAGGTTTTGCAGAGGATTATACCGTAACTTCTTGAATAATCGCCTGCTTTGAACAATCGGCTGCCTTGAAAAATCATCGGGTTAAATTTAGCAAATGTAAATAAACTAATGGATATCTCCTTTTCAAAAATAATTCCGCCATAAGCATATTTATGCGAAGTTTAACATCATAATTTGCACTTGGTTTACAATATTCATAATTCAAAACGTACTGCAATTATATTTACAAACATGTATATTATAGTTTAGAAAAACATAATCGTCCGCCTTTAATAATCCCCTGCCTTGAATAATCGCCGGGTCAAATCGGTGTTTGAAATTAATAATGGACGGGCGATTATTCAAGGATTACGGTATGTCTCAGAAAATGTGTAATATATTATATACCTGATGCTATGAAAATACGTTGTGTAAAACTTCAGAGAACCTAAAAATGGAAAATTCTCACTTGGAAGGACGATGCTTGTTTTCTTAAATTCTGTACATAACTTAAATTTGTTCGCTATGTAGTACATGATAATCTTGATCATGCAAACTTGATTTGATCAATTTCTCATAACAATATTATTGACGTGGTGGTCGATGGACAATAATCCAATATGCTTATGATTCTTCTATTCATATAACTTTTATAATATTTTGAAGTAGGAATTATGTTGTAGATTCAGATTCTCTTTTCATTTGCATGATCCACATATTCAACACGTACAGTGACAGAAATATACCAAATGAAAAAATGGTAGAAACTTTTAATTACGATATGTTACTTCTTATTGATATATGAATGAAAATGGAAGAACGTAGCCATGTAAGTCAATGTGGTGAAACATGCGGGGAAACACATAAGTTTCAAAATTATATTATATGTATTTCCAGATGTTTCGAGAGTTTTCCAAGTGATCATATTGAACATCATTTTCAACTCTCAACTCCAAAACACTTAAGTATATATAATCGATGTTTTAATATGCCATCTTTCCAACATAATTTTAGAAAATGGGGAAGTAAACAAACATTCAATTTACATGTAGAGTCGTTGTCTCCATATATGACATTAACAGAAATGCGTGTTGGAAAATTCCTCGTTTCCAGACACGTGGTGATCTATTAAACGTCAACCATGACATTTTGTCGATAATGTATTGATGAAGTAAATATTTGTTTAAATAGCAGGTGAATTGCAAAACAATATTTTCTTAAGGAAAAAATTCGAAAAATGTTTTCGGTAGTCTTTCAGGTGTTTCTAATATGTGTATATATTTGAAACTACTACGTTAAGAAGAAGCATTTCCTTTTCCCCCGTGAACTTAAACAAAACATTTAAATTTTGAGATTATTACCTTTTAGCTCATCAGGCCTGAAAGGCCCGATGGGTCGAGAGAGCTGAAAAGTTGTGTGCAGACTCCTTGACATTCAAAATTGTAGATTTCGTGACCCTGTGACCTCAATCTAGGTCAAGTTAAGGGTCATGACCCAAAAAACCTACTTTCATCTTTATCTCAAGTATGTAAAGCTCTAGAAAGGTGAAATGTGGTGTAGAGACTCTTTGATCAAAGGTGATTCTTAATTGTAGGATTGGTGACCCTGTGACTCCAATGACCTATTTTTTGCTTGTTAGCAATGTATTACTTGAAATAACTTAGATATTCAACCTTAGATAATAACTCAATGAAATACTGATGAGCTACAGAGCACATGGTTCTATGAAGATACAGTTTATTAATGGTTGATTCATGTAAATCATGTAAGAATCGATTTTCAAACCATGCTTATCATTCAACATAATAGTATCACTACGTGAAGCAGACATTCACGCGAGGGCCTTCTTCGGAGCAGGCGCCTCGGAAACGGGCCCCCTATTAGTCAATCTGTGAGTGTATCAGTTCTTACCCTCGGAATAGTATAGGTATAACTATCACATATATCCTCATATGCAGTGGAAATAAAGTTCAGATCAGCAACACCTTCACCAAATATATCAATGGGCCCATGAGTATGCCGCATTTGCATCATACATAAGTATACCAGAAAACAGTAACTGTGCATTACATACATATTGATTTTACGGTAATATGATTTGACAAATGTTTGACATGCATTGTGCCTCCCACAGACTATTCATCTCAAGATGACATACATTTAAAGTCGCAAAGTAACTTGACAAAAGACATTAAACTGATTTCAGTAGACACTCTCAGATCTGTGATCGAGTTCTAGCCAACATATTATATTGTTTATTGCATATATTATATATTCAATAACACGATGCCACACCTATAACAAGATGCACATTAACGTGCCATTGGCATGTTTGATGTTCACAGAAATACTGTGGCTTTTCTGTTGAACAGTACCAACAAACTTGCATCACCAGAGATTGCCAACGCGCAGGAAGGTCATGCGTTACGTCACACCGTCAAGACAACAATATCATGCTCATACATCTCAGAAATCGGTTCCGAACTGCAGCTCTTACTGCCAATTGCAGGATAAAGGCCTGTTAGTGCAATAACTATCAGGAATCGTCTGCGTGATTGGAACATCAGGCCATGACGTCCAGCAATCCGTCCAGTTCTATTGCAACGTCACCAAGATGCACGTTCCTTGTGGTGTAGACAGCATCTAAGGAACAGAAGGAGGGGCTGGGATAATGTTCTGTTCTCGATTTCATCTTGTGAAGTGACAGGCGTTCATGTGGTTGATGCTCGCGGTGGTCACACTCGATACTGATTTGTAAACATGAATATTTGAACCTATCCTCGACAAGCAACTGTGTGACTGTTGACTTTTGCTGATAATTTGTTGTTGCTGCAATACCAACTTGACACTGACTTCGGCCAAGAAACTATAGATTAATACATGAAACAATTTGCTTTGTATACTCACGCACAGTTTTCTCTCCTAGTATATAACCATGTCATTAACTTGAACTCTTTTAAGTATTTACAACCTTTATCGCATCAATGTTAATATCCAAATTGCTTTTTAGTGTATCAGTTAACTCGTATTGCTTTAACTGTATTAATTCAATCGTGGTGTTTTAGGGGGCAGTAGCACGTTTTTTGAAAAATAATATTACCAATAGGAAAACACCCTTCTCTATTCGGAAAATCAAATTAAAAATGAGTGTACATGGTTCAGTAATACCTTAGGAACCGTTTTTGTCATTCGAAATAATAAATTGTGTTCACAATAAAATGGCCGCCATACACTTTTTGCTTTATATGCAACACCGTTATTACTACTACTGATAATGTGTTTGTGTAATTAAATGTTTTACCCTCTAAAGTACATTTAAATGACACACATTATCTTTATAAAAAGGACATTTGAAAAAGTAAATTTTGCAAAAAAAACATGCTACAGCCCCTTTAACTGTATTAATTCACTCGTATTGGCTTGGATGAAATAATTCACTCGTATTGATTTAGGTGTACGGCAATTTTCTCTTATACATTATAATTAATGCTTTAAATGTCTGACCAGACATGGAAACTACGCAAATTGGCAACAGTAATCAGAATCATATTAACGGAAAAGCAACTTCATTAAACGTAAGATTTCTCTGGCCTAGACTACACACAAGAAACATAAGTAGATACGTTAATGTCTAATTTGGAAAGTCATTTGTTTCAAAACGTTATACGATAAACTTTCTCCAGTAATAACGTCTACTTACATTCATTGTCTAGACTAAATGTGCCAATCATACATATTGACTTCTGAAGACCGACCCATCATGATTGAATTGTAAAATGAGTTTCACTTAAGCAATTCCATAAATATATCTTTCGTATACCACACTTGAAAGACGTTGTGGCATATTATTTATTATATAATCTTAATGGCACGTTATACCATTGCCTCCTTTCATATATGAAGCATACCATTTAAAATGCATAAGTGGTTGCACTAGATCTGTGCATCAGTGAAGTTAGGTCATCATTTAGTGTGAAACACTTTTTAGATGTTACCCAAATTGCAATTAAACTGCAATTTCCTTTGCAATTGCATAAATTTTGGACTTTATTACCCAGCTTTGCAAATTAAACTGCAGTTGGACTTGCGATTATCTCCATCTATCACGTCCTTCAAAGCTTGTCTAAAGACCCATCTCTTTCCCAGATACAAATAACTTTTTATCAGACTTTACCAGCCTGTATATAGTTTTATTCATGCTCAAGAAGCGCTTAAGAGCATATCATAGCACCATACAAGAATCCTACTTTACTATACTATAAGCAATGGTTATGCTAGATCTCTCAGTTTTTGTTTGTTTCTTAGCGGTCGTAAGCTTGTCTTCATTATACGACCAAATCTCAACGTATCTACACTAGACATCAGTATTGTGTGAACACGGTCTATCTGCTTCCTCAATCATGAGATGTGAAAGATAGCGATAATGGCGGACCATATATAGTGACCTTCAATCTCTCCCCTCAATTCTAAGGTGCTATATTGGCTTTCATTCGATGATAATAATTATTCTTCCAATACAGCTGACACAAATGTGAAACTGAATTCAATATACAACTAGTTTTGCCTTGATTCTTATTTTCAATTTAGATGGTCTCAAACCTATTCAACATGTAACTATGAATTCCTTTCGAGGAAGTTATGGTATCGTTTGTAGGGGATTATCTAAATTGGATAAAACATATGAAAACTAATGGATGTAAAACATATTCAAATCGGGACAGGGTGTGTGTAAACACTCAGGAAATAACGATAAAAAACATTTTCTTGATGGAATGAGTGTTAATTGATTGTTTTTGTGTGTGAGAGAAACTAACTTTTGTAGTGAATGTTAACTGTTAAATGGAATTTCAAAACGTTATATTTTAAATTCAAAACGACTGCGCACTGCGACCACATATACCCTAAGCAGACTTAAGGAAACAATCTACTTGACCTTGCTATAGAGAACCAAATGTATGTATATGCATCTGGACTAATGAAATTGTCTGACTTGATCTCTGTAATCTGGTTAGTTATTCCACGTTCATATCTAATTCTCCCTTTATATTCATTGTCACTAAGACATTATTTCACTGATAGGGCATCCTTCTGGTTAACACAATAATTAACACTTCAAGTCACTAAAGGATTCTACCATGAATACTAACATCTGATCATTTTCAGAAAGATAATGTTCTTGCCATGTCAGTTTGTATCAAATGTTATTTTAAAAACTTAATGATATTTAACCTGATAAATTTCCCTATTTCAAATTACTTAAATAGAAAATCTCACCCAAGTGTCGTCTGATATCAAATATATCAACACGAGTTGATTAAAGTTACAAATATCCGAGGCTTGCCGAGGATATTTTTACTTTAATCAACGAGTGTTGATATATTTGATATCAGAAGACACGAGGGTGAGATTTTATTTATCATTCAAAATCATTCTTCAACAATTATTAGCAAAATAATGAACATATCTGCAACACAAAACTGCCATTTGACTACTTCAGCAGTGATCTCAGTGATGTCATAGCATTGTGACGTCATCAGCATTGTGGCCTCATAGCATTGTTACGTCATCAACTTTGTGACGTCATAACATTGTCAGCAGTGTTCACCGTGATGTCAAAGCCTTGTGATGTCATTAGCTGATGATGTAATATGATTGTGACGATTTGATTGTTGCGATATCTACAATGTAGATATCTCTTGTAGATATCGTTTGATCTCACACAAGCGATATCTACTGTGGGAACCAGTTTGGATGATAATTCTAAATATACATCCCATGTGTCCAATATCATGTTGATGTATGTCATATGTATGTCAAATAGATTCAGATTTTAATCAGTGAAATAGAGTGACATATGAGTTGCCTGTATGAACTGTCTAGAAGCTGTGTCTCCTCATATGAAATAACACTGACAATAGTACTGGGTTACGATCAGTTTTCAGCAAAATGTGATGTATTAAAAGTCAGAGATGACATTTTCGCGGTTTAAGGGCTTCAGCATAAACTTTGTCGAAGTTAATATTACTAGGTAAGTATGCAAAAGGAACTAAATACAAGTAGTATGTTCCCTGAATGCTATTTCATTCAATATTAGTAACAAACAATATAAACTGTACCAAAACATTAAAAGAACACAAAGGACGAGGAGTTTAAAAACGTTTATAAATAACAAAGTTAACAAATGTTGTTCACATCTTGGAATGAAATAGCCTTTACATAATCACTGTAATATTATCACTTATTGAATAATATAATGCATAAAATGTATAAATGTCTAAACAAATTGGTGCAAGTTTAAAAAAACTATTTCTATCTAAATCTAAGCCCGTTAAAGGCGCTGAATCACGTATTTTTGCATATTATGTTTTCTCAAATTTACCATTTATCATTAAAGTTTATGCAATATATTGGTACCTTAATGGGTAAAAAAATCTCATTACATAAAACATAAAACGGCTATCGGTATTCAAAGAAAATGGTGGGAGGTAGAAAGCAAAAGATGTGTGGAATTCTTCAGTGTGAGAGCTAGATGTGTAGGTCTCGTGATAATTTGAGAGTCCAGATAACAAGATGGATGACCATTCCACCATTCTGCCATATTTAAAACTCTACTCTGAGTGTTTACGTACCGCTACATCAGTCAGATCACTTGAACTACCTTCGAGCAGGCGTTTTATTGTGAACACATGGCCGCTCGATGGGAAATGGATTAACCGAAACCAGTTTTAGAACTCTTTTAATTGATTTCGGAGTAATCCTTAGCCATTGGCAACACTTATTTTTTTCCGAGAGCACTTTATTTAAGTTACAAAATCGTGCTACAGAGCCTTTAAATATTATTTAAACTAATCTTATAAGACATCTAAAAAAACATAATTGTTATAACCTAATATAATGTAAGAGTCTAGCAAAAGTTTTCGAATTAATTCACAAATTGAGATATTTTAAAAATGCCAAAGGGTGCGTTGTAATCGAGCCGACAGGTAAAATAATGAACTTGTCAGCAGACTGTAGTTTAGCCTATCGGATGTTTGCCTTGTGCGGTAAATTGTCTCCGATATGGTTTTAGTAACAATAAATTTGAATTGAATTGAATTTGAATTCGTTTATGTTAAAATCTACTCTAGAATTAAACATATGACTTCATGGCCATGTTATTAATGTGGGCTTGATCAATTAGAAATATGATAGCAAACATTCATGTGATCTGTGCAGTTATGTTGCTAATCACGGTTTTCTTTCTTTTTGGATGAATTTTGTATTTTAATGGTTAATTTCCTTCTTTGATGTATAGTTTATAAATCTGGTTGAAAGTGCAGGTTTTTATTTAGTCAATAAAGGACCTGTCGAATGTTGAAGGAAAGCTGAACAATTTCGAAAGAAAAGTTTTGCAAAATCAAAAAGTCGGAATAAACATATCAGCACATTTTGATTGATTTTGAAACCTGACTATAACCTACATGACTTTTGCATTGCATTGAAGAATACGATTAGCAGTTTTACATTTGTTGATTTCTGAGATTTGATAAAAAAGCTTTCTCCAGAAATAAATCAGTGATGCATATGAAAATTGAAATCATCCGTATCAGAGAATTGTCAATATAAAAGGAAACATAAAGGCAAGGTTATGTTCAATCCATGGCAATCATGCATAAAGAGCAAAGAAATGACAACCAAGCCATTGCCATTAAAGAGGTTGATTTAAGTGAGGCAAGATAAAAGTGAAATCTACATCAATCGAAAATAATACCTTTTATTAATCTGAAAACTATTTTTCAGGTCCAAGAAAGCCTGTTCGTGATTTGGCAACTATTAAGTTGCAGCAATCGCTTTGAGCATACATTGTCAAAAGTTATTCAAAATTATTTCTGGATTCACTTTTGACGCCTTTAAATGGCACCGGCTACAGTGTATCACCCAGAATTTGTCTGTGTTTACATACAGTTGACTTGAGCTTGATAAATCAGTTTAATGATATGATAAGTATAAACGTTCATTTCTGAACATTGCACATACTCGATAAGGATTAGATGTAAAAATACAAACATTATTATATCAACATTATTTTCCCCTCTCCAAATAAATTGATCGTATTATTGTAGATTCAAAACAAGTTTAAAACATAAATTGTAATTTTAGATAAATAAATTTGATAGTTCGGACAAGCTATTTGCATTTGCTGAAAGAACCGTTTGATAAATTCAACAGACAAGAGAGCTCAGGTTCAGAAAACATTAACCTTAAGGCCTGAAGTAACTACGGTGTTTACTGATATTTGAACTGATGTGTCACGTTTGAATAAATAGTAAAATAGATGGTTGAAAGGAAAGGCTTTCCGTTTTTTAGTTTTCTAAGATGATATGAAGGAACTTACAGAGATCTCAAGTTTCCAAATCTTTTCTACGGCTGTGTTATTTACGTTTGAAAAAGGCACTTTGGAAATGTGTAAACATGGATAGGGAATATGCACTGTTACCAGTTAAGTGACAATCCTTAGAACAGGAAGCTTTTCTGGAGAATGTGAGAAAACACGACGTTTTGGAGTAAATTCTAACTCCTTCATCAGATGGTATGCAAAATGTCTCGGATATATATATATATATATATACATACATAACCATGGACAGCCAGCTGTTTCGGTCTTTAGGACCTCATCAGCATGGTGTGTGTGGAACATTGTTGGGCTTTCAGCTATGCAACGTTATCAACGCTACAAAGCAGTTTAAGAAAGTCCCACTCATTTGCATAAAGTGCTCAAACCGTATTTCTACAACTGGCTAGCTCAAGGCCGTAGCAATTGAGTGTACCATGTTAGAGTGCTAAATCAGGCTCAATCAGTGCTCAATCAGGCAAAATTAATGGTTTAAGAGCTTATACATATATATATATATATATATATATATATATATATATATATATATATATATATATATATATACATATAGAGTCGATCAGAGAGAATAAAAATAGAGCCATGGGCCCTGTAGCTCATAATGATTTCATTGATTTATTATCTAAGGTTGAATATTTTTAAGTAATAATTGTTCACAAGCACAAAATAGGTTTTTATATCATTACCTCTGTGACCCACATTTGGAGTCACAGGGTCACCGATTCTACAATTAAGAATCACCTTTGACCAAAGAGTCTCTACACAACATTTCACCTTTCTAGGGCTTTACATTCTTGAGATAAAGATGAACATAGGTTTTTAGATCATGACACGTGACCTAGATTGGGGTCACATGGTCACGAAATCTACAATTTAGAAATCCCCATTGGCCAAGGAGTCTGCACATACAATTTCTATGGAGTCATTGGTTCTGGAGAAGAAGTTGAAAAAGCGAAAATGTTTACATACGGACGAATGGACGGATGAACGGACGCCGGACGCCGGACGCCACCCCATTCCATAAGCCCATCGGGCCTTTAAGGCCTGATGAGCTAAAAATACATGATAATGTTACACAATGAGGATTTGCTATACAAATATGGAATGAGTAACTACTTTATTGCGAAATATACACTGACCTTTAGACTTTATTGAAGAAGTGATTGGAAGTTAGTAATATATTGCTTAACGAGGAAGGCCAATTGGCTTTAATGAAACTGTAGATACAAGAACTGCAGTGATTGAAAGTGGAATGAAAAGGCCATGGTGATTGATGGTAGAAGGAGAGACCAATGCCGGGGTTTTGAAGTAGCTGGATTGATAAACCTGAAGCATGTCATTTCGAGACACAATTCCATACATCGGCTCCCACAGCCACAAGTTTGCCCGCCTCAAGATCAAAGCCAGCATTGATGATACATCTCCAATGCCAAGACGCCCTACAAGTTACATATTTTAAACAGTTACATTTGTTGTAATTCAACTCCCATTTGGTTTTATTTCAAGTAAAGAACCTTCAGGAAACCTCTGAAATAATATTTGTAAATTGCAACTGTGTAACTTTAACTGATATTACTGAATGTTGTTTGTATTATCAATATAGTATATGCAAAATATTAATATCTCAGTAAAGTATGCACTAACTTTTTCATCGTGAATATATCTCTATGTAAACATCATTAGTGTAATAACTCAATTGCACCATCATGTTGTGTGGCCAGGGGCCTTAAAAATATATAAATTATATGGTTATGGCTTTTAGTAATCGGTTTAACATTACAAGGATACGGCATGTAAACATCGCTTCAAATAATTATTGTTTTATGATGAATTCAAAACAATTTTTTTTCAGACAGATTTGTAATATTATATTTGTTATTTCCGACACGCAGTGTTAATTTGCCTAAAGAGTCTTTTCATTGCGAGAACAGATACGTGAACTGAAGTCGTGAAAGCATGAACATGTTGGCTTGGAAAACGTGAATATGTTTATTGATGTTTGAACTTATGTATAATGTTAGAATAAATATCACATTAAATATTTCAATGATATGTTTGTATGACGCGTTTTAAGATCATTTTAAGAAAAGAACAGAAATGTAAAGTTACTTGATTTGCAAATGCTTATGTAGTTGTTCTATTTGTTCTGGAAGGAGTGAAACTTATGAAAAAATGATGTATTTGACTACGTTTGTTGACTATGATTTCAGATGTGCTGTTTCGTGTTGCAGCTGATAACAAACCATCGGTTGAAAATTATATTTGTAATATGAATAAGGTATTCTAAGTGAGAACTTGTGCCTAATCATTTTCTCAGTGAATAATATATGTTTAAACCAATGTAACATAAACATATAGTGTTCACTTCTAAGATTGAGTGGACATTGAAACTGCATAATGATCTCTATTTAAACATATACATATATTTTTGTCGAAAAGAGTCAGCGAATGCATTTTAAGGGGTGATTTTTAAATCACTTTTACATCGAAATACACTTACTTAGTAAATAAGAGACAATTAACAATTATATTATATGGTACAATTACATAAATAAATTGACAACAAATCTTTATGGGATTAATTTACTTCACGTTTTGAGAACGAGTAAAGTTGACCATACACATGAAGCTGATCATGGCTTCATGTACATGTACTCTACAAACCTCATAAAGTATAACGTTCAGGTAAGCATGTTGTGTTATTCAATGCTTGTGATGTTCGTGTTTGTGTGTGTAATCACTCAAGAATAAAAGTAACAAGAAATTAAGTTTGACATTGATATCAGTATTGGAGGAAAAGTCATGGTTATAAACCTTTAAAATATCATCTTTGAAATAGTGTCATCCGATGGATAAACTCAGTAAGAGTAAGTTTAATAACCAATGATTGAAATACGTTTTTCTAGACAATGTCTATTGAACGAGTGTAGGGAGAAATCCCTCATTACAATAACTTGTTGTGAAGCATTTAGAATGTTCAAAAGTTTATTTTGGTACCCTCTTTTACAAAATTGATAATCTTTTATTGACAAACATTTCTTATTTGCATGATGTACTAGCATCGCTTAGTTCTACAGAATGATTTATTATAACATCATTATAAAATCAACGTCTGAATAAAGTCTCACTCTTTTGCACTTGATCATAATCGGTTTCATGAAATGATGTTTAATATAGCGGATGTAATTAACAACAGTCTAGACATACTTTCAATAATGAGGCAATGTATATAGTGATACGGACCTGATATAGATTCATGTATCCTTGTTCTAATCGATTTTTCTGTGGCAGTATTTAAGTTGTGTGCTTGCACAGACTCAGACCCAATGTACATTAATGTAAGAATACTTTAATTATAAAACGTACATATGTACTATACAAGGGCATACATGGGAAGTTATATATGTAGTAATTGAAAAACATTGTATCAATGTTAACATATAAATCAGTTCACAATCATTACGAAACATACTTTTTTCATTCCTTTAAATTAAGTTCCATGATCACAAATACATTTCATATGTCATATATGATATTTATTGCACCCATTGTCCATGTTTCAACATAACTAAGGATATACAGTAAGATCATTGAAAATAGTTTCGTTGTTTGACTTAATTGACCCATCGGTGGCTGAAGGGGTAAGCTGTTAGGACTGTCAGTACTGGCGATTAGTGTCTGACTCTTAGGGCGTAGGATCAAATCCCACAAGGGTCTCAACCCTAAAAAGCGCAAAGTTTATACTAATGCAGATAACGTGGTGCACAACTATCTAAATGACATGTAATTCAGTGAGACTGGATGATATAGATGCTTATCTTGACAACATGACAACACAATCTTGATTCCCATCCGGTGTTAATGGAATTTCTTCAAACCAGGGTAAAGGATCCGTCAGTCTCTCACTGTACACGTCACAGACGACAACTTTCAAGTAAGATTGAATTGCAGAGTAAATTCATACAACACATATACTTCCTTCATGTGCTTATTTCTGTCAATATTCACTACATTTATGTGATTAATTCACATTGATGTTGGGTCTGAAGTTATCAGTCATCGCTTGCAATAAATGACGGAGGATCATAGTATCGAGAAGTAATATATTATGAATCATATTGATAAAAATGACAAGTCCTTTGAGTGCGGTAGTCATATCGATCAAGCTTGGATAAACGAATTAATAACGTGACTGGCTGGGTTTAGCTCTCGTTGCCATTACGTAAATAGATTTCGGGATGGTCAATTGATGTAACCCGAATGAATATGAAGTATATGATAGTCGAGAAGTTTGTGAAAGAGGAAAGTTTTCAATTGAACTCTTTGAAGGGCATTTAAAAGTGGTATCCATAGAAACAGGAACATTTTCTGGATAATAATTTAATTTGAAAATACAATATGTATTTTCACATTAAAGAAGTTGTTATCAAGAAAATCGTTCTCTTCTTAGGTATCAGTATTTGACGTGAAAACAAATATTATTTGTTCAATTTTACAATTGTTATATGTATACAACGTATTTATGTTCTAATCTTAAAATACATAATATGATTTAATGATTAGTTTATCTAATAAATTTTGTTGTGAAAACAACTTCTAAATGTATACTGAAAATACATAAGGGAACTCAGACGAGATATTGTTGTACTAATTTTATCAGATGTGCTGACTGTGAGATGAGGTGATTTGGGGTTTAACGCTGCTAGTATTATGGCAAAGTAACCCCGCAACGTCATGTACATGTGGCTATGCATTGCGGTGAAACCTGCGAGCATCGGCTGGAACTGGCGAACCATGGTAGTAGACTGAAATTCAGTGCACCCAAAACTTACGGCGTGTAAAACAGTAACTGTTCTCTGCTGCAGACAAAGTTGCCGAGCCCCTTGATTCAAAGCCGAACGCGCTGACCACTGCGCTATCCCGCCCATCTGTGCTGACTATACATTGAAACCGATATGGTTGTCGTGAAATACCTTTTTCAGTTTCAGCAAAATTTTAAAAAATAATCACAGAGTGAGTTGTAAAGTATGATGTCTTCTTACGTGACTGAATATGAAGATCAATTGCCATTTAAGCTGTTTTAAGACTGCAGACATGTTTTGAAGTACATGTAAGTATGCGCTTAACGTTCAAGATTAACGAAATGTTCATGTTACAAGCACTATTTCCCTAACGAAAATATACAAATACCGATATAAATGGCTGTTATATTCATCATATCGGTGGAGAAGAAGAAATGGAATTTAGTAGCATGTTTAAACATGGTGGCATTTCCTTCAACAGCCGAATAGCAAAATGAAGGGTTTCCTCTAAGTTATGTCTTTTTGCATTTACAGAACAAATGACATTATCATTTGACGTTGACATGCTTGGAAGTAAATATTTTAGAATATTTGTCTTGCAATTATGAATTATGTATTATTATCAACGATAAATCGACTGACAAATAAGAGATCAAGGGGATTTCAACCCAACTGAAGCTGCTTACACCATTACATGAATATAAATGAACTTTTCACTTCATTTTGATAAAATAAAATTAATTCGATAACTCGATCATAAAAACGTTTTTATTTTTGTTAACACACTCGAATACTGGGTTTGTCCACATGTCCATCGCATGGAATGACCATCAGTGTAAGACAACGTTGAGAGATGTCGTTAGATTCCAGATCCGCCAAAGACGTTTCAGCAGTTGGTTGAATATAATGGTTTGTTGAACCTTAATCAATTTATCAAAAGAACAATTTTATTAACTATCAACATCAGACATTTTTATTGCTTTTATGAACTTTATTTGTGTCTGACATAAAAAGTAACTCTTGTGGACATATGCTTGTGCATAATGTATTTCAACATTTGGTATTGAAAAGAATACAAAAACGTTACACATATAAACTATAAACATATAAACAAAAAAGACGCTATAAAAATAAGTTTGAAACATATAACAAGGTTAGATTTGGGTTAACAGTGCCTTCAAAAGTACACACATATTTACTATTGAAGGTAGTGTTATCCCAAATGAAATCTTGTTATAGTTGGTCACTATTTAAATGGCATGTATTTCTAAAGTTTGAAACAATAACAAACCATTAGAAATACTTGCCATTTAGATAGTGAAGAAACATTACATGGTTATATTTGGGATAACACTGAAGTTTACATTTGGGATAGTCGAGGCCAAAATGGTCGTGTGGTAAGCTGTTGGTACAGTCAATGCTGGCGATAGTTGCCTTACTCTGAGGGCGAGGGTTCGAATCCCGCATGGGACTCGGCCCGAAAAAGTACAAGAATTTGCTATTGAAGGTAGTGTTTTCCCAAAATATAACCATGTTAAATAACAGACCATTTAATGCATAAACAACCCTGCCCCATCAGTGTATGTGCATCCGCTCCCCTACTATAATGCCCTGGTTCCCCGAGTCCGATTATTGTCGTATGACTATCCATAACTAGTCAATGAAACAACTTTCATTCAAAAAATATATGCAGTATCAGGATGAAAGGACATGACATTTCCTGGTTGAAACATATGCATGATATTTGTGGCCATGGGTTAACAATCTGTAGCAAAATGTCGGTTATTGCGCTTAGGTGATCAGGGTCTTTCTGCAGATTAATTACACTGATTGAGCAGGATGTGTAGTAACTGACATACAACAGTATTGTATAGGTGTTTTCATATCACATTCTGTATCACCCCAATATCAGCCCGAGATCTGATATAAAAACACCAATATCATACTATGTTCATCATATACACTTAACAAAAAAACAACCCAAGTAAATTAAACATTCATTAACTTAAATTCATGAATATATTAATTCGATCTATCATGACAACACATACCTTACTCAGAAAATGTCCTCCTGTCACCAGTGTTTTTCTTACTATTTGTGTATTTCGCATATTCTCTGTCTGCATGTCGATTACTATTCAATGATGGTGTCAAGCTGACAAATACGGTTTGCAAATAACTGCGGCGTTTTTACAGCGATGTCCGCCATGTTGAACGTATGATGTGCAAAAGAAGACAACTCTAAATTCCTCGTGACTTTGATCTATTTGTCTTCCTACGTTACCAAGAGTTCGAGGTTCAAGTCCCTTGACGACGGGCTGATACAGAGTTTTGCCCTTGACGACGGGCTGATACAGGTTATCTGCCCGCCGGACTGATACAAGGTGTTTGGTAGAGGGTCTACCATACATGCAAAATCTTCGGATTTATAAGCAGGTATATGAAAAATAGCATCATCACGTCACAGAAGAATCTACAAGAATGCATCAAACTTATACCTACACGTATTAACGCATATAGGTTAATTTCTCATATTTTGTACTAGAAATCATTTTAAATATCAGACGTTTATTGTTTATAAGTTCATTAAAATTTAGCTTCCAAGAAGGTAACCAACGAATTGACTATGTGACTAACAAATGTCTACTTGACATACATATTTGTTAGAGCTCATTTAAATGTTCTACAGCCTGCCATGAACTCTATCCTTGTAAATTTGTCTCATCGGCAGTTTTTAAAGTCCCTTGAACACTTTCATTAATTTTGCGTCAGGCACATGTCTAATTGATTTTTAAATATGTTTACAGGATGCAACTATTAATCCCATTTTGTTGGCAGGAAGCTATCGCATTTTAACAATGTAACCGAAACGTGTCATCACCATAGTCAATCTGGATTTAGATGTTTGTAAGTTATTCCGCGACATGCACTGGTTCAATCAATCTGTTACTTTTGGGTGTTTAACAGAACATGTGAAAATAGATACTATGTGCATGCGTGATAAAGTCTTTGATAAAACTAGTCGGTTTATTTATGTAAAAACACATGGAGGGAAATCGAAAGAAACAGTGTTTTTTTCCAGTGGTGACACCGAAATTATTATCCAAGATGATCTTTATTCATGATCTCATCATCTGTAACTACTTTAAACATGTTAAGACGATACTTTTATCTTGATATAATTACTACACGAAACACGTTTGAATTTATCGGCTTCTATCCAAATGTTTATTCTTTTTTGGTAGATTTTCACATAAAAGTGTGGTGGACAAAAGGTTTGGTAATTACACACTGAGCGTCGTTGATAGCTTTGGCTGTGGAACTTCAGTAAGCACTGTCAATAATCAAGTTTAATAGTTTGAAAAATCAGAATAAAAAACCTTTCTGGTTTGGTAAGTTGATTAATCTCATTTAAAAAAAACGTTAATGAGCAGAAAAGCAGTGCTAAGCATGTATAATACCGTTCGCATGGAGATTGCCGAAGATAACGTACATGTTATTGATCCAGTGGGATTTTAACTTGTCGATTTAATGACTACCCAAGTCCTAATAGTGACCAAGGAGGGCACATTTGAAAACCCAATTTTCTATCAAGCTTTGTTTTTGCATCGTGATTTTTATATGTTTGAGGTATGTGCTCTCATGTTGTATAAACTGCTGTTATTAAACATTTATCAAATAGTTCACAAGAATAACACATCATTATGAAAGGTGCATATATATGTCATCAGTGTTGGAACTCGTGAAGTTAATATTCGGTCGGAGGTTCATCATACACATTAGATTTCTGGATGTTTCGAAATGAAAGGTCTACTCGAACGTTGAGTTAGAAGATAGAATACAAGATACCAGCCTTGAAATGTAATGTAATGTACAACGTTTATTATTTCATATTGATACACATGAACGTCTTATTTGATTTAGATAAGATAAAGTCAATTATATATGTTTACGAAAATTGAGAGTCATAAATCATATGACATGATATCTTATATAATTCTAACCTTGGAACTTCTTATATCTTATAATAAATTTCAGATTTATACAACATGTGTTATGTGATACGAACACAGTATTGAATAACATACGTAATACAATATTTTGAAAGACGCTAACGGATCTTTTAATTAATTTCAATCACGATTTTCTGATATTGTGAAATGAAAACTTGATGTGATTACGAAATTATGTTTGCAGGTTCTACATTTTCTTTGTTTATTTTAAGCCTTCGACATGTAACACATTTGTTGTAAGCCAGTCAGCACAGGGCCAGTATAATAATATACTGACATTTATGTTTATTTAATGAAATACACAATCATTCAACAAAATATTTGAAATAAAAGTAACATTAAGATTGAAAATGTGGTTTGTCAGTTGACAAACGAAACATCTACTTGGCGAATGATAAGTTGTTAGAGATAGCAAAGAACTTATGTAGGTAACAACATGTTGATAAATGCGAAATAAAAGGTTCATTGTAAATGAATATAACCAGAGCCGTTGGCGCTGTAGCTCAACAGTTTTAAAACAGTGAACTAAATAAGTTTCAAAATGGAAATTCACCAGAAATATTTTTAAGTGGTACATATAAAGCAAATTTCAAGAAATTTATATAATGAAGAAGAAATGAAACTAAGTCGGAGCTGTTAAATAGGGTTTAAGGTCGTGGCCAATGTGACCCACGTGGCCTCAGGGTTAACAAATATAGATTTGATATTTCCCACTAGCGAAGGAGTTCCTTACGAAACACACCAGCTTTCTTTGGCTCTTCAAAATGGAAAAACGATGAAAATATGTGTTTAGTTTGTGACCTCTATAACCCATATTTAGGGCCACAGGGTCACCAAATCTACAATTTATAATCCCAAGTGGCCAAGGAGTCTGAACACAACATTTCAGCTCCCTAGAGCATTTCGTACTGACAAAGATGAAAATGTGTTTGTTGTTTCTTTGACCTATATCTGGGGACACAGGTCCACTAAATCTACCATATAAAATTCTAATTAGCGTAACGAATTTCAGCTCTGACGAGTCAGTGGTTCTGGAGAAGATGTTGAAAAAGTGAAAAGTTTACTTTTGGACGGACGGACGGACGGGAAGGACTAAACATTCAACATGGCAAACAACTACCCATCGATCACTGGTTTCTACTTGAAAAACTGTTGGTAGTTTATCACAAGAAAGAAAGGAATATTGACAGAGGTAAGACAAGAAGGAAGTATCTGTATCAAATATAATGTCACAATCTCCTCTGTTCTGTTACGTCTCTCTGTGTTGTGCTTGAACTAGCGCAAGCTGAACGAAAAGGTTAATTTGAAATGATAAATTAAGACAATCAGGCAACCGATGATTATTGTCGATCAACCTCTGGCAGTGGTTTGTAGGGCCACTACACATTATTCCAGAGGTAAGTCGACAGATAAGGTGAGGTGGGTTGGGGTTTAACTCCGCTTTCACGAGTATTTCACTTATATCGCGGCTGCTCGTATTATGGCTGGGAGAAAGCTCCCAAGCCTTGTGACTGCATTGCTGTGAAATCTGCGAGCATCGGCTAGAACAAGCGAGGTGAGGTGAGTTGGGGTTTAACGCCGCTTTCAAGAGTATTTCACTTATATTGCGGCTGCTAGTATTATGGCAGGGAGAAAGCCCGCAACGCCATGTGGCTATGCACTGAAACCTGCGAGCAGCGGCTGTAACTAGCGAACCATGGGTGGTACTTCGCTGAAATTCAGTGTAGCATTGCACCAAAACCTTACTGCGCGTAGAACAGTTCTCTACTGCAGACACAGTTGCCGTGCCCCTGGCGGGATTCGAACCCAGGACCTCTTGATCCGATGCCGAACGCGCTAACCACTGCGCTATCCCGCCCCCAATATCAAAATGAAATACACTGTTATGACATGTGATGAGTTTCATACACATACAATTTGAAAGATTATGTATAGCCAGCCATTAGCATGACGATTTTTATTAAGGTTGTCGGAAGCATTTTCCACTGTAAATACCCTCTGTTCATTTCTAGACTGAATTGATTAATTTAATCAATAAAACCATGATTGAATAACAGTTCCATTAGACGATAGGTCTCTCCGACCCACCATCCGACCTTGATGTAGACTCACTTCAATTATCTGTAATTAGTATTGGATAGCTAAAGGAAAAAGGTTTCAAAACAAATTTAGTGTTGAGAAAGGAAACACCCAACCACCCTATACTTACATGATGGGAATGTCATGTTGCCCGTGTCATGTAAAACTCATATATATCGAAACCAAATATTAAGGCATCTAAAACACTAATGGTTAATCAAAAGCAGAACCTAACAAGAGGACATAGTCACCAATCAGACCAAATAAATCAGAAAAAGGGCAGTAATTCGAGAAGAAAAAGTAGTTGTCACGAAGGTGACATGATCCCCCGTCGCAAATTAATAATGAACTTAATGTTGAACAACATGTCGAACAATTCAAATTTCCACTGTGACCTTGAGAATAATGTTAAGGTCAACAAAATCTAATCATGACATGAAGGTCATGGTCACAAACCTCTGTAGGAACATTACTCTCCCTATGATGAACCCATATGCAAAATATGAAATCAATCCAGTGAACAGTATTTGAGTTATTCCATTTCGCACGGTCGGACGGACGCAGCCGAATACTATATCCCCTGCTTCGCGCTAAACGCGCGGCGGGGGATAATAATTTGCTCTTATTATCCCCCGCCAACATAGTTGGGGGGGGGGGGGGGGATATTGAAATGGGCTCCGTCCGTCCGTCCGTTCGTCCGTCCGTCCCGATTTTGTTTCCGGAGCAGAACTCGAAAACTATAAGACATATCTCAACGAAACTTGGTGTGTGGAACAATCATCACGTCTAGATGTGCCTTTTGGTGTTTTCAACTTCTTCGAGTTATTTTTTTGGACCATTTTCATGGAAATGTAACTTAGAATTTCGTTTCCGGAACAGAACTTGAAAACTATAAGACATATCTCAACGAAACTTGGTGTATGGAACAATCATCATGTGTAGATGTGCCTTTTGGGGTTTTCAACTTCTTCGAGTTATTTTTTTTTACCGTTTCCATGGAAATGTAACTTAGAATTTCGTTTCCGGAACAGAACTCGAAAACTATAAGACATATCTCAACGAAACTTGGTGTGTGGAACAATCATCATGTGTAGATGTGCCTTTTGGGGTTTTCAACTTCTTCGACTTATTTTTTTGGACCGTTTCCATGGAAATGTAACTTAGAATTTTGTTTCCGGAGCAGAACTCGAAAACCGTAAGACATATCTCAACGAAACTTGGTGTGTGGAACAATCATCATGTGTAGATGTGCCTTTTGGGGTTTTCAACTTCTTAGAGTTATTTTTTGTTACCGTTTCCATGGAAATGTAACTTAGAATTTCGTTTCCGGAACAGAACTCGAAAACTATAAGACATATCTCAACGAAACTTGGTGTGTGGAACAATCATCATGTGTAGATGTGCCTTTTGGGGTTTTCAACTTCTTCGAGTTATATTTTTGGACCGTTTCCATGGAAATGTAACTTAGACAATCATCATGTGTAGATGTGCCTGAAAGGCCTGATGGGCTTATGGCATTGCACAGTATCCAGCCGTCTGTAAACTTTTCGCATTTTGTCTTCTTCTCTAGAACCACTTTGTCTAAGGAGCTGAAATTTTGTGTGTTGTGTTTAGTTGAAAAAAGGTTCATAGTCACTGTTATTCAACAACTATTCTTCAATAAATTTTCCCTAAGGCGGGGGATATGGCCGACTCTGTCTGCTTGTTTTCATTCAATCAAGATATCGATACCCTCAGGCCACACAACTGATTTGATCTTAAACAGTTTCTGAGTAAAGCTATCCCCTTTGAAGATACCTTGAACAGAGTCGAAAAAACGGAACAAGAGCAAGAACTCGTACATTTCTCAGTTTCAAACTCCATCAAGATATTTGTGCCCTCAAGGTCGTTACCAAATTTGATTACCCTTTCTTAAACAGTTTCTGAGAAAAGCTTTTCCCTTTGAAGATACCATGAACAGAGTCCAAAAACATGGACGGACGGAGCTTAAACCTATATCCCCCTTCCACTTTGTGGAGGGGGATAATAACGTTGAGAGAGGCAATCCAACGCTCAAGATAATCCGAGGCTTCAGTCCTCCAGCGGTTACGTCCACATGGAAGCAACTGAAACGCGTTTCTATATCAGTATTTTCGTTGTTGATACAAAGAACCATGTGAGTTGGAAGGCCGTGTATAGTGCTTGTACTGATAAGGTTCCTGCTACACTTGAATACAAGTTGTTTCAACTACGTCAGTATGTAAGTGGGGACGCAGTGATAGTCATTAGAAGGACCTATGTCAGACGGGGACACACATTGAAGGTCATTAAGGACCTGAGACACAACATGGTCGTCGTAGGCGCTTTGCAGCATAGCCATGTGAATAAGTGACTAGTTTCAAATCCGACTTGGTAATGCAAGTGATGTAGCGAAGTTTGCTGACATAGCAATTGTCAGTCTTAGAGATAGTGATGGATAGAAGAGTCGGCAACGGGCAATTTTCAGTCATTGACCACAATGACAACCAATGATTGTACAATACCAGAGGTGGATACATAGCAGCCCAGACTAAATTTCCACTGTCGCCACCACGTTTTGTTTCAGTTTTAACATTTTACTAATAAGGTTTAAAGAACTCATATGCATAAATTCTTACGTATACCCCTTGGAATTATTGTGACCTGTTCACATTCAAGGTCAGGGTCACGAGGTCTGAAATAGCTAAAAAAAAACAACTAAACATAGTAACTTGAAATGTTTGTGAGCTATAAGGCTTTTATTTTGGTATATAACAACTTTATAGAATTGCAAATATTTGAAATGGTTTTGGCTAAAAGCCGTCAAAGGTCAAGGTCACGACTTAAGCATGCTTTTGCGCATATGCCTTATTTTTAAATTTTAAAACCCTCCAAGCAAAAAAATGGCTCCTTTATCTATGTGTCATTTACAGTACTCTCTCCCAACATTTCAACTTAAGGGAATTGACTTCTTTCTCTGATAATTTATCGTAGAGGTGAACAAAAACATTAACGATATCTGTGCCTATTTGCAGAGCAATACACTTGAAAATAGCTTTTGGTTTGGACACAGACTCGTTCTTGAATGTTTTCTTCATAATGACCAATGCATGTGGATTTCCAAAATAAGTCATCTCTAAAATAGGCCAGGACCATTAGTCAAAAGATATGGACACCCCGGAAAAAAATAGTAGAAAGCTGATTTTTTCTGAAGACCTTAAAAATATCTTACTTATACCAATGGCACAAAGTTCTGCAAATTCTAGCTGGTGGCTTTTTCAAAATGGCCGCCATTTCCAAGATGGCCGCCGACGTTTCGGTAAATTGTAAAATTATTTTTATTTTTAAGTTCGACATGTCATGTCATATATCAAATGAAAGCCCTCTTCAAATGGAATCCAAAAATGCATAGTTTATTAGGGTTGTTAGTGTATCCATTATTGGGTTTTGAAAATTGCACACACAACAGGAGTTGCTTCAGTGGTTCAAGAGGAACATCCTTGAAGTTTTGTCGCAACTCCCTAGTGCTCACAACTACCTGGGTACGTCGAACTGAGGTGCTTGCTAACTCGCAAAAGCTTGACTCGAGGACGAGTCACTTTGTGGAGGGGTGTATGTGGCAAGGTGAGATGAAAGTGTTCCTACTGGCTTCCTACGGGGCTACTGGTCCCGGGTTCGATTCCCACTGGAGGTGATCTCACAATCACTTCTGTTACAGCCTAATGTAGTGTGCAGTCCAAGTTGACAATCCTGAGAAGAGTAAAATCACTAGTTTGCCTGTTGTAAATGAAGATCATTACCGGCCCGACACCATCAACTCTGACCTGTGTTTTGCACTACAATTGGCCGAAAAACATGCATTTGCCATTTGATCTACTTCTGTATTTTAGAGCAGTTGACATTGTGAAATCTTCAAAGCTGAACAAGATTAGTATTCACCTTGGAGCTATTCATTTACTGATGTCATATATGGGATCGATTGGATATGTGGAGGGAGGCAGTGGGTTGGCAGATTTATGGGTACTTTCTTTGCTCCAAACATGGAGTTTGAGGCATGATAAAGGGTTTTGGAGTTCTACAACAGAAGCAGACCTATCCCTGAACAAAGTCCAATCCAACGTGTTTCTATGGAAACGAACAAGAACAAATTCAGAAATTTGAAAATATCAAAATGCACCACTTCAGTTAGTGGGTAATACACATGCAAAGTTTCAGGAAGATATGATGAAAAGTTTTGGAACTGTGCTCCGGAAACGAACCTATCTCTGAACAAAGTCCAAATCCAACACGTTTCTATGGAAATGAAAAATAATAAAATATTCAGAAATCTCAAAATATCAAAAGGCACCACTTCAGTTGGTTGGTAATACACATGGAAAGTTTCAACAATATATCATGAACCATGGAAGTTCCCAGGATGACATAACTTGTGTTTGATAAACATTCCTCTTGCAACTCTATGTCTCTGGACAACAATCGCGATGCAAAAAGTATTTCAAATCAGTCCATAGAGCTAGATTATCATCCACTTTCAAATTGGAATCACTCCCTCCAACATCTTCAGAGCATACCTCACATAGACAGACATGTAGCAAAAGCAATGAAGTTGTAAAAGTGATGAAGATTTTTTTCTTTTGGATTCAAGACACGCATTGTGGTTGAACTTGTTTTAAAGCTAGGTTAGAGTGTTCAAGCCTGTGTACTGGATGTCATGGAAACTGCACCAGTCTTTGATTTAAGTGACTTACTGTGAATACATGATATATGTATTTGACAAGGATTATAGTCATTATTACACTACATTTCCTTTCTACAATAACGATTTGCACATTTCTGAAAAGGTTTATAGCCTTTCTTTTGATACACTACATGTCATGATTGGCACAAATGTATTATACAAGTCGATGATCCAGCAAATCCCCGTCCAAAACGGCCGCCATTTGGAAAATGCCACCAGCTGGAATATTCAAGTCAACGTTATAACTGGAACCTCCAAATGCACATACATGTATGTATTTCTAAATGTTTAAATCATCAATACACGTTATATGATTTTAATGTATCATCATTACTCATGACAAGCATGGTTTGGGTTTGGAAATTTTGTTTTAAAATAGTAAACCGAAAAAAGGTATTGAAGACATTTTCAAAACCCAATAATGGATAAACTAATCAACCAATGTGGGAAAACTATTTAGTTTTTGAATGCACTTGAAGAAAGCTTTCATTTGATATATGACATGACATGATAAACTTAAAAATAAAAATAATTCATTAATTTACCAAAACGCCGGCGGCCATCTTGGATATGGCGGCCATTTTGAAAAAGCCACCAGCTAGAATTTGCAGAACTTTATGCCATTGATATAAGGACAATATTTTTAAGGTATTCAGAGAAAATCAACTTTCTACTATTTTGTTCAACCTCACGTCTAATGGTCCTGGCCTAAAAATGGTACCAATTATGTTGGGGTTGTGAGAAAATTGAAGGCCTGATGACAGCTTTTACAGGGGCATAGGCGCTCTTTAACGCTTGACCTTAGACCTTTCAGACCGCACGATGCACATCCTGATGACGACACCCCCCCCCCCCCCCCCCCCCCCCCCCCGATTCCAAAACACTTACTCCATAGACAGATTGGTGGAAATTGTGCTCCTGAATCTGTGGACGAAATATTATTCAATTCAAGGATGGCGCAGAATCCAGGAACTAGTCGGACACTGAATGGAGAGGCTTCCTTCACTGCAGTCCAGGAGGAAGAGAGTCCGGATCTTTCGAGTGCGGATGACGTCGTAGTCGTGGTGTTGCCAATTTGTAAATGGATTCCCGACCGGGATGTGAAAACTTATTCTGAGAGACGATCATGTCAGTGGTGGACATAAAGACAGTGAGTGTCTTAGCGTCCAGTGACCAAAGTGTGCCCACTTGAGTGGACAAACGACGATGCAGCATGACATGAATGAAAGCAGAAAGCAAGGACCGACAGCGATGGATCAGAGGACGGGAAGACAACCCAGCAGGCACAAGACGTCTATTAGACGTCTAAATGAGGTCTATATCTGGTTTAGACGTATAACAACGTCTTTTAGACGTTGATTCAACGTAGCCATTTCGACGTTTAATCCTAGATGTTACTTCAACGTCTAATAGACGTCTATAGTTCGACCAGCACATTTTCATATTTTGTGATGTGTTATTGTGAGTGAGTGAGTTATTGTTTAACGCCGCTTCGGCAGTATTGCAGCCATTAGCGGCGAGATATTTAATTTATTTGCCTAATTTAAAAAAAGAAAATTGCAATTGAAAAACATAACACGACACGAAGGCCGGAAAAACATCAGCGTATTATCACAAGTTGAATAAAAGCTGATAATGAAAAGTTAAAATTTGTCAATAAGGTGTATAGCCTTTAAAAAATCTAAAACACGATGCTCACCGAAATGAGTAAAAACTTGATTGATTGAAATAGAAGGATAAAAAGTTTCCCTGATATGTGCAGTGTCCCAAGATGTGTTATTGTGTATTGCAGCTTGAATTGTTGTTTTCTTCAAAGTGTGTGTATAAGGTGACCTTTCTATTATTAATTGAGTAAAATTTAAAAAAAGGTATGTTGTTTTTAATGCTTTTCCGATATATTTTGTAGATTTGAAAACATATTTTATATTACATATAGTTTAAACTTTGAATAAAAATTGACATCCCAGCTAGCACAACTACATCGTGCCAACGTCGGCTAAGGATCGGCGCCGTCGGCACATGTTCTACATCGGCTAACTGCATCGGGTCGACATTGGCCCACGATTGGCATCATCGGCACTATTTAATCGGCTAACTGCATCGGGCCGACGTCGGGCTGATGAGTGAAATGACATTCAGTTTGGGAAATATTTTCACAAACTTATGATAGTTTTTAGATTTTTCAAACTTATTGTATTAGCCCTGCACCAAAGTTATGTCTTGTCTCTAAAATAACCCTCTTCCACACTCAAATTAGGAAGACACTTTCTCCTTCACTTCCTCAAACAAAAATCTTCGATCCAAGGAGAAGCATTGCATACATGTACGCGCTAAAAATATCTCTGACGTCATATCCAACGATGACGTCATTATCATCGCCATGTTTGATGTCGCTGAAGGTCGATTCGCAAGGATACGTACATTATCATTGTCTGCTTGAGGTAAGTCAGGAAATTATTAAAAACGTTTTTTAATTACTCAGTATCATATCTTAACTAAAGTAGCATTGCTTACTCATTCAGTCATATTCTACATCGTACATGCATGACGCAAATGAAAGCGGCACGACTAGGCTATTTTCACTATTTTGTGACTGTCGCCTGTTGGTGAAATTCCATAGTTAGTTCCATCCATCGTATAAGGATCATGATTGTGTAGTTGTAGTAGACAATGTAGTATGATTTACTTTAGGTTTTGGCGAAAACTTGTCACAATATACGACAAAACCATTGTCAAACTCCTTTCCGCGATTGTCGGTGCTAGATGACGTTGTCTCCCTACAAGTGTTGCGCGGAGTTCGAAAACTATTTTATCAGCTGTTTACAGTTCACTGAGTACAAGTTGTTGACTTTCATTGTTTGTTTTGATTGTTGCAAGTGTCATATTGGTTGCTTCGCGCAAATTCAACTAATTAAACACTTTGTATAAACACTCAGCAGTCTGTATTATTTTCATCAAATTAAATTATTATTGTTGATCTGTCTTAATACTATAATAGTTAATACCACAATATTTTCATTATTTTGCCTCACTAAAATGAAATCGATTTCATGTCAACGATTTTATTTGTTAATTTTTTTACTGAACATACCATTACATAACCAATGCAGTTGGTATATGTTTGCCTTCTTATATAAATCAAATTTAATTTTATAATCAAAATGAATCACAAGTATATTTCTAATACATGTTGTTCAAAGGTGCAGAAACTTGCTGTAATAGGCGGGGCAACCACCCAGGAAGCGACAAGGAAAACATTGGGCCACATTGTGGGACAAAACTGGTGCTTCAGCTTAATTGGATGGGGAAGGGGGAGAAGAGGGCGTTTTCTGCCCTAAAGCTGAAGTTACTCTCCAGTAAGTAAAATTAATGTATATATATATAAATCATATAGGCCTAATTGTCATTCATTCGTTTTAGATTGATATTTAATAAAAGTAACAAGTTTAGATTACAAATAAGTTCAGCATAATAGGATTTGGATGTGATGTGTAAGAAATATATTTCATTATTACTACGGAGCAGACATAGCCGGGTTCATATTTTTCAGTAGTATAAAAATGTATCTATATCCATGGTATTCGACCATAAACAGTATATACAACATCATGAATGCCTAGAGATAATGTTTTGAAATAAGCCAAACTAGTTCTGTAAATTAATCCAGAATGTGTAGACTTTGATTAGAAGTTTTCTACTGCTGTGAATTTATCCTCTAAATGAAGCACACAGTATTTGTAGGTCAGGGGTCATGGGGTAATCATCGCCACTGAAGATTTTGATGTTCAAATTATATTAAGCCTGTATGGCCGATTTTGGTGACTAGATCCTGTAATTTACAATTACATGTTTCTTTACACTTAACATTCAGTAAGTAAAATTGCTAATTGTGTATTCTGAAAGTTAATGGCCATATTGAATTACTTTCATTTAAAGTGGTCAGAGGTCAAAGGTTATTATTAAATTGGATTCAGCTAGACACTGTGACAGCTTCTGCTATTTAATCGGTTTGATCATCATGGTTTTACATATAACTATGCTATAATATTCGATAACCAGTAATATTTAGTATTATGGAGATTTTTTTTATTGATATGAATTATTATAATACTCAACTTGAACTTTTACAATTAATATAGCCTAAAACTGATAGGTTAAATGTGACAAGAATATTATTTAAATTTTAATACATCTGAGAATTTGTTGTCATCATGGTGAATATTTGAATGTTATGTTTGGTAATGTTACATTTAAATATGGTTAAACATTTTTAATCTTTTCAGCAATTCATTTCAAGATGTAAATTGTTCTGATCATCTTGAATTTGAAATTCATGAATACTTCATGAACTTAATCATTCAATGCCAATGTATTCATGAACATTCAATGTTTATGATGTACAATTCATGACCTAGTTCATGAACATAAGTGAGAATTTTACCTCACAAACTAATTAATGAATATCAATTCATGAACATTGAATGTTCATGAAGTATATCCATGAACTAGTTCATGAACATAAGTGAGAATTTTACTTCATGAACAATTCAGGGAATTTAATTCATGAAGTGTTCAATTAGTTCATGAAATAAAATTAAATATATTCTCACTTATGCTCATAAACAAATCATGAAATCTTCATGACGACACTTCTTGAAGAGTTTATGAATTTTTCATTAAGAATTCACCAACATTTCGCCAGTGTATCATTCAGAATCCTAGCTGTAACGGGAGGGCTGAGGGCACACTTTTGCTCATCATGCGGTCCCTACCATTAGATCGCCATGTAGTCTTGGTCAGAACATCATATTATTGTAAATTTATCTCCTTACATATAAATTGATAAATCTTTTTCTTTATTTCAGAGGCTGTACAGAAAAACATGGATACAAGGCACACTTCTGAAAGAGACATAGAACATGCCATAAATCTCACAAAGTGGAGGAAATAATGAACTTTTAAGACCCAAATGTCACTCCTGATGCATTTACTTTGTCATTTACTGATTAAAATGTTAAAAACAAAACCATTTGTTATTTTGTAATTATAATTAGCATGAAATGGACTGGAAGATTGTTGTCCAAAAAAATAGTTTTATTTAAGGTTTTAATTTTGAATTTACACACATAGGAATTTTTAATGTTATAGTGTAGCACCTGTATAGGCAAAAGTCAATATTTTGAATTTAACATTTAAGTATATATATATTCCCACACGAAAGTTGTTTTCTTAATTAAATTCATCATTTCTTGTAGAAGTGATATTTTTTCAACTATAATTATTCAAAGTCTGAATTTTGAAAATACTTAACTTAACTTAAGTATGTGAATATGATCTCAAGAGGTGGTACGCTGATGATTAAATTATAATAATAATAATAATGAAGTGTGTTCCAGGAAAATACTACTAATTATCAAAAAGTAATTAATAATTCAAGTACGGGCCGATGTAGGGCCGATGCTGGCCCGATACTTTTATGCCGACGTCGGGCCGATGTAGAACCGATGAGCAAAACTTCATCGGCCCGATGGAGTTCGCCGACGTCGAGCCGATTATGTTAACAGCGTCAGGCCGATGTCGGGCCGATGTAGTTGTGCTACATGGGATAATGTAAAAAGCATGCTCAAAGTATTAATGTATTCTTTTAAAAATATGTAAAAGAAATGATTTATTCTTTAAAAAATTATAAAAATATTCCCTTTTTGAAGGGATTTGAACTCCAATCCGGTTCGATAATCGTATGTGTAGTGCAGAGTTGTTGTTCCTACACTTCTAGATGTCGCTGCGTATGTTCACGCATGCGCTGTAAAACACAACTTGCGTCGTCTGCAATGAAACGAGTGCTGTCAAAATCATTGAACCGGATGGCAAACGTCGAACAAACTGGTCCACATCTCTCATCGAGGAGGAAACAAGCCCCAGGATCGTCTGTTAGCAAAGTTCAAAGAATATGAAACAGCCCTGATCAGTGATGAGAGGAGATTGTCCGTGTGACGCCGTGTTCTCGACAACATTTACCGGTATGTAGACCGTTAGTAAAACTGTCGTAGCGTTGTGTACATCGATTCTACATAAAACAAAATCAAAACATGGATTTTGCCTTATGAAATAAAGGCTCGGCCTAATGTTACGTAGTAAATAATAAAATGCCACTTATCGAAATAACGGCCTGCATGCCTGCCCGAGACTTTTCTGTCGGACTGCCTTGAATTTTTCCTCCCCAGTCCCATTGTCTGACAGTCCTCAAACAAGAATTTACAAGATACAACTTTATTTTGATATTACCAGCCATTTCTTCGAGATGTTCCAATAAACCCATCCAACCTCGAAAGATACCGAGAAAAATTCATAGCGTGCATCATGACTAGTAAATCGTGTGCAGTTAGGCTACTGTGGTAAAAAAATTATCATTGACAATGGCAGTTTACAATTGCAGTCACATTATTGGCAATCACTTTTGAAAAATACTTCCCACACAATTATATTAATTCCTCTTAAAAATTGTCATTCATATATATTTAAGAATGATCTGCATTTAAATAATTACATTGAAAACTGGCATGGGATTTTCCGATCTATTTTTAGAGTTTGAGCTTACTAAATTCAATCAAAGACAATATCCCTTTGTAATGACAATATTTGTTAATCATAGATAATATGAAAATCAATAAATAAATAAGATAAATTCGGCTTAATAAATAAAACAGAAACAATAACACAGCATGAGAGTTACGGCAAATGTTCTTGCTTCATGAAAGGGTCAGCCTATTTGTTCATGGGGGGGGGGGGGGGGGGGGGGGGGGGGGGGGGGGGGGGGGGGGGGGGGGGGGGGCAACTTTGAGAAGGAGAGTAAACCATCTTCTCAGAACATTTGTTTATATATTTATAATAGTTTTCGTTTTGGATACTTTGTAAACAAAACAATAGATATAACTATGATTATAGTCTTACATTTTCAATATTATATCACAATTTATTTGGTACTATATATTGTACCCCCTTTACTATAATAGATTGTTCCAGCACAGATTTCATGGAATTCAGTAAACAAATGATTGAAATTTCCTGTCTCAGCTTGAATATCGACACAGTTATGAATTATTTTAATTTAGATTCAATTCAAATGAATTTGCTTATGTCACACAGTCATATAATTGGTTAAACTAATTAAAATCTTGAAATGACACAAAACAGTATGTATAAGTGATATGTATACAGTATAAGGAATTAATGATAAAATGTACATGATTGAAATTCATAAAATTATATTCAAGAATGTTTTCATTCAACATTCACACTGTGTTGATTATTGCCATCAGACTTTTGAAATTAACATTAAGGCTTATGAACATTTATTGTCAGATCATAAGTTTGAAATATTTACAATTATTATATATCATAATGTTGAACGGACATATATTTAAAATCTGCAGAAAACTGAATTATAATTTAAGAATATTGAATCACCATTATCGTAAGAACGGTCATTTTGCATTAATCTTGATGTCAAGATGTAGACTTAGTAACAATTAAAAAGTTATGTTTAGAGTTCAAAATACGTTGAATTCCAATAGAGGAAGACCACCTGAAACAGGGATTGGGTAGGGGCCATGGGCCTTTTTGCACATTGGATGAAGAAATGGCCTATTGAAATTTGAAATGTTTCTGTTGCTATAAAGGAGATTGGCCCATTTAAAACTTTGAAAATGAATAAAAGCCCTATGAATGGCCCATTGTCAAAGGTGCCTCCCTGCTGAAATAACAGATATTTAACTAAATGTTTAAAAGAATTAAGAACATGTTACACCTTTTGTTTTATAAAGTCAGTTCAAATGAATAAAAATGGCTACTGTGACTGAGACAGACTGACAGCTGATGAAACCTTCTTTTTAAAAAAATAGAATTTAATATAAAAATTATCAATATTGGAGTTAATATTATAAAATATAATCCAACATTGCATTCATATACGTGGTAGTTTATCATATTGTAGATCTATGTCAGCCAATCACAGAAAAGAGAAAACAAATTATTGAAATTACTTTCAAATAATTTAAATTGTGTATAAAAATATCGGAGAAAAGAAGGAAATTGTTCTTCCTAAATGATTAAAATAGTCATATACATGTAGTTCAATCTGGCATTACTTTATATGTTTAAAACCAAATATCTATGTACATTTTCATTCAATTAATGATCATTTACACAATGTAATTTTAGGTCATTGCTTACAAATATAACATTAATTAATTAAATATTATGTATCTATCATGTCCCTGACCCATTACCTGGTATTGTGTATACATATCAATCGATACACAAACTGAGAATCAATTATTATTTTTTTTATAGACTATCATTTTAAATTAAGTAAAATCACATTTGTGTCTAAAATGAGAAGATAACAGAAGAAATGAACACTTTCAACCATAATCAACAATATAAGCAACGTAATGTAACATTTTTGAAAAAGGTGGTCAGACATTTCATAATATATTCTTTGGTTTTGTTTCAGGAAATCCAGTTTGTTACAAGAACTGATGAGAAAGTGGAAAAACAAAGGCCAATTTGACAACACAAAGCATAGAGGTAAAAATAAGTTATTATAACTATAAAATATATATATATAGATACATGGTTCATTATTGGTTTAATTTTGTGATGTACTCAAGTCAAATTTAGTGTAAGAAAAAAATCCTGTCTTGCATGATGTTAAATTTCAATATAAAAATTCGAAAAAAATAAAAATTTGGCAATTCCAGTTTTAAAATGATCATGCATTTGCAGAGAATATTCACCATCTAATTCAGTAAATGTAACATAAGTATAATAAAATAAATAAATATATAAATAAAAAGTACATGTACTTTTGATTTGACAGTTTTATTAATTTAATCACATGTTGTTAAAGTGATTCAGAATCAGAGTTGTTTTTTCAATTTGATAAATTCAAATTTCAAAATGTGATATTTTAATAAATGATTATGTCTTTGAGCATATATAGAACAATTTCAAATTCAGGGCAGTCACATTAACCGCCGCAACCATGCAGTTCACATATTTATAAATGAAGTTTTCTCTTCCAAAATTTTAAATTTTGATAATTCCAAAAGCTTGTATGAAAGGTTTAATAGATAGAGCCCAACGGGTATCTGTCTTTCCTTGATATACCATGTTTATATCATTCGGTGTCAGAGGTAAAAGAAGTATATATTTCAGCCACGAGTGAAATATTATTTTTCTAACTCATGAGATGAGTTAAACATCATAATTTCACTGTGACCAGTGACTGATGTGATTTGACGTCATGAAACAATGGTCTGACGTAGCGCATTCGCTTATGACGTCACAGAGGTACTGTGGTGACGGACTGTTCCCAGCGGTCAGTCAACATGAGAATAACCATCTTTTGGCATAATTACAAGGGTAACATCATAATATAATAACTAGAATTGTATTGTATTATGATCCAAAGAGATTGTAAAAGAAGGGTCGGGAGTATTAGTGAGCCACACTCACTTTTTTGCTTCTTAAAATTAATAAATTATTACTTAACATAAATGAGTTGAAGCTTTTAACAATTTTCAACACTGATCTTGTTATGAAAGATTGGTTAGAAAATAAAGTTTCATTGTACAATAAATTTCCCAATACCCACTTAGTACTCTGATTGCCTGTTTTCATTTGAATTAAGAAAATGCATCATTACGTATATTTATGTATTTTACAGTCAAGGACAAGCCAGATGCCATTCATCGGCCCAAAACCGATGGTGATTCAAAGTTCCCCTCTCCTTCAGAAGGCTTCTCTACCAGAATTCAAGTTGATCGAAAATTTGGCAGAGTGGTCTACTTTACAGAGCCTTTGCAGACTGATTCGGAAGGTAAGTGAACGAAACCACTAAATATATAAAGAATATACCAAAGTTAAATACTTACACTATTAAATAATCAAATACAAGTAAAATATTTGAGATTTTACCTGATAAATGTATAAAGTATTGAACATATTTGTTTTCCAGATACTACCAGGAAGACCTGGAAGGAGGTCATTTAGGACATGGTTTTCAATGACAAGGCCAAATTCTTTTAAAATACTTCTGTAAGATGCCGACAGCGTTTTTCTAAAAGGAAACTATAATTATTTTGTTAAGAGTATTCACATGAATACGTTTGTACGTTATAGGTGTCAAATTTTATTCGTTTTAATTGTACATTTAATTTGTATGCCATTTCTTTCTGTTAACCAAAGACTCATCTACAATCAAATAGAAAAATACGAAAACACATTGTATTTCAGTACCTCATACATTATTTTGTTGTCAGCTGCAAGACACTGTTGTGTACCTTAGGGGAACATCTAAGTGTATTTTTTCCTGTCACAATGTATGGTATGTTTAATATTTTGGCATAACCTCAATGTGAAACAGACTTTACAGTATGGATTGATATACTGAATAAATTAGTATAATAAATGCTATGGCTTGTTTTATTTCATTGTTAATAACTACATTGTTTTATTTTTAAGGCACAAATGCACATATCTTACCTGTAAAATAAGTTAAATTAAATCAACATGATCCATTGTTTCTAAAACATTACAGTGAAGTCAAAATCAATAAATGTTGTTTTGTTAGAAATGTGAATTATCTTAAAGAAGATGCTATATTCCACATTATATCCAATTTCATTAAGAATGTGTGCAATTGTGCCTTAAATGCGGAATTTATTGTGGAATTTGACAGCGTCACATGGTAATAAGGAGACATCTTTTAAATGTCTATAGACATCTTTTAAATGTCTATAGACATCTTTTAAACGTCTTATAAATGTCTTTTAAACGTCTTATAGACGTCTTTTATACGTCTAGTTCAGGACTACCTTTAGTCGTCTAAACAACGTCTAGGCTTCAACGTCTTTTAAACTTTCATTTTAGACCTATATTTAGACGTCTTTTCAACGTCTTGAGTAGACGTCATTTAGACGTTTAATAGACGTCTTTGTGCCTGCTGGGAACATTTACAGAATATATGTATGTGTAAAAAAAAGTGTAATTTTGATGTGCATTGAATAGGAAGATTCATTGAAAGCGTGAAAGCGTAAAGGTGATTTCCATGTTCATAGAAATGTCCAAGGTTTTGAAATTCGGGAATAAGGGAGGTGATAGTATCACAGTGTTGGTGTTTTATTTCAGGTTTTTCAGAAAGGAGGATAATAAACAGTTCTTCTGGATACTCTATCTTAAAGGAACAGTAGCACGTTTTTTCGGTGAAACAAGTCGATGAAATGTATTTGAAAAATAATGTCACCAATAGTAAAACATCCTTCCCTCTTCAAGTAATCAAGTAAAAAATGAGTGTGCATGGAGCTGTAAAGCCATGGGAATCTTTTTTGTCGTTTGGAATAGTAAAATGTGTTCACAATAAAATGGCCGCCATGTAATTTTTGTTTTATACGCAACATTGTTTTTACCACAGCGGAAAATTGGTTTGTGTGATAAGATGTTTTGCCCATAAATGACATAAACTATCATTATAAGTGGAAAACTTGCAAAAAACGTGCTACTGCCCCTTTAAGTTAGTTGCTAAATACCTTGATCAACTGATTTTTACATGTGATTTTCTTTCAGAAATGAACAATTTCCACTTTTGGATATATTTTTGCCCAAAAGCCATCCTGCTCCATCATTGCATTCTATCCGCTTCGCTATTGCACAAAAACCTGATCGCCTTAGGCCGAAAACTGTCGTTTGGCATCGAATGAAGCCGTCGAATGAAAGAGCTCAATTTTGAGCATAAGAGGCCGTATTCGAATGAGAGGACAGGAGAGCGATCGCCGATGACGGCATTATACTGTTGGTATTGCTATTACATGTTTTAAACTATTAACATAATATTAGTTACATAGATTTTTAAAAAGGTGTGTTGCAATTCGTGTTACTGGCGCATTGCGTCACCTAGCACCACGAAATAACGGGTTGACACTAATGGAATATGTACATTCCACGAAAGGGTAACAGGATTAACAATCGTTGTCTTCTCCCAAGAATTCACTTAGTCTGATTAAATCGACCCTGTTCCGAGGAATTAAATCTGCAAATTAGTTCATATCGGGATACGAACTGGCAACAAGGTCCTAGGACACCTGTATATGTGCGTGTTTAGCGCAGACAAAGCAAAGTCAAATAGCTAACCAATCACCTCATTGTTTTTAAACGCTCTCCGTTTTGAAAGCATTCAGAACAGACGAAAGTAAAGCGGTTTGGAGTTATCTGCCCCTAGCTTCTCCCACCGAAAGCTTTTGTCAGAGGTCTTGTGATTGCTTAACTGAATATGCAAGCTTTTATCAGACGGTATTGCGAGGAAACCTTCGAACGATATGAGTTCGTATCCCGATAAATATACTTTTTTGCAAATTTTATTCCTCGGAAAACTTTATTTTAAACAAACTTGAGTTCACTGCAGCTGCGCATTGAAGTAGGTCACTCACCGAAGAAAATACCGCTGATTGCCGGTGATCGCCGATGTTACAACATCGACAATCA
Source organism: Gibbula magus (assembly GCA_936450465.1). Classification (NCBI taxonomy): domain Eukaryota; kingdom Metazoa; phylum Mollusca; class Gastropoda; order Trochida; family Trochidae; genus Gibbula; species Gibbula magus. The sequence goes on along the minus strand of OW388300.1, from coordinate 18,179,759 downwards.
CTACTGGTGCCAGGGAATGTAAGACCCTTGTACGTTTCGTATTTCCTGAAGCGCAGGATAATGTTGCAATTCTTATGTCCGGATAAAGAATTTTACGTCCATCAAGCGTCTTTTAAAATGTCTGTGTTTCTCTAAATTTTTAATTGATTTATAAATAATATTGGCTTTAGGTTAAATATGATGAAGATATGTCAAGTGTTTATCAATGTACCAATGTAATGGACGTCATTTCCCCAAATGTTAAAAATCACAAGTGATGGCAACGCGGAAGGGGGACAATGTATTCAGCAGCGTGTCAACAAACTGTCACACAAGGAAGTTCGGTAGCTTTAATTTCTTTGTCTCCTCGTCTTCTTTCAAGACCTTTCAAACATGAATATTTATAATGCGCAATTTTTTTCAAGACTTCATTTTCTTTTTCGCCCGAAAGGGTTGACTTCTTTCACGTCAGTGGATAATGTTCCTAACATGTTATTGATTCACTAAACGCTCACACTAAGATATCCTTTTATATATATATAATTATATTTATATAGTTTTGCATGATATTTTATTTTTCTAAAATGTACCATATTATTATTACAGAAGATGCTGGTTTAGATTATATTTTCTTCCTCGACTTTCATATTTACCCCAAAATGCTTATGAAATATATATTTGTTCCAATGAAAACCAAGGAACGGTCCCATACATATGTAGTAGCCAACAATTATGGATCTATCTCACGTATGTCCTCGTTATAGGACATAGTAAACGCTATACAAGCAAATCTGTATTCTTATCTACTTCAAGTTTCCAAAATTACCTTTGAATAAATGACTGCAACAAGCCAAGGTCCATTGTCCGGTTTTTCGATCAAGACCACAACTTTGAATGGTTGTATTTTTGTGTTACTGAACTGATGGACCTTCAACTGGTTCCTAGTTCTCAGTTAAGTAACACAAATTATAACATGGGACATATTGTGATCTCCCAAGCATGATTATGCCCCTTTAAGGACTCGATGACTAAAAAGATGACTAAAACGTATTCTCATCGTAGTGTTTTATTACTTCAAAACGGAAGTCCGATTGTGTTCAAATTGTATTCACATTGAATTTAGCACCAAGTCTACACACAACCGCAAAAGACGTAATTCAATCCGCGAGTGACAAATAAGACTAAAACAAGAGACACGCCATGTTTTCAGAGGCCAACTAAATAAAATTTGAAATTTCAAAACATTATCTGTTCATATTTCTGAGAAACACGGGTTTGGAGAATACTAGAAATAGTCTTTTTCGAATTCATTTAATTAGACGAGATGAGAAGAGTCAACAATGTTTTTGCTTATTTTTTGACGTCTTACAGAAATGACGCGTGAATAAATTAAGTCCATGCAGGTAATTTATGTCGACTTGATCTGTTATTAATTATATTTCTACATGTATAAATGTTAAAACCTAAAAGCCAAACATTCTAGCCTAAAGCCGTTTTTTTTAAAAAAGGAACCGATTGCCATCAGTCATTATAGTATAACTTTGGACGCAACCACAATTGTTTTGATATTAGTGATGGGGAATGTGACTTAAATTCTATCTAGACCAAGTTATTGATCTGACGTGCTATTGCATACCAATTCCAAGTTTCTAAATACGTGTTTTATATCTAGTTGTCTATTTGATTTAGTAGCAACACAATAATTGGATGACAGGTAACTCATAAATCAGTATCTATATACTTTTTGGGCTTGCCGCTCCTAAATCATTTCAAACTTCAACGCTTAACCTATTCATCACTTACGCAACAAAATTGAAGACGCGTGTTGCATCAATCCTGACAGAAGGTTGGGCTGACGCTTGGTAACTGAGTTTTAGCTGTCTTATTTTAAATAAAAAACACTTCATGTGTCAGATAAAAATGATAAAACTTTTTTTGAAAATTATGTTTGCTTAAAGTGATAGTTAATAAATTGTGTACATTAACTTGGTACTTCGAAGCCAAACTTAACGTTCAAAGTATTTGCTTAATTTTGCATGTATCTTCATAAAATGTTATCAGATTATTAACTAGAATGGCTTCCTATTGCTGTGTAAATAGAATGGCTTTCTATTGTGGTGTTGTTTAAAATTTGATTTCTTCATTGCGATAAAATAAATAATGATAGTTGACACAATGCCAATCTCGCATTTACACATTACATTTTGTTCAGACCTAGTGCAATATTGATTGCTTCTTGTGGGTGTATTATTGCATATTTTTTTCAACCGCTTGTATATTTTACACAAAGGAAACATTTTTATTTTACTCACGAATTCTACTTATCCCACCGGTATGTAATACCGTAGGATATAGTTGTCGCCCTGTCTGTCCGTCCGTAATTATTTAATTTCCGGAGTAGAACTAGAAAACCGTTCATGATATCTAAACTGTCCATGTGTAGTATCCACCAACTGAACTGGTGCCTTTTGATACTTTCCGATTTTTTAATTATTTGTTTTCGTTTCCATAGAAAGGTGTTGTATTTGGACTTTGTTCAGGTATACAGGTATTCAGGTAGGTCTGCAAAATCCTTCTTCATACCTGAAACTGAGCATGTGTATTACCCACTAACTAAAGTAGTAGATATACAATTATCTATCAAAGATATGTTTAACAAATTATGTGGGATCTTCCGATGACTGTATATAGCAGTCAAGATACTTACTTATACAAATTACATTAAAACTTTAACGACAATGGAGATTCCATTATCTTGATTGAGGTACATTAGACTGATTCGTACACAAAATACGATGTGATGCTACTTTTACTGGGTACAATAGTAGAAGGGGGAAGACTTTTACAATAAACCAGGATGGGGAGAGCACACACAAATAGGACTGTAACGTTCTATATGCAAATGCGTACCGAAAGTTTGTTCACCTTCATCATGTGTATCTTAGTGCAAATAGCATGTACATTGACGTTCATTGTAACTTCAATAAAATTTAACCACATCGACAATGAATCATCATTCACACATCTGTAAAACAATCATTCTCAAACGTTTTCTGTGATCATCACAGCATTGGTGCGTGTTTAAGAAATGTGGCATAGTGAAATAGACCGAAGGAGGCCAAATTTTGAAATTTTAAATTTCATTAATTTACGAATAAAAGTTTCCATAATGACTAAACGAGAACAAATCCATCAAAAAAACATTGCATATGTTTAAGAGCAAAAACTATAACTGTTTAATATGAGGTATCGTATCAGAATGTGTTATGCAACACTCAACTGTCTTCTTATAATGCAAAAATGCAAAGTGATCGGTCTAGTTTTCGCGTTGATTGGATGAATCAAAGACATGCCAAATTACATGATACATGATACACAACTAGGTGACCAAACTTTCGGTATGCAGATGTATGGCAACTCTAGCACGAAGCATTTATTGAGTATCAAAAAGCGAATGTCATTACATGACATTCCAAAATAGTATGTGGCATTTGCATGTAAGACGATTACCATAAATATCTTTGTCTTGTTTACAAGACCAGGTCATTACAATCCATTTGCGGATTAAAATAATATTATATAAGATACTCGGCTCTAAGAATGACAGAAAACTTATATCAAGCTACAGTGACGCAACTTCTTAATTCCCTATATTACGATGTCATTGTCGCAAAAGGTGTAAATAGGGTAAAAATACCGTTAAGCAGTAGCACATTTGTTTGCCGAAATAAGTTGAAAAGATGTATTTGAAAAATGTCACCAGTAGTAAAACACGCTTCTCTCTTCGCAAAATCAATTTTAAAAATGAATGTACATGGTTCCCTAAAGCCATGGGAATAGTTTTTGTCATTCGAAATAATAAAATGTGTTCACAATAAAATGGCCGCCATACAATTTTGCGTTATTACAACTACAGTTAAATGTAGATAAAGTAAGTAGATACAAATGACATAAACTATCATTATAAATGGGAAATTTGAAACAATAAGATTCGCAAAAAACGTGCTACTGCCCTATAAAATCACCCCATTTAATGTTGAACAAAGAAACAAGGATATAATGAATATACATGTCATCTCTTCGTGTCCATGTTTATTCAATCTTTTGAGAAATATGTCAAACGTGTTTGATGTGACAGACTTGGTATGTGTCAAGGAAAGACTCCTGATAGTTTCCATTTAAAGCTTGTGTTATTTTTGGAAATGTCCATGATTGTACGCTAGTTCAAGTTTAAAGGGGCAGAAGCACGTTTTTTCGCTCAAATAAGTCGATGACATGTATTTGAAAAATAATTTCACCAATAGTAAAACACCCTTCTCTCTTCGGAAAATCAAATTAAAAATGTGTTCACAATAAAATGGTCGCCATGCAATTTTTGCTTTATACGCAACACCGGTTTTACCACTATGGATACTTGCTTTGGGTAATAAGATGTTTTACCCTCTAAAGTAAATATAATTGACATAAACTATCATTTTAGATGGGAAATTTGAAAAATTAAAATTGGCAAAAAACGTGCTACTGCCCCTTTAAAGTTTAAAATGATGTACCGTAGCCCTATCAGTTTTCAAGTATGTATTTGTTTCATAACGGAACAAAACAATGAAAGCTCACAACAAAACGATAATATTGTTCTTAGTCTTCTATTATTGCGTAGGGTGAGAAACAAAGTAATTTGTGTGAGTTCATAATTGTATTAAAAAAAGTAATAATTCTATTCTATTGATATACCTGCCTCAACATGACTATCAAATTCCTTTAAGCAAATGGATGAATATGATAGTATATTACCCTTTTATGATGATTACTTCCATAAAAGAGGCCTGGTTCGATATTTATGTTATCAAATAACGATCCACTCAGGACCATATTTGAGCACAGTCTAGACCAAATATCAATAACATGAAAATACGTTCATTAACAACAAAACTTAATGTTCTTTGCTTCTCTGAAAATATGTAATTGTTTAGATATTGTTCCAAATAACTAATGTAAATGAATACAATTAGTTTAAGGACTATTTGAGTTTTAAACGTTATATTTTAATTTTTCCTATAAATGAAGAAATTGCTTTTTGTACGAGAGAATAACTAATAGATCACATATAAACATATCAAACCCTATGTTCATGGCGTTCACGGTGCAATAAATAAACTGAAGTACAAAAGAAAATACACACCATAGTTGGTTTTATCATATGAATGATTTCCAATTACAAAAATCTTAATTTTTCGACGTCGTAGCCTTTAACTGAAAAGTGCAGGTGTCAAGTCATCGTTTAAAGAATATTAGTACATGGTGTTTACATTATTTTTAAAATAATGGAATTTTGAATTCATAAATACTTGCAAACTAAATTTGGATAAACACACCTGTTCATCGACATATAAGACATTCTGCAACATTTTAAACTTGGTGATATTTTCACTTTCTCACTTCACGAGTGTGAAAATAATTCGTGAGAAAATAATTCGACTGAAATAAGACACTATAAAACAGGACAATGATTTTACAAAAATAAATCTGTTTTGAATGTTTATTAATTTAAGACCAAGAATATGTTACGGTACCATCTAGTCAAATAAAAATGTCTAAGACATCGAAGAATGCAAGTTTTGTCGTAATTTCAAACGCAAAGTGATACAACGAGTGAGTTCGCTGTGTCTGTCATATATATCTCGCCTCACCAAGTTGTTCACGAATAAAAGAACTACTATGCAACATATCAACAATAAACGAAGATCAGAAGGTTATGTAATGTTGAATATGATATTAACACAAAAAGGTCAACAGTCATTGACTGAAACAGCAAAACATTGACGTTCACCGTAAGACGTGGAAAGCAAGGGAGGTATTACATTTTTTAAAGGGAGATAATTTGATTTCAAAGGGAGACAATCATGAAAAGTAATTTCGGCCACACGTTAGTCACTGCAGTGAAAATATGACTTATATTTTCACTGCAGTGCAAATATGACTTTCTACTGCTTATGAGCAAATAGGGATTATAGTTTCATCATATAATCACATATTTCACTTCTAGTTATATAATAAACACAGATATTTTAACTAAAAATTAACCAGTAACCAATTACTTCATTTAAACTACTGCATATATGTGTTACTGTGACCGTGCCATAATCAGATGTATCATATTCATTATTATAATAGTGAATCTATCGAAACTAACCAAGGTGTGTGCTTTCCTTTGTACATCAGTTTATACTGTTAGAATAACAGTTTACTTGGGCTATTGTCGCATAACACCATGACATGCAAGAACTCATTTAATGCGTACACCGGTTTTCTAATGAATGGCCACAATACACGCGTGTCCATGTCCATGTTTTGCATTAAATTAATAAAGTAAATTTACATTTTGGAGCAGTATGAATCGGTTAATGAACCATAATATAAATTCTCAAGAGAAATTAAGTGTCAGTTTAACTTCCGATAATATAAACACCACTGTGCCAAAAGTGTTATAAGAATCACAATTTTCCCATAAGATATTATGTTAGTGCAGCAATGGGTAATTTTAAGTATCTCGATTTTCAAAACATTTTACTGAAAGTTGACATGGAAACAGGACATCTACTCTGCAACACGTGCCCTGGTTTTTGATACAACGTTATTTAACAAAACTGTTGAATAATTACTGAGGTATGTCAATTGTTTAAACCCTTAAGGCCTGCTTGCAAAAAGGTGGCAATGGAGAAATGACGCACTGTAAAAATACCCAGTCGTTATTTTGCCGTTTTCCCAAACCATGCTCAACATTAATGAATTTGCAAATTATAAACATAATTTCAAGACGTTAGATTACATTCGTGTTGAATTATATAAGTTTTCGTTCACTTTCACAATAACCAACATTGTTTATGCTACACTTAAATAACATGACAATTCCTTTTTGCCACAGTGCTCTACAAAGGGCGAAATAGCGCAGTTGTTCGGCTTCAGAACAAGAGGTCTGGTGTTGGAAATGCGCATTTCAGCACAGTACCACCCATGGTTCGCTAGTTCCAGCCGATATCAATGCAAAGCCACCATGGTGTTTCTGCCGCAATAATACTAGCACCCGTGATATAAGTGAAATACTTTTGAAAGCAGCATAAACCCGAACTCACTTCATCTAGTAACTGCAGTAAGCAAGATAATTTTTTAAAAATTAACTCTTTTACCATGTCATTTCTTTCTTGGGATTACTATTAAGTGTAAACAAGAAGGTGTTTTACTCGTAGAAACAGATGTCTCCTCCTTCCCCCAATTTTGTTTCAGTCATTACCCTTCTAAAAGACAAAGTCTTCAATTCAAACACCCAAAAGGCACATCTACATGATATCGGGAGGTAGCTTGCTAAATGTTGTGAGGATTGGTGAAGTAGTTTTTAGAGATGTAAAAAAAAGTCCAATCTGTTACCATTGAAACAACAAAATACAAATTTAAAAAACTTGGAACCCCCAAAGGCACATCTACATGATATGGAGAGGCTGTATAAAAAAATTAGTGAAGTTTGTTCAAGTAGTTTTTGAGATTTGCTCCGGAAACAAACCCTACCCTTCAAATAGACAATACCAACTTGTTACCATGGAAACAAAAATTAAACAAGAGTCATCAGAAGATGACATATCCCACCGGTTCCACAAAATTTGTAAAACACATCTTTTACAGATACTTGTGTATCTACTACCGTACTTCAGTTAGTGGGTATTACAGAGTTTCAGGAATGTTAAGGGTTTTAGACTTCTGCTCAAGAAGCAGTCAAAATCAACAACAACCAACATCCCTCTCATGTTTCTATGAAAACAGAAAAAGAAAAAAAATTCAGAAAAAATCTGATAATATGAAAAGGCACCAGTTCAGTCAATGGGTAATGCACATGCAAAGTTTCAAGAATGATGAACGGTTTTGGAGCTGTGCTCCGGAAACGAACCTGTCTCTGAACAAAGTCCAACTTCAACATGTTTCTATGGAAACGAAAAAAAAATAAAAATTTCAGAAATCTGAAAATATCAAAAGGCACCACTTCAGTTAGTAGGTAATACACATGCAGAGTTTCAGGAAGATATGATGAACGGTTTTGGAGCTGTGCTCCGGAAACGAACCTGTCTCTGAACAAAGTCCAACTTCAACATGTTTCTATGGAAACGAAAAAAAATAAAAAAATTCAGAAATCTGAAAATATCAAAAGGCACCACTTCAGTTGGTGGGTAATACACATGCAAAGTTTCAGAAAGATATCATGAATGGTTTTCGAGTTCTGCTCCGGAAACGACATGATTACGGACGGACAGACGGACGGACGGACGAACAGACGGACGGGGCGATGACTAGATCCCACGGTATTACATACCGGTGGGATAAAAAAAAAACAAAGCTGAAACCCCCAAAAGGCACACCTACATGACATGGATATACCAAATTAAATGAAGATTGGTCGAGTAAATTTTGAGGTATGTTCCGGAAACTCGTTGTCGTGCTTTATCATAGAATAAAACATGGCAGAGAGCATACAACATTCAGGGTTGCGCCCTGCTATGTTGTACTCTACTTTCAAGCACTCCAACTATTTCTACGTTTAGTCATATATAAGTCAAAATATATAAACCCCTTCAATCAACCTTAATCGACAGGCCCTAAAGCAATTAGAATCGAGTCATCTGTAATTTATGTTTAACTTCATTTTATAGAAAATGTTAAGTATGATTAATGTTCTGAGAAAGACGCGAGTTTTGATTTAGTACGCTTTTGTCATGTCACCAGGCTAGCATACAAGGAAGTTGTTTCTTCTCATGTTCTTTCATGACATTTAACGTACACTAATGATAATGCTCTAAGGTATTGTGTTTAGATGTCTTCCTTGTTATCCCATGACTTCCTACTTTACAGATTAAAAGATTTTGAAATTTCACTCAGAGTTATTTTTGAATTATTAAAAATTAAATTTGAAGGATCGTTAATGCCGTATGAATGATAAGGAAGAAGATCCTTAGAAAAGCAGCGTTTTCAATTCGCAGATTTTATGTATTGTATCAAGTTGAAGATTTATCTTTCCATGTGATTTAAACCTCTTGTGTACGAGGAAATGATCTAAATATCTAAAAATGTTAACTCCATCATTTCAAACTTGCAAATGTCAATCAATTGACCAGATGTCATAAGAAAAAAACACGCGTAACGATAAAGCTGATAGCGGTTTAGATATGATACTAATTGATCCATGACAGATGGCTTTCAGCAGGAGGGGCTAAAACACTTCCTTCTTGTGCCAGGATATGAACGAATGAATGCAATATAATCCCTGATTTTATTTTTCTTTAACTTCTTGTAGTCGATGATGCATGGAACTTAACCTTTGAATGAACAACCATTCTCTTCCCACAAGGTTGCTCCCTAAAGATTTCCGATCCTAACCTCTGTTCTGTTTCGCTTGATATCGAGAGTAGAAGTAAACTCCCCTAGCGGGAGAAAGCAGAACCTCATACTATATCACTGCTTCTTAACCAATGAAAACAGATCTTTCAGCGGCCATTTCGACCTTGTGACTTCAAAGATCTAGACATTGACTCTTAAGAGTCTTGCTCATAAGCATATGGCCTTCGAATATGTTTGATGTAAATAACACACATGAAATATGTATGGTATGTGTCTCTGATTTTCATAAGTATGTTTATGATCAATAGTTTTGACAAAAAAGCATATTTAAGGAAAACACATTAAACGAGAAAACGTTATCTTTCGTTTATTTTATCATAATGACGTGTCATTGGCAAATGCCACTTTTATAACGGCGTCGCTGATTGAACAACAATTGCAACCAATCAGGACACTCCCTTTCTGCCCTCTATTTCAAGGGAAAAAGAACAGAGTTTAGGATCTGAAATCTGAATCTGAATATGAACGTTTGGTATTCGCCCAACGTCACGTTTATCCATTTCACAAACATTACTCCTCCTATCTCAATAAAATATCGTTTCGTCCTGTTCTCGACATGTGGAAGGAAGGCATTTCCCCCATCCTGAAGACAAGAGCTGACAAGAGATCAAATGGCGTGGTGGAGAAAATCAAGCAGTGTGATTACATAGACGTCTGAAATTATGATCGTCAAACCTAACACAACACATGCATGTTTATGTTATTTATATTTGCTTTAGAGGGTAAAACATTATTACACAAACCACAAATCCAAAGTGGTAATAACGGTGTTGCGTATAAAGCAAACATTGCATGGCGGCCATTTTATTGTCAACACATTTTATTATTCCGAAAGACCAAAACAATTCCCATGGCTTTACGGAACCATGTACACTAATTTTGTAACTTGATTTTCCGTTGAGAGAAGGGTGATTTACTATTGGTGTCATTATATTCAAATACATTTCATTTAATTATTTTATCGAAAAACGAAAAAAGTTTTGCTTGTTTTAACTATGTATACGTATCATTTTAAATAACATTCAACACAGCAGTCATGCTGACATTATGTAGTTATACGTATTTATAGGTCCAAATGACCATAAGTCAACACTTACAGCTTACAAGAACTCCTACGCACGATTGCCCATATAACTATAATAAGACCTTATTGACTCACATTTCCTGAAACTGACATCTTGGCAAGTTGATAACAATCTGTAGCTTAATGAAATTACTTAGCTTTCCAAGATGAATGATCAGTCAGTCACTCGTCGACAGCTCTCAACTAAGATTGATTTGGGCGATAAACTCGTCCAGACACTTCAAATGGTAGAAATACTTCCTTCGTGTACTTATGCCTGTCCATATTCGTTATTACTTCCTTGTAAGTACTTCTCATCGATGTTGGCACTGAAGTATAACCAATGATTGGCACATCGAGTAAAGGGTATTATATATTCGGGACTTCTACAAGAAATACCACCTTACGTCCCGACCACAAATATAATCATGTTCTTAAAGGTACATCCATTGTGTTTTGGGGGTCACATATTCCAAACGGTATAAATGGTGTAACGTTATAGATAAGTACCGACTGTTACTGAAAACTACCATTTTGATGATATTAGACGTAGCATATTGACGATATGAAGGTAAAAGTAGTGATTTCTGATCGAAAACAAGACAATGCACAGCGTGTGGCGCGCGCCATTGAGTCAATCGTAATTTTGGAATCTTATTTATAACAGACAAAATTACAAATTTGAGTTGATAATGTTTAATAGGTCTCATATTTACTGTGCATGCAAATGGGACGTGCAGTGTCGGTTTCTGCACATGCATAGGTATGTTACTCAATTTTAATTGGAAACTAGTAATTATGATATATTTGGCGACTGGGGATAAATATGCAAGCTGAGTGAATTTATTTGTATTGTAGACAGCACATGTGGTGAGTTGGAACGTATTAATGCCAAATAAAAGTTTATGAAACACAATGAATGTACCTTTAATCTTGATGTTGTTGATAGTCTGAGATGAAGACTGTGTTGTGCTTTTATTGTAATATGACTTATCTCTCACCGAGTGGCGGGGGATACCCGATATTTACACTTTTACCACAGCTCTTCTTAGTCAGATGGTATGAGATAAATCGTATAACACTGAAATACATATTTATAAATTCAGACTTTGAAATTTAAGCGAGATGTGATTGGATTGAACAAGTTCATGTAACCGTATACATTCTCATAAACACAAGATTGACAGTTGAAAAGGATAACCTTCATGAAGTTTACAAAAAATAACCTGCGGTTCTACTTTATCCCTGTATCATTGCGCAATTATTACACTGCGATCAAATGCCCTTTTCTGGATTAAACTTTTTAAAAACCTTACAACGTGAATTCAAATTGTAGTTTGATTGAAAGTTGGATTAAAACAGCATGTTAGAACCAAACATTAAATACCTCTATCATATTTCCTGTGAACTACGTTTTGCGCGTGGTGACACATACATGATTCGCTAATATTGAGGGCGGAGTTTAGTGCCTGATCTAAGACATTATTAAACTTTTGTTTTATTATGCACTGTTCATCTTTTGCAGATATTTTGTATATTCAAAAGTTTATTGACTGATTAGAAATCGCTTAAATTGCAAAGTTTGAATTTTGGACATGAAAGTGGTGAAATACCGGACTACAGAAACAGAACTATCCGCATTTAATATTACGTTTCATAATAGCCATACATTATATATGATCTTGCGTTTTTGGTCTTCATGCCGCAGACATTGTGCATAAACTACTTCTCATTTGCTGCTAATTTGTAATGAAAATGTATACCATATATGCTATGTGAAACATATTATGGAACATTCGAAACTACATAAAGTGAGATGAAAACAGTAATGTTTTCATTGGTGCATGTCGTATGTACGCTATATGCTACCACTTTGACATCAGGATAGTGTTAACCCCAGTGTTGTCTTGTTGCTAAGGAAATAGTGAGCGTGGTTTATCAACTAATATTGAAAAACCTCTCTCTGTGGTGGTATTTTATATTGTTTTCTTTACTAAGTATGGGAAACTATTGACATTTACGGTAATACGTTATAAGTGTCGTTATATACAAAATCAAGGACATGTTACTATACAGTCTTGCATTCGAATAACTACTGCCGCCGAAAATGGATGTTAAATACATTGTATAGGGACATTTTATATAAAGAGGCACCAATAATGTTAATATCAGAATATATAACCTTATATTTTTATATCTCCTCAAGAACACTTGGGATGCTGAAATCGCATTTTGAATTTTTTGTTAGGCCAGAATGTTTGGCATTTAACTTATAAATTCATAAAATGTAGAATATTTGAAGAATATTGATAAATGATACCGTCGACATAAAAAAACCTTCTTGGACTTATATTTTTGACGCGTCTTTACTGTCTACAGGATATGATAAAACAAGCCAAAAAGCCATTTCTGACTCGCCAATCTCGTCTAGTTAATGCAATTTGAAAACAACGATTTTTAAACGTGTGTTCCACAGAAATTTGAACAGATAATGTTTTGAAATTTCAAATTTAGTTTAGTTTGCTTCTGGAGACCTGATGCATCTCTGTTTCAGTCGTGTTTATCACTTGTGGGTTGAACTATCTTGTATTTTGATGATTATGCTAGGTATAATATTGCTTGTTGATGATGATGCTTTGTATAATGCTGCTTGTTGATGATGATGCTTTGTATAATGCTGCTTGTTGATGATGATGCTTTGTATAATGCTGCTTGTTGATGATGATGCTTTGTATAATGCTGCTTGTTGATGATGATGCTTTGTGTAGTGCTGCTTGTTGATGATGATGTTTTGTATAATATTGCTTGTTGATGATGATGTTTTGTATAATGCTGCTTGTTGATGATGATGCTTGAACCTCTTAAAAACATAAACCGAAATAAAGAAGAAAGTACACACCTCAGTTGGTTTTATGATATGTATGTTTTTTAACTACAGATATCTTAATTTTTCGATGTCGTACTCTAAAACTGAAAAGTGAAGGCGTTTAGTAATCAGCCAAGGAATATTTCTAACAAAAGAATGCCACCATTCTAACTTTCCGACTATTACATCCATACTAAATGTTCAGCAATCATTGAGTGTAATATTAGCCTTTTCTATAAATTCTCGTCAACATGTCATAACCTGTTCATGTCCATTTTATTTGTTTTGTGTAATGTCTGTACTCACTACTGGAATGTCATATGTTGAGTTTTTAAAAAAGAGGATTACTGATATTTTGAATTTATCATTTTTTCAAAACATATTTTGGATAAAACACAACAGTTCATCGACAAATAAGGCATCTTAATAAATATCAAAAGATGTGCCTCATTCTGCACAATTAAAACAAATTAAACATGTCTTGCCCCTGTCTACATTAAACAAAACATGTTTTACCTGAAAATTAATCGGTCACCAGTGTAATTCATTCAAACTACTGCAGATATGTGTTATTGTGTCATGTCATGATCAAATGCATCTCATTTTCTTTAAATATTGAATTATTCGAAACAAATTGGGGTGTATACTTTTTTGGTACTTCAGTTTATTTCATGTCTTTGTGTATTATAATTTAATGAGACTAGACCTTAATAAACTATCTGCCTGTCTGCAAGCATGACCATTTGACGACATGCTGTTTTTCTCAATCTCATCTAGAAGATTATCCTTGGAAATATGATGGTAGATAACGTTCTCCCTTTGTGTTGTGCTATACTCCTTCACATAAAATAGTAACATTTTTCCAGCAGAACATGTAATAAATAAAACAAGTTTGAAATATATTGGAAACGCTTGAACATTTATCATAAGGGAATCCGATAATAGTAATAAATCAAACACAAACGAGTATCCACTGTTACAAAATAAGCTAATGCTTAGATAATTATTATTTTTAAAAAGTCAGTAAAAAAAGTAGTAAATTTTAAAATGGAAGTTAGACACGATGCTCCATTGTAATAGCCACATTGAGAATAATACAAGTTTACATTACCAAGATATAACATACTGTATTCAGAGGGCGTCTGTTCGGAAAAGAATCAATGATCACTATAATAAAATGGCGAAAAGTTATTCATTAATCTTGAGAATGAGGAACATGATACTCCAAACGAATCTGGACTAATGAGCCTGCCTGGCTTCATCTCTGTAATCTCCCAAGACCTTATTAGCTATTCCACGTCTGTACCCAAAGACATTGCGTTCCCTGTCAGTGTTGATCCATGATAATGCCTCCTGGTCAATACGTGACGGATAATGCCATGAATTATATTAAATAGAGATGGTACAAGATCTATCTCGTCATTGTGTTCAATCCATTTTGTTCTTTGTTGTTTCATGTAAGGAATTTAAATGATTACCGTGGAGCAAAGTGGTGTAGTGGCTAACTTGCTGGCCTCTCACGTCAAAGGCCCGGGTTCCAATCCTGGTGGAGACATCGAAAACTGTGTTGTGCAAGGGACCCAGGTGTTCAAATGGGATATATGGCGTCTACGTTAATTTAACTATGTATTATATAAAGATGAGAGAAGTAGAAATTGTAGAATCGTGTACGTTATGATCACATCGAGGTACACTGTCGGCCAAAAGAGACGCCTTCTTGATTTTAATTCAAATGAAAGATGAACTAATTTCTGAAATATAATCAATATTGGTCTCCAAGTTATACTAAAAACAAATTGATCTGAAAGTCCATTGAAATCGTTGAAAATTGGATTCGAGTCAAAAACATTCATGAAAACCACGCCCAATGAAGACCGCTAATCCCGGTTGATTCACTTGCGCACCATACTCACGTACATCGGTAGCGTCATCACTATTCCAATGTATCGTTGCTCAAAGTTGAATGAAAATTTGTTTCAAAAGTTTTTCTGATCAAGCACTGATCGAAAACTGAACAATTCATTTGTCTCATTTCAACAATTGCCATTCTTTTCTGACATGACAACTTCTGAAATTTGAATATATCCGTCAGGAGACATTTTAGACCAAAAAAGAGGTCATTTTCGTGTTAACGACAAAAGTTTAATTAAAAACTTCGTCTAAAAGACGAGAGTTTTAAACACAAATTTTTGTTTTACTTAAAAACACCTTTCAAATCGTCTGTAATTGAAAGGAAATCCCAATGACGTAGCTTCTCACTGATTGGTCAATTCAATCTCACGTGTGGAATTTTCCAAATAAGGAATAGACTAGGGAATGTCGCTCGCCTGATGGTAAGATCCACGTTTGCGTAGGCTGATCGAAAACATATATATTGTTTGGTGTAGATCATAGATTACTGTATTGATGTTTGACACACTGAATGTTAGGCCCTATATTCATAACCAACGGCGATTTTGTTTGCTTTTCAGCGAAGGAGAAATTACAATAATAAATATAGTCGCAAGCGACGACAAAAGGATTCAGCAAGTGAATGATTTAATTATTTGAAATAAAATGAATTGAGACAAATTAAAATGTTTTGCGCATCATTTAAAACAAGTAACAAGTTTCTAGCATGTCACTGGAACTATCTATACCCAATATGAACATTACAAAATCAAAGAATTGTAAAGAAAATCAAAACGTCGACTAAACCAAGTAGGCTACAACTTTGTCATGATTTACTGTATTGCTGGTATTGTTATTGCGCATCTTTAGAAAAAGGTTTCAAGTGTTGATTTTGAATATTTTCCCTATGTTAAAGTTTTTCTCTATTTTGACCGGAAATGACTGCAAGCGAGCGATTTTATTATTGATTAATAAAGACCATAGTCCAATCTTACTCTCCTGAAAAAATCATAAATTCGATGTATTGGTATTTAAGTTATGTCCCCTGGAAGTTTTCATTTTTCAAAAATTGCCTGACTTTGAAAGGTCACAGTGAAGAAAGTGTTAGGAGTTCCCTAAAAAGAGAACAAACTTGTTATTCCCCAATGTTTCAGCTTTGTATAAAAATAGCTCCAGCTCTTAGGTGCAAATATCTTTTCGGAGTGGTGTATCCGCAAAGGTTCATAGGGTAAGAAAATTTGAAAATTTAATAATCCAAGATGGCGGATAAACCACGTGACTTACGAATTCGCCATGATTTACTTTTTTTCTCGCATTGATATCACGCATATTTTACAAAAAGTTGCAAGTCTCTAAGTGCATTTTGAAAATTTTCCCCATGTTAAAAATGGACACTTAGATTCGAACTGGACCTCTAATGGTTGGGTCGAACGGGCCCATCATGATTTACTTTATTGCTCGTAGTATTATTGCGCATCTTTAGAAAAAAGTTTCAAGTCTCTATGTTGATTTTGAAAATGTTCCCCATGTTAAAGTTTTTCTCTATTTTGACCGGAAATGACTGTTCGCGAGCGATTTTATTATTTATTCATAAAGACCATAGTCCAAACTTACTCTCCTGAAAAAATCATAAAATTCGATGGGTAGGTATTTGAGTTATGTCCCCTTGAAGTTTGCATTTTTCAAAATTTGCCTGGCTTTGAAAGGTCACTGTGAAGAAAGTATTAGGAGTTCCCTAAAAAAAGAACAAACTTGTTATTCCCCAATGTTTCAGCTATATAAAAGTAAAGTTCCAGCTCTTAGGTGCCAATATATTCGGAGTGGTGTATCCGCAAAGGTACATGGGGTCAGACAATTTGAAAAAGTTAAAAAATCCAAGATGGCGGCTAAACCATGTGACTTAGGAATTCGCTATGATTTACTTTTTTTTCTCACATTGACATTGCGCATCTCTCAGAAAAGGTTTCAAGTCTCAAAGTGCATTTAAAAAATTTTCCCCATGTTAAAAATGGACACTTGGATTCGAACTCTAACGGCTTAAGGGAAAGGGCCTAAAAGCTTCGCAGTTCTATTCCACATTAAGAGCTATCAGCATGTGAAATTTGGTTGGATTTGCTTCAACCGTTTTGGCTGAATCCTGCTAACAAAATTCGTGAAATAATAATAAACACGCCAATAACAATACGGATTCAGCAAATTGCTGAATCCTTAATTACATCGGGATATCAATAAATGTTCAAAGGGAGTGATTGTGTCGCAGCGTCCACTGTTGAATTTTTATAAATTGTGTAGATTCTACATATAATGTCCATGCACATGATATCACCAAATGCTAATACAATCTTTTATTGTGAATAATATAAATTTTGGACATCAATTCGATACGATTCACTACCCGAAAAGGTAAGTCAACAAGGTACGTGTTCATGTTTTCATTTATTAGATTCTCTACTCAACGCTTCAGTATTTCAGCGAACGCTAAAATCGGGCTAAAATTGTAAATCACAATAAGCACTTACCTTGAAAGTTTGTTTTATTACATATCTTGCTATGGTATTATCTGTAAGAAAGACACCCCAATCGTGTTTTAATTAAGCTAATTTCGTCAGTTCGTCAAAAAGATAAGAATGTATAAACTAAAGGTGTACCTAAGGGTTAAAATGTAGTCGAAATAATACTTAACTGACGACTGTCACAGAATGCTTGGATTCAATGTGAAGGTTATTCCTTGTGAATTTGAATTACTTTAAACTATTTGCAACGCCAAGTTGCATGACAATGTCCAATGGCGGCCAAAAAACGAGACACCGAACGAGATTTCAGTTGATTAAACATCATTAAAGCGTCCATAAAATGTCGATGTCATGTCGATCCCAAATGGAAATCGGATTCTCACGGTTCGGTATCGAAGAAAATTCGGACAATATTTTTCTTACAGATATTAAATATAAAGTGCCTGAAGTTCTTGCATAAAAACAACTAGGCTAATCACTAATCACTAATGTCATTTTATAATGAGGGATCTAAGGGTTAAATAACATCATCAAACATTATCTAAGGGTTAAATTAAATTAAATCATCTGTATCCAAGGGTTAAATGAAACCATCGGAATGTGTCCAAGGGTTAACTGAGGGCCTACTACAATTACAAAATTTAATGTGCGACCTGTCAATCAGACGGGGAAAGCCCAATGTCTACTGCAGTACGGTACACGAAAAAAAATCAACGTTTTCTTTACATCCATTTTAGAAAACCAGCACTAGCCCTAAAATTATATATCATGTGCTGGACGTAGGGTTGATTGGTATCCTAAGGGCTAATGGGGTCAGTACAGCAGCGACCGATCTTCCGTTTTTGTCAACAAACATGGCGTCATCACCTCGACGGGAAAACAACGTCTGCGCATGTCCGACAGATAAAATAATAATCTAGAACATAAATAATAAAGAACAAAAAAGCGAGCCCTTATATGGTGAGGGATTCTAAAGTCAGGCCCAAGTTTGTAATATTTAAGAGTTTTCTGACATCTGAAGTATCAAAATACATCAAATTTCGATAAAGGATTCCTTCAATCCTGAATGAAACATACACATGTATATCAGTTCAAAAGACGATCATACTTGACGATACACATATATATTTAGTCTTGAAGAAAACAACATTAAACTAAAGGTCACGGACTTAACGTACAAAGACCAATACACTAATTATTGACACCAATTGTTTCTTCTTGGTCAAAGCTTCTACCGTGTTTGTAAAATTGATAACCTGATTCTGTCAGTTGATTCATAAAATGTTATAATTTTGCTGTAAACTTTCAAACTTGACAGTAATAGCATTAATTGAAGAGAAATTCTACGTAGATGATTAGGGTCACGATGTTTGGAAACTAGAGGATACTTATTGAAGTTTGTAAATGCCATGTACCATTTCATCGAATGTCATGGCCATGGGGCCCCTCCAACAGACTCTCCGATATACTATATATTAACAGGGGTACTCACTAGCCATTTTATATGTTCGTATATGGTAATTCTGATGAAAAGTTAAGTAATAATATCACATAGAATGCTTTTCCGACGTCTTATGATGTATCCGCCCCCACCTTTAAATTTTAATCACGGTAGTTTCATCTTTATAAGACATTTAAAAGTTGAGCTGAACAGGACACATTTACCTTTCCCGGAAGTTAACAAAAGTTATTTGCGGACCGTTTATTACCTCAAACGCTAGAAAGTATTGCAAGCGAGGTAACTATTGTATACTTCCGGAAAAGGTCCATTGAGTACCCGTGTTAATTTATAGTATATATGAGACGGGTAGACGAGGGGCCCCACGGTCATGGGTAAAGTTGATATAAATTATCAACATTATCTATGTCGTAATAAAATATTTACAATAATAAATAGTTTTACCCTGTATGTTTCATTAGGTATATAAGTAATTCATTAATTAATTTTGAATATGATTTTTACTTAAAAGTCATTTCATAAAGTAAATCTCATTCATTAGCGCGGTAACAGGTAATTCCGGTTACTGTAAAAATAAACGATATCGTCACTGTGGCCTGAATAACAGTTTATTTTACTAGACAATTCAATCATGATAAATGACCCGTACCATCTAGGTAAAACAAATTCACTGATTGTGGTACTTAGATCCCCGTATAAACGATGAAATTAGTTTCAATAAGCGACAAAATACTCTTACCGTCAGCATGATGTATCGAAAAAGCAAATAAAATATCAACCCACATAAAAATTATAAACAAACTAACATGCATGCCTAATTATGAGAAAATGTATTCTGAACTTCATTCGGTGTTTTCATTAATACTTCGTCCGTCCGTCCGTCCGTCCGTCATGTCTTTCCACGACTCGGAAATTTACGAAACTTGACCCATGAGATCACTATGATGTGTATATCTATTGTTTGTATGTTTTTTACACCCATAATTTGTGCAAATTTTATCAGTTTGTCAAGTAAATTTGCTCGTAAAATTACAGCACTTTTAAAATGATACAATTGCCTCTATGACGATATGCTAGTTTCATCAAACTTGTCATACATGGTGAGCTTTACGCGTGATATATTTACAAATGAGTTGTATGTGGTTCCTTTTAAACATGGCGTGAATAATGACTCTATTGGGAAGTTATTTGATTTGAAGCATATCTCTCCGAATAGAGATGTTATCTACACCTGTCAATCATTATGCCAAGATCTGAATTATAGCTTTATGGTTTTCATCAAGTTATTACTTCGTGTGGTATCTGTCATTATTTATTGCCCGTGTAAGATACTGCAGTGTTTTATTTATACAGTAATATTAAACTGGTGTAATGCCACCGCAAGTATGACGTCACAACTAGAATAAAGTCGTCAAAATGTCATGTCGGCTATTTCGCTGGAGTATAGGTGGGCAGGTAATAAACAGAATACTTAAATTCCTTCGATTTAATACCCTTGTTTATTATAACTCGTGAATGACTTGGTATCAGACTTTCTTTTGCACAGCGTTTTACACAAAACTCGTTTAATAAAAATAATATTAAGAAGTATTTAGTATCCTCTATAAGTGTCATATGTTCCTTTCTGAAATGTACCTTCACAACCGTAGTGTTCAAAAACTGCAGTGGTATGTTCATACGAAATAATGTGCATTGATGTGTCCTTAAATATTTGGAAACTTATTTGATCGCTGCTGGAAAGGTGGTGTATGGTGATCTGTGTTCATTATTCTCTTGTCATGATTATACTGCTAAAACGTAAACTGTCTTCACATTACATATATACGTGTTGGTGGAACATAATATCGATCTGTTTAAAGTATAATGCAAGGCAGTACACGATAAAGCAAAAATTGCATGACGGCCATTTTAATGTGAACACATTTTATTATTTTGAATTACAAAAACGATTCCCATGGCTTTACCGAACCATGTACACTCATTTTTTATTTAATTCTCCGAAGACAGAGGGTGTGTTATTATTGGTGACATTAGTTTTCAAATACATTTCATTAATGTATTTGAGCGAAAACGTGCTACTGCCTCTTTAATAGAAAATCTAATCAAGTTAGGAAATGCCAACAACAACCGGACATACCCTCAAAGACCCTCAACAGAAGATTGCTACTTAATAACATTCAAAGGTGTTATTGAAGATGGAAACCCATTGTCTTCAAACATTCCCATCTACTTCAATGGAATGGAGGAAGAAACATCTTTATAAATTGCACTTCTTATCACAGGCTTCACACATCAAACTTCTATTAAACTGTCACCAATTCTCTTTTATAATTCATAGGGGCTTTCAGTCATGCATAATGAAGATATCTCAAATTGTTGAATCTCTTTGTTGACGAAAGAAACTGTTTCTGTCAATATATCAAAATGTCATCGCCTATGACATATTTGTAGGGCAAAGTCAAAATACGTTAAAAAGCCAAATTCGCTTTGAAAACATCAAACTTTCAGTTAAGCAGGAACATGTTTCTGTTCGAAACACAAATACAAAACTTCACTTCAAACATGCTCAATCATCTCTCCCATATGCTTGACAACGGTAAAAGGATCTATACCGAAACGTCGCTATTGTTAACTAAAGAAGATGATTATCCATAAATCCCTTGTCTTCTTCATGCTCAATCATGTTTCAGCATAATGACCATATATGCTATAATGCGAAGTGAAATTGACGGTTTACGATTATTTTAATCTCCAAATCATAGTGATATCTACAGGAAAGTAATGTGTGTTATGCTATTCAAATTTCAAAGAGAATTTTCCATCTCATTTCTATGTCAGAGACAGTTTGAGAGATGAAAGAGGATATGGGAGAATATTTGGTTAAGGTAAATATGATTTATGTGTATACGTTTAGGATTTCTTGGTTGACAGATGTGTTTTATAATGTCGAATCACGAAAATGAACATTTATTCTGTTTGTACAGTTTTGACAGAAGAAAGGGGCTGTTGCAGGTGTGATTTACTACAATGTTTTCCAAAAACATTTTTGAAGTTGTTTTATACGTTTTTCAATGTGACCAAACTTTGACAACTTGCTTTAGGTTCAGATTACCCTTTTCGAAGGTTATTTTACGACATTTTCACGTAGCAATCGATAGTTCCTAAGGGCATGTGGTTATGATTTACGAGAGGATGAAGTATCATTTTTCTACTCGTTAGAAGATTTAACGTTTTTGTTCTTGTTTGATGTGCATGAATAATTAAGGATTCAGCCGAAAGGCTATTACGAGTAAAAGGGAGTTCCAAGAAGTGTTCTTATAGCGCTCTCTCAGTTTGGTGATTTGTTGGCACTTGACAAATCATTTCAACTCAAGGGTGAAAAACTAGCATTTTACAATTTTCTGTTTGGAGCGCAAGACATTTATTTACTGTACATGTATTTGGAGACCAATGGTATCAGTCACCAACAGTTTTTGTCACTGAATAAGAAATTATACATTTGGGGTGATCACATCATTACACGTGAAGACAGCAGCTCATGTTTCCAGATCATTTTCCAGATTGGTTAAAATTACACTGTATTTATTCACTCTTGAACTTGGTCACTGTTCAACAGTAGAACCCAAATGTAATGCTTCCCTTATTTCGGTTTGATCTCGCTGCTTTCACTTTTTAAAGAGATGGTTTGATCAGCAGTATCTGTATTTATAATAAAACATGTACATTGAGAGAATACCACACATTAACAAAATGATGCATCAGTAACAACAAATCAACAATGTCATCTTATGCCGTAGCGCCGTTTTCCACATTCGTGGAACCGACGAATGGTTTGACTTCACATTCATTTCAATTTTGACTGCATGTCCGCTAGTCTTAATCAAATTGTCAGCTATACAGTCATCACATTAATGAGTCTATGTAATATGTTGCAACTGGATTGTGTTATAATTAAACATTAATATACCCTCGAATTTCGTTTCCTCAAAAATATCCTGATAGAAATTGATAGCGATTGATTTAATTGTAGTGCAGTCAGGTATCAAATAGATGAGTTTGCACAGCATGCAATTACAGGATAGCCGAAATATATTATTTTCTATTGAATTCTAATATGCAATTGGTTTACCAGACTACATTGTGTTTTGTGAAAATGTGACCGCCAAAACAGTAACAAGTTGTTATATGTTAAACTAGAGCGACTTAAACATTGCATAAAAGTCGTCTGCTTTTCACCAACCAGCGACAAACGAAAAATTGGGCGGGGCTTAGAGGGTTGGAGGGTAACCGGAGGTGACGTCATTCACAGCTGCTGGCAAACAGTACCCATTTTGAACGTCGCGTGATATGTTTATGAAGGTTATTAAAAAAAAACGAACTTCACGAAATACGAATCTTGTTTTTGTGAACGCTAATGTTAGGAAAACAAAACTAAAACTCACAATATAAATGTCACATATATATGTTTTTTGTAAATGGCTAAAGAGAACTTGTTGGGGAAAACTTAATATTTTTTGTACAAAATCGCTGCTGTTGTCACAAAGGATTTTTTGAATGTAATAAGGAGCTCGCGCCCTGCTGTTGTACGCACTGTCAGCATACGACAAAAAGAGTCCCATGGTAAAACAATCATGGTAGAATGGAGATAAACCTACCATGTTTGAAAATCAGAGACATGTTAAACTGGATTGATAGCGAGTAAATTTAAAATTGAAAGCCCTATGCGTTCGGTTTCAATTTTAAAATTACTCGCTATCAATCCAGTATACTCTCGTTGTGTAACTAGCGGTAACTAAGGAGTGTTTATTTATTTCTTGCACTGAAGAGTTCACTCATAGCGCTAAGGGCGATCGTAAATAAACTTGTGTTAAGGGCGTTTTGTGAAACCGGTGTAAGTTTTTCTTATTTGTTGCAACGGCTAAGGGCGCCCTTAGTAAATGTGGCTTTGTGCAAGTGGGGCCAGATCAAGCTATGCGGTCAGAAGCTGTGTACACAACGTTGCGACAGTTTAAACTGCATAAAAAAATCCTGTGCCACTACATTCAGATGAAATTGGTTCTACAAGTATTACAATTCCAGCAGTTTTTAAAGAAAATAGGTTTAAGACAATATCATCTGAGGCACTTATTAGGGGTCCTAGGGTCACTAAATCTAAAATTTTATCTATGGCGAAGAAGTACTATTGAACAGAGTCTTGGTCCGATTCTCAGTAGGATGGTCAAACCGGATATGTATTGAGTAAACCATCTAGGACTCCACTTGGGACCACTATCCTTTCTGATATGGTAGAAATGATTGACTATCTTTCACAATGAGGAGACCATCCCGAGCTATTGTCACTTCACCGAGGTATCGTTTTACGTTAGGAATATTTGTCATCTTCTTTGAAGGACGAGTTCCTTGAGTCAAATGGGAATGAGTTGGTTCTCTGTGACGTCATCTATTGAAAGACCGCAGATAACTGAGTTCTCCGCGAGTGAGGTGAACTGACATATCTGGCAGCTTTGGTCAGAGCACTCGCTCGGATGACGAATGGCATAGTATGAAGGTAGGTTAGCTACTCAAGCTATATGACGTATCTGGACCATGTATCTGCTGACAATAGCGAGGAATGTGGTGACTCTGGAACTGGCTGAGAACTTGCCACGTCTTAATTTCTCATAGGCTTGGAACACATGGACGGCTATCAGTGAGGAGCTGTTTGTTTTGATATGGGGGCAAAATGCTTGACAGCACTACCAATGACCACAGCTTCAACTTCACACGGTAGGCAGGTGATGCTTCTTCAGTTTTGCGTTAAAGAATCCAGCTAGAAGTGTTTCGTCTCTTAGTGCATACAGGGTAGCAGCAACACTTCTGTTCTTGACTGATGAGTCTTTAACAATCCATAAACAATGTGATGGTCTAGGGAGCGTGATTGATTTATGTTGGATAGAGCTGAATGTGCTTTTCTGAAAGTGTCCCACAGGCCTCTGTCCATGTGACATTCTCTTGGGATTGCCTGCTGTCAGAGAGTCAAGAGGTTGAGCATGTCCATGAAGGACACGGCCCCACACCCTATAGGCTCCGATAAATGAGCGAAGTCCTTGCATGGTTTGGGACAGCTCAACTGTTGACAAAGCAGCAATTCGGTGTGGGCTTGCTGTGAGAGTACCTTATGTCCATATCAATCCCAGGATTTGTCGGATTAGTTTGTTGGCCATAATCTTCATTGCCGATGGTGCCTATAGACGTTTCTATTTCCAAAGTCATCTTGGTGTCACGTGACTGTCCGCCATTAAGGTGCTGAAGCGTCAGCTTGCCTGACATGAGTGTGAAGCGGTAACGTCACACTCGCTCGCCTACTCCGACCGTCAGAGATTGCATAAATAAACAAGTTTACCTGCTTTTATATATTAAAGAGTGCTAAAAGTGTTTAGTTCATTAAAAGTGAAATTAAGTTTGTTTGTTTTAAATCTAAGAGCGCTATAAAAACAAGATTAGTTCCATGTTGGCCGTAATATAATGTTATTATTTAAGTATTTCCGTATTGGCCCAGTTACAGGTCCGAGGTCTGTTGTATTGGCCCGAGACGCAGTCGAGGGCCAATACAACGGACCGAGGACCTGTAACTCGGCCAACACGGAAATACTTAATTAATGACAATTTTATTAATTAACTTCTTTTCATTCTATTTGCACAACACTAGACATCTCATATGTATTGAAATAATAATTATTAACAAGATTGGTGAACAAATAGCACGGGTCAAAGTTGTGAAGCGACAGTTTCGGGCTTTCACCAAATGTGCAACTGCGCATGCTCAGACTCATATTGGCCCAGTTTGTCTCGTATTGGCCCAGTTTTTCCCGTATTGGCCCGGTTTCATCTGTGGATTTATTACTGTGGATATAGGCCAAGATTTATTAATGAACATTTATAAAAATATTTTTTCCCGAATAATAACATAATATAGTTATATATAAGTTGCCAACAGTGAAACACAGCACCATGGTCAGAGGAAATAGTTTGTTTCCCCGATGACATGTTTGTTTGAATCAAGCACAAAAATGTGTCGAAACAACGAACTAAATTACCCAGATATAACAAATGAAAGAGAATTTTCAAAAGAATGAAAACAAAATACTACTGTCAAATAAAGTATATTTTAAATGTATTTGGCAAATACATGTAAAATTGTAAAGAAGTAGGCCTAGGCCCTAAACACGATTTCATTCATACGGATGCTTAGATTAATGTCTATTCAAACATATGCACAAGGTACAGAAATTGCTGTTTCAAAATGGTTTTGGTTGAAACTTATTTAGTTCACTAAGTGGATTTGTAAACAAGCTGCAATAGCCTATCTGAATACCTCTCCAATTTTTTTTATTTAAATGTCGACATTGTGCATTCTCTTTGACTTTAATTTATTGACGCATCATTGCTGCAGGACATAATAACTTTTAAAAAGGTTGACCGTCCATTTCTCTTCCCTATAAAACATGATTAGATAATGTTTAAAAATTAAACAATTATTTTTGTTGTTTGTGTAGACGTGATGTAACTATTTTTCAGTCGGACTCTTAAATTATATATCTTGCATTGTATGGGGTATGTATTGCTTCTCTTGCTCCTGGAGTTAAATCCTTTAATAAGGAAAAAGAAAAGTTGATCTCAATGATATTCTTGATTAATATTGTTACATACACTATTGGACTGTAGACGTTCATTACGAATACGATGCTCCGTTTTTGCCTTTTAATGACAGGCGAACCAGTTACATTTACTGTCAACTTAAAACATGTTTTAGTAAAATTTATTAAAGCATGTTCCGTATTTAACAGGTTATAAAGCTACTTTAAAAAGTAGGCCTTTTCATTGCGACATGGTATCGGCTACTTACATATATCATGTTTCTGTATATTATAGTTAATGTAAGTTAATTATTTTATAAATAAACTCTTTGTCATAACGTTGTACGGGTATGTTGGCTAAAATGGCAGATATATAGTTCGGACGTAACAAGTAAAAACTCGGGGATGGTGTCTGTACATTAATTTCGAACTAATTCTTCAGATTGCTCTTAATAATCTTTGTGTTGTGGCTTTACGATTTGTAGGAAAAACGTATTTTTAAGTAAGAGAATTTCCATATCATTTGAAATTGAAAAACATTCTATCAATATTAAGAAACATAAATCTTTACCGTTTTAAAACAATAGTAGAATTAATTAATTTTAAGACATCGTTTAATTCGTGACAACTACGATACATGGCGTTAAATATTCCCAGAAACAAATCTCATTGACTTATAAACAAACATTCTATAACAAATATATCCATATTAAAAAGAACTGTGATGGGGTTGACCCATCCTCTTTCAATGTGAATCCGATATTCTGTCATGCATTTAGTTGAAACTATCATAAACAAATCCTATAAATCCTATCCTATTCCTCTTATATTTCCCGACACTAGCTGTAGGTTATATTCAAAATTTTAACTGGAAGGTAATTCAAAGCAAGCTCTCGAAACGTAGGTCTAGTTTCGGATATTCGTCAAGCTTAAAGCGTAAAGCGTAAAACAAAAAAGGCAATCATAGAGACATATAATTACTCATTACTCTTTAATTTAAAGTTACTTTTTATTGTTTTTCTTCATCGCAAATAGTAAACAGTTGTCTTCAGATCCATGTAGGCCTATAGGCCTAATTTCTTATGCGCACTGAAAAATAAAGATGCAGCAAGTGATTAGACAGAAAGTGCGGTTTTCCCAAAAAAATCTCAAAGTACTGCGGGTGCCTTCCTTTTGATATCTTCTGAACAAAGTTGTGTATATTTATTCTGTTTTCATAATCGTAAAGAGAAAATAATTATCTTTAATTCCATGTATAATTTGTATATGCGTAACAAAATGTAAATATGCGGGAAGTCATGCGACAAGTGTCGCAAATACAGGGCGATTATCAAAATCTGTTAGCGTCAACGGCCGGGCAGCAAGAGGGTTAATTGATGTATTCTCCTTTCATATAAATAATTGTAATAAGCTCAAAATTACTTTCTTCATAAAAGGGTAGTTTTTTAAAATGAATATATTGACATTTATTTCAGGATGTCATTGTAATAGTTTTGTTTAAATGTTCAGTGTTAAATTTCTGGTACAGTAGGCTAAATTGTCATGATTTAAATTAAGAAATATACGTTATTTCAATAAATAAAATCTTCAAATGAATGAAATTGGACAGCTTTCTCATACACTCAAACAGCGCAAGGTAATTTGATCATTTAATCATGTTTTATATAACTCTTTTCGTGATTTCCATACAATGTGGGCGTGTACGCTACAGTGTAAACAAGCCAGCAATCATCACCTCAATGGCGGACGACCCTAGCGCCTCTAGTGAGAAAGGGGGATAACTCTAACCATACCTTCAAATAGAAACGTGTATACCCTGACAAGAAATTAGACCTCAAAAAGTATCAAAAACATTGTCCTATTTAAGCTTTGCCACTATGCCATTCCATAGGCCTTGTACGCCTGGAAAGCGAACTATAGATCAACTTGTCCTTTATATCTGTAACCTCCGATGAGCTTTTCCTCCTTGGACGTTTACCCGCTTCATGACATTCCTCAGCTGAGGCATTATTCCTGGATCTCTGCATGAAGATTACTTGTAGAATTGTTGATAGATGAACTGAAAATACTGAAATACTTGGATTGTATTTCTAATGGTAACCAATTTCAAAGTCATTCTAATCATTTATCATTTCTTATTACAGTTCAAAGTCAGACTAAGTGCACACATACAACTAATTCGTTACTCCTGTGAATTCGTAGTCCTGGTGAATAGGCCTGTGTATATCAAATATGTGATGTTCAAAAGGCATCTACCGAAATTCAGGAAATGTATAAATGGAACAAAAATGTTACAGATATATTAAACCCTGCGCAATGATAAAAACTCAATTCTATAACATCCATTATGCCGAACTTGTGTTGTCTATATAAATGAAAAATGATCAACAACTAAATAAAAGGAACTAATAATAAGTGTCAGTAATGAAATAACTGAAGAAACTGTAACATAGATTGTTTAGTAAAAACAACAGGCTAATTCTGATGACATGCATTATCCTTAAATGATTCATTGGGTAATTTCATTTACTCATACATTATCAGTTACTTCATTTCTGCATTCTTGAGTGAATCAGCAACTCAAATCAACAAAAGAAATCAACATGAATTTACATTTGTTACATGCAAAACTGTTCAACAATGGAAACATTAGTACTACAGAACCAACCATTTGAACAATTATTAGCCCTGAGAAGCTCAACCGTTTATACCAGACAGGTTCATCATTGTGTGTAAGCCCTCAGGGCGGTGAATGACTCCCTTCACCGTAGTGTGGACTATTCAGCAGAGCCAACTGCATAACAGTGGGTGGGTCACCAGCGTGAGGGATGTATTTGTCATAAATGTGTTCCAAAATTTAAATCATGTCAACTATTTTGTTCTCACTTTTGTCCAACAAATCTAAAACTCTGTAAACAGATTTCTTACCCGTTTCGTTTTCAAATGAATGTTCGATGTGAAATGGTAGGCATGATTTCATGTTCTGGAGGCATTTGATATGGGTCACCATGATATGCATTATGTGATGGACATAATCTTTCTCCAGTCAATCGCAATCAGCTACATCAGAGAACAAAATTCCATTAGAAATGTCCATAATGTTAGCTCTTGGACCTGTATCAGGAAGATGTGGAAAAAGAACTATGTACACCCAGCAACCAGTACCAACTCTTTGTTCTGTGTTCTTTGGTCATTTGCGAAGACGTGTCCTAGTGATATCAATATTGTCGCCAATGATTTCAACTGAATGTGACGTACCTATTTGCGTCTTCTTTGGTACTTGCAACACTACAGAAAATCTCTTTCACTCGATTCGCATGTTAATTCTGAAGTTGCTGCTGTTGTCTTGAAACTTACGGCCACTGATAAACCCAACTTGTTCTTTGAGGAAAACATGAAATAAAAGTAATAATATTGAAAGTTGGAATATTGTCATAAATATTTCTGCAAAGAAGCCAATATTTACTTGCCTCATCAGTTGTCCCACAGTGATCTAGCACCTGCAATTTCCCTTGTTGGAGCAGTGACATCATCGTGTTCCTTGCGAACAGCACCACAGTAGCAGTAACAGTTCTATGAGGTTACCCATGGTCAAGCCAGTGTCTAATGAAACAACGGTGCCTACGTTTGCAGTTCAAGATCAATTGAGCTCAATTTCATCGCCCGCAAATTCTCAGGACTGACCTTCTGCAGGAGGAGTCTTTCCGTGAACACAGTGTCTTACATTCACAAACTAGTTTCTTCTCCTTTAGATGGGACGTTAACATCTTCTTTGCAAGGCAACCGGTAAATTGAGATAACGATACCTTTCTGTTTTGTGAATGGTTCTTGTTCTCACAGCACCTCCTTTCAAATGATGTTGAACCTGGAACAAATTTATAAAATATCATTATTTCTATTTATCTCCCACTCATAACTTTTCAGTATTGATTCTCACAATCTCAAGTATGCCACTAGGCTTTGACATGTTTGAACTGGTACAATCAGCAAGATTTGTATTGTAAATATGTTAAAAGTCCTTGTTACCCTCAATTTCTTAATGCGTCTCTCGGCCGTACCGGGCTCAATTTTTTTATACGAATGAAGAGTTAGTCAAACATTAAACTATACTTCGAATACACTTGTAACATCATGCGATCATTATCTTTCTCCATATTGAATGAGGTATGCAACCGTTTACTTTTATAATATCTTTTAGTCCTCGAGTGTACGGAATTGTCCTTTCAGCTCTCCACTATGTAAGGTAAGGTGAGGTGAGTTGGTGTTTAACGCCGCTTTCAAGAATAGTTCACCTATATCGCGGTTGTTAGTATTATGGCAGGGGAGAAAGCATGCGACCCCATGTGGCTATGCATTGCGGTGAAACCTGCGAGCATAGGCTGGAACTAGCGAACCATGGATGGTACTATGCTGAAATTCAGTGTAACATTGCACCCAAACCTTACTGCGTGTAGAACAGTTCTCTACTGCAGACAGAGTTCCCGTGCCCCTGGCGGGATTCAAACTCCGGACCTCTTGATCCGAAGCCGAACGCGCTAGCCACTGCGCTATCCCGCTCCACAAAATGCTTGATTATTTTTTAAATGAAAATATCACTGCTACACAACTCGTTTATGATAATTTGTAAGAAGGGATAAACGTGAACAGTTTTCCTCCATTAAGTGGTAGTATTTTTTGTTGGGCCAAATTTGTTTTCAAACACAAAACCCCCTAAATATCGTTCCTCTGCATTTCATACATATAAACCCACCTCCACACGGCACACAAGAGGGCGGGGGGATGCATGGTATCAATATGATGCACAATTCAGACATCGGATTGAGAGGTGTCCGACAAGGTCATTTGGGTGATTGACAGTAATCTATGGTTACAACTAATTTTGCCAAATCAACTCAGAGCCACCACCAACAATAGGAATTCTCATGTCCAGACATGTGGTACTGAACATTACAGACAGGCCCAGCAAATTTATCAGTGTTGGGATTGTAATGCAGGTGGATGTCAAAGACAAAATTGTCGTTTTCTGTACAGCATGCAATCAGACGGACCACAGTGCCAATAATTGCTTTCGAGCAAAAGGGGGAACGTCTGCCCCACTAACCCAGGGTTTAATCTACAGGGAGTAAAAAAAAAATAGAGCCAGGATTTCACTTATTTACTATCTAAGGTTACATCTCAAGTAATAATACAGGCAACATATAGGTTCTTAGATCATGAACCCTGTGGCCCCGGGAACGTCTGCCCAAACCCAGGGTTTAAGGCTTTAATCTACAGGGTACTGACCCACAGGGCCCAGGGAGTAAAAAAAATAGAGCCATTGCTCTGTAGCTCATCAGGATTACATTTATTTACTAATTTACATCTCAAGTAATACATTGTTTACAAGCAAAATATAGGTTCTTAGATCATGAACTCTGTGACCCCATAGAATCCCTATTGTCAAAGGACTCTGCACACAACATTTCAGCTTTCTAGACAAAAGAAGATGAACATGAGTATTTAAAGTTGTGAACCCTCTCACGAATCTACAATTTTGAATCCCCATTAGCCAAGGAATCTGCGCGCAACCTTTCAGATCTCTAGACCTTTTGGAACTTGAGAAGAAGATGAAAACAGGTTTTTAAGGTAGTGACCCCATTTGGGGTCACGAAATCTACAATTTAGAATCCCCATTAAGCCAAGGAGTTTGCACACGAAATCTCAGCTCCCTCGACCAAGTGGTTCTGGAGAAGTAGACGAAAATGCGTAAAGTTTACCGACATACGTACGGAGGGACGGATACCATGCCATGTCATAAGCCCTTTCAGGCCTGATGAGCTAAAAATAAAATTGTAAAAAAGCTGAAACCCTCGTAAGGCACATCTACATGATATGGGGAGGCTGTATACCAAATTTGGTAACGATTGGTCAAGTAGTTTTAGAGGTATGCTCCGGAAACAACGCCGAAGCCGGAAACTAAACACGGATACCCCCGGATATACCAAAGTTATGGCCAAGGTTAAAGTTTTCTGAATATTGTCCACTGCGGCAAGGTCAAGGTCAAATATGATGACCTCATCTGAAAGGTATCATCACAAGGTATGCACATGCCAAGTATGAAAGCCGTAGCTCTGAGCAATCCAAAGTAACGTTTTCTAAATATTGTCCACTGCTGCAAGGTCAAGGTCAAATATGATGACCACAAGGTATGTACATACCAAGTATAAAAGCCGTAGCTCTGAGCAATCTAAAGTTATGGCCAAGGTTAAAGTTTACTGAAGATATCCACTGCGGCAAGCTCAATGTCAAGGTCACAAGGTCAAATATGATGACCTCATCACAAGGTATGCACATGCTAAGTATGAAAGCCGTAACTCTTAACAATCAAAAGTTATGGCCAAGGTTAAAGTTTTCTGAAAATGTTCATTGCGGCAAGGTTACGGTCAAAAGGTCAAATGGTCAAATATAATGACCTCATCGAAAGGGTCTCATCACTAGGTATGCACATGCCAAGTATGAAAGCCCTAGCTCTGAGCAATCTTAAGTTATGGCCATGGTTAAAGTTTTCTGAAAATGTCAATTGCGGCAAGGTCAAGGTCAAATATGATGACCTCATCTGAAAGGTATCATCACAAGGTATGCATATGCCAAGTATGAAAGCCGTAGCTCTGAGCAATCCAAAGTAACGTTTTCTAAATATTGTCCACTGCTGCAAGGTCAAGGTCAAGGTCAAATATGATGACCACAAGGTATGTACATGCCAAGTATGAAAGCCGTAGCTCTGAGCAATCTCAAGTTATGGCCAAGGTTAAAGTTTACTGAAGATATCCACTGCGGCAAGCTCAATGTCAAGGTCACAAGGTCAAATATGATGACCTCATCACAAGGTATGCACATGCTAAGTATGAAAGCCGTAACTCTTAACAATCAAAAGTTATGGCCAAGGTTAATTTTTTCTGAAAATGTTCATTGCGGCAAGGTTAAGGTCACAAGGTCAAATATAATGACCTCATCGAAAGGGTCTCATCACTAGGTATGTACATGCCAAGTATAAAAGCCGTAGCTCTGAGCAATCTAAAGTTATGGCCAAGGTTAAAGTTTACTGAAGATGTCCACTGCGGCAAGCTCAATGTCAAGGTCACAATGTCAAATATGATGACCTCATCACAAGGTATGCACATGCCAAGTATGAAAGCCGCAACTCTTAACAATCAAAAGTTATGGCCAAGGTTAAAGTTTTCTGAAAATGTTCATTGCGGCAAGGTCAAGGTCACAAGGTCAAATATAATGACCTCATCACTAGGTATGCACATGCCAAGCATGAAAGCCCTAGCTCTGAGCAATCTAAAGTTATGGCCATGGTAAAAGTTTTCTGAAAATGTCAATTGCGGCAAGGTCAAGGTCAAATATAATGACATCATCTGAAAGGTCTCATCACAAGGTATGCACATGCCAAGTATAAAAGCCCTAGCTCTGAGCAATCCAAAGTTATGGCCAAGGTTAAAGTTTTTGTGGACAAACACACAGACGGACGGACAGGTGAAAAACAATATACCCCCGGAATCTCCTTTCGGGGGAGACATTATTTGCTACAAAATGACTGACTAGATGAGCGTTTGTGGGACACCGTAAAAGCAGAGCAGCCCCGAAACTTTGGGTCTCGCCTTTTCCCCGTTCCTTCTCGTCAGCATCAATACAATTTTTTTTTAAAATTTCCCATCAAGTTTAATCATCACTCGGGTCACTTTTCACAAGTTTGTTCTTGAAACCTATTTCTGATTTCAAAATTGGATCAAAGGATTAACATGGCCTTAACCATTATATCTCATGACCTTAAAGGTCACACCATCAATGATCACTTTTCATTGCGTATAACAATCATGCAATGACTCAAAGTGCTCACAGTTAAAAGTTGTGACCTCGCTGTGACCTTGGCCTCTGACAGATTTTAGCAATAACGTTTTCAAATCTTGGCTTTTCTCCATAGTTGATATATACCAAATAAGAGCCTGAAAGCACACAAAATGTTTGAAGTTATTATGTTTACAAGGATTTTTGTAGTGATTTCAGTCTTGAACTTTGACCTTGAATGTGAACATGTCAAATAATTCCTCAGGTGTATAAGAAAGAAGCTTTGTATATGAGGCTTTACCTTCTTGGGAAAAAAAGTTATCTCGTGACTTTGACCTTTAATATTCAAGGTCACACAATCAATGGTCACTTTTCAAAGTGTAAATAGTTGAAATAAGTAATTTTCGCAAAATCATACTTAAGTCATGACCTCACTGTGACCTTGACTTTTGACGGATGTTAATTTCTCCACAGTTGATATACACCAGAGAGCCTGATAGCACAAATATATTTTAAGTTATCGTGTTTACAAGGATTTTTGTTAACGATTTCAAAACTCGTGACCTTGAATGTGAACATGTAAAAATAATCCCCCCCAGGGGTATAATTAAGAAGTTATGTATACGAGTTCTCAAAAACCTTGAAGGAAAAAAGTTATAGCCAAAACAAAACGCGGCGGCGACGACGGAAACTGCGTAAAAACTGATAGCAGCCCCGATAATAACCGACCCTTCAAAGCTGTGCAGTTAGCATGTTTTCCTCTTCAATTTGATTTGATATTTTCTGATAATATTATATTTCCAGTTTAAATGATTCCATTCTTTCAAAAAACAACTCCTTATCTTCTTCTTCAAACTCTTTTTCACAATACTCGTTATGTCTCTAGCATTTGAGGAAGGGGGAGACATATGTTTTTTACGGGTAAAAACACTTTCTAGTTGAAATCTCCAGGTGTCCAAATTTTGCAATAATAAAGAACGAGAGGGAATACAGCCCGAGTTGGAATGTGTTCAGAAGTACCTGCCTCTCTCTCGGGGCCTCGTAGACCATGGAGACACAGCTGTTACTTAAAGGATTTCAAAACCCCGTTTTATGTTATTTTACTTCATTATGGTGATGTATTCAAATTGTAAACACAAGCCGTCATGTTTTACGTCACTTTTGCAAACCCGCGCTGACACTAGTGCGGTCCGCGGCAAACCCGGCATTCCCGTATGCAAAAAGATCGGCAGCTTTCGGCATCTTCCGTAATGTGACGTGATAGTGGTCCGTCAATCTCGCCTCAGTGCGAGTCACTGCAGTTGGCCTATGTCAAACCTGTTCATAAACACTCACTTGGTTGGTTCACTCGTGGCGCCCTGTATCATATATTTTTAGTAACATATGTCTATGACATTGAGCTAATGTTGGAGTTCTTCAACCATTTTTTCGACGTATTGTTTTAGACACGAGTCAAGAGCAAATATCCGTCAGACCGACGTTCAAAGTAGCCTGCCTGTAGTCGGTGTTTTACCGTGCGGCGTACGATACCTGATCAAATAGTTATGGTCAGGGCCCTATTATCGTTGCAAAATAAGTTCTGTCCCTATGCTGATCTAGAATACTTTTCCTTATGTTTGCAAAACGCTAAAGAAATAACTTAACAAAGTGAAGCAGCATCTTAAAAAGTAAAACATATCAAATATAAAGTTATTTAAAGTAACAAAATTATCGATATCAAAATAACGAAAACACCTGGATGATTGACGTGTCTGTCATATTTCAGTGGAATGTTTAAAGGTTTTAAATATATTTAGAGTAATCATTGCATCATCCCGTAAAACATCGTTGGTTCAGAGAATTCAGAATCACTAAAATTTACATAATATTATCAAAACCCACAGCGTGAAAACGTAGTCGCTTTGTAACACACTGTCAAAGCTTAACTGTAAAAAAATGCCTTTCCCAGTAAAACTGGAGCATTATACATTTTGTTTAGTTTTGAAGATATTTTTTATTCATATAATATCAATGAAAATAATTTTATTTGTTTTTATGATGGTTTTATTTTGATTATAGAGTCATAAAAATATTATCAAATGGAAATTTCAAATACTCCGACAATTCTGCTTCAAAACATTGCATAAACAATGGGTTTTCCTTCCATGTCAAGTACAACGTTTATCGAAGTTTTCAAAAAGTCAAGATTCTAACAGTTTTGATTGAAATGCATTAATAAAATGATACAACCTCCGAAAATATAGGGCCCACCTCCTTGGTTATATCTCAACATCTCTATCGACTTCACGGTCAGCGCTGCACTGTACTATACAGAGTTATCGTTCTTCCTACGGTACTGTTGACTCGACATGACTGGTAGCCACATTCCTGAGACGAAATGTTGTTCAAACTTCAGATTGGTTGACCCTCTTGACATACAAGTTTGTTTCTATGCATTCTTTGTAGATTCTTCGAGTAGGTATTGCTACTTTTAACCGTTGACGTTTTAAAAAATTGACAGGTTTTTCCAAATTTCGTTATAGCACCATGCCGTCAGTCACTCGCAGTCGCGAGCGCAGCTAGGCGTGTTTTGACGGATTGAATCATAATTTGAGATCACATCGTTGAAATGTACATATATTTATAATGCAAAAGTGCTTCATATATGAGCAAACCATGTATCTAAAAGAAAGTGCAAAGTTCAATAGCTGAAAGACTTGCGTTGAATACTTTTTTTTACAGTGAGTGCAGAACAGCTGTACTGGAATGATTGCATACATTTTAGTGTCACTTGCTCTTGCTGTGAATAAGTTTAGATCGATTTATAATTCTTTAAAATAAAAACCTATGGGCGAATGTCTTCCTAACATGTTAGTTAGAGGGCATGTACTGTTAAATGTTTCTTATTATCGCAAACTAGGTCAATCTACGTCTTTGTAAACTCACACCGCGTAACTTTCCCTTCGCTCGCATGTCAACAACTGCACACTTCCGTTTTCGTCGGACCACTATTACGTCACAAGTGCATAACTCATTAAAGTTCGGGAATCTTCGGCGGTCACTTGGACATCGCGACGTAGCAAGTTTGACGAAAGTGACAAAATTCTTAGCGGGGCAATGCCGTAAGATGTGTTGTGTGATAAAGATATCATGTATTTGATCACAATTATTTCTGAAAGGGGTTTTAAAATCCTTTAACAAGTGGTATCCACTGTTCTTGTTCTTCTGCCAAAGTTCCATGACTGCGTCCATCTCCCAAGTGTCATACGAATAGACATGATCTGGATATCTACCTTAAATTCTTACATCTTCTTTATAAGATGCCTTTGGCTCTCCTGGTGTTTTCTTAAATAGTTTTTGGATGATATTCCCCGGAGACCAGCTGATGTAGAAATCAACGTTGCGGCTACACACGGCAGACCTGACCTTTGAATAACCGTAGGAGCCAGATCAAGATATCTGTACAAAATAACAGAGTGATTACTTGTAAAAAAAAGTCATTCCCTTTGCTGCTCTTCATTCTTTTTTTTATTTATATCAAGACTAATTACAAATGGGTCTCATTATATACATAGTAGGCCAAGCAATCAAAATGAGTTTGTATGCAAAAACATTTCATTAATTTCATTCAAATTAGAATTTCGCAAACAAATGTCAGAGAATAGTTGAAAACCTTTGTTTTTTATCACATGCTGGCTTGAGTTTATTGAAGCTCATTATGAGAAAATTTGCCGATTTCACTACTTGATAGGAAACAGTTGTTCTCACCACTGAAAACGTTATTCT
This sequence comes from Gibbula magus, assembly GCA_936450465.1. Lineage (NCBI taxonomy): Eukaryota > Metazoa > Mollusca > Gastropoda > Trochida > Trochidae > Gibbula > Gibbula magus. The sequence continues at coordinate 18,141,340 of OW388300.1, read as the reverse complement.
TATTCAGTGTTTTGGAGAAAAAAATAAAGAGTGTATAGCCCTATGTCTCTCTATGAAATCCATTACCGGTATTTTACACATCAAAGCCAAATATGGGCTTATTAAATAAGCCTTTGCCTTCGCACCACTTTTTGAGAGAAATCTATGCACATGCATTTTGTTCTTGCCCCACGGGCCATTATTGTTGAAAAATTGTCAATCATGATATAATGCTTGCATGTTCTGATGCAACAAGTACTGGGCTTTGAAACTAGCTTTGGGTTGGATCGTCAAATTCATGTGCTTTCAAGTCGCCTATTTTCCAAAATACTGGCCCCGATAGAGATATTAATTCAACTCATCTTGACTTCTTCCCCTACTAATAATTTCTCTTAAAATAATACTTACAAAGTTATGCCTGTGATGTCTTGGTAGTTTTATGCTCATATATCTGAAAATTCTGAAAAAATAGAGCCATGGGCTCTGTAGCTCATCAGGATTTCATTGATTTATTATCTAAGGTTGAATATCTAAGTAATCTCAAGTAATACATTGTAAACAAGCAAAAAATAGGTTTTTAGATCATGACCCATGTGACCCACATTTGGAGTCACAGGGTCACCAATTCTACAATTAAGAATAACCTTTGACCAAAGAGTCTCTACACAACATTTCACCTTTCTAGAGCTTAACATACCTCAGATAAAGATGAAAATAGGTTTTTGGGAACATGACCCATGACCTATATTTGGGTCACACATTCTCTTTATAACTTAATTTTTGTTTGTCCCCCGCCGCAACGCGGAACGGGGGACTATGTATTCAGCGGCGTCCGTCCCAGCAAACATGACCGTACTGGGCCAGTAGTGGCTGATACAGGCATCCGGTACTGGCCCGATTCAGGCATCCGGTACTGGCCCTGTACCAACTTGCACACTGGCGTGGTACTGGGCCAGTATCACGCCATTACTAGAACGATGCCATTCCCTGTACTGGCCCAATTCAGGTTAGCCTTTACCGTTCCGGTACATTAAATATATTGTGTATACTGTAAATGTTCAATATCCAAATTAACTGATAATTGAAGGTTGATTTAGCTATTTTCTCTTTCATTTTCTAAATTGTTACTTAACAATATTAACAATATTAATCATATCAGTTTGTAATCTTCAATCTTTTTCTTTTATTTTGAATGTGTATTTTCATAATAATTAATTATAATATTTATAATAATTGTTGGTATTTTTTTTCATAATGTCAATATTGTCAAATATGTAGTCAAATACATGTTACTGAAAACAAGCCAGAAAGTATTTTTAACAAGTAGGCCAATGTACAAAGACAATGATAAAAAATCAACTTGTGATTATGTTCATACTTACATTTCCTAATGATATTAATACATACAGCAGCAATTGTTATGTAAAACACACCAGAGATAGATAGTAATATAGAATGTATCAAAGTTTTATAAATACAACCAAAGTTAACTCATGAATTGAACTCACATTCAAAGGATACCAAATCGTTGCCTTCTCCTCTTGTCTCTCTAAAGCAGACGACAATTTGAAATACTACCCATAATTCCCCAACAGGAAGTGTCATACCTGAATTGGGCCAGTACCGGGCAAGTATATAAACCTAATATAATCTGTACTGGGCCTGTACCGGCCCGGTTCTGGCCCAGTACTGGCTCTTTAAAAATATCCCATAATGCATTTAGACAGGAAAGTATATGCCTTAACTGGGCCAGTACCGTATTGCCAGCACAATTTTACCTTAACTGGGCCAATTCAGTTAAAACGGTTCTGGGCCAGTACTGGTTCCTTACCGTTTGCCAGTATGCCTTTATCAACTTTACCAGCCAGTACTGGCCCAGTATAGTCATGTTTGCTGGGGTACGTCACATTTCTTGTTTACGCGATATCTTCTGAAGCGTTGCATCCAAAGTCTTCAAATTTCATGTCTGCCTACATTGTTGGAAGACGCAGACACCAGTCAATTTTGGTGACCTTGTTGACTCTTATTTTCAAGGTCACCACGACACTTTGACCACTTTTTGAACTCTTGTTTACGCGATATCTCATGAAGCGTTGCATCGGTTCTGGGCCAGTACTGGTTCCTTACCGTTTGCCAGTATGCCTTTATCAACTTTACCAGCCAGTACTGGCCCAGTATAGTCATGTTTGCTGGGGTACGTCACATTTCTTGTTTACGCGATATCTTCTGAAGCGTTGCATCCAAAGTCTTCAAATTTCATGTCTGCCTACATTGTTGGAAGACGCAGACACCAGTCAATTTTGGTGACCTTGTTGACTCTTATTTTCAAGGTCACCACGACACTTTGACCACTTTTTGAACTCTTGTTTACGCGATATCTCATGAAGCGTTGCATCCAAAGTCTTTAAATTTGGTTTCTGCCTACATTGTGGGAAGACGCAGACCCAGTCACTTGCCTACATTGTGGGAAGACGCAGACACCAGTCACTTTTGGTGACCATGGCCTTATTTTCAAGGTCACCGCAACACTTTGAGCACTTTTCTAACTCTTTGTTAACGCGATATATATCTTTACCAGTTGGACTCAAAGTCTTCAAATTTGGTGTCAGTCTACACTGGGGGATGACGCAGATACCATTGGATTTTGGTGACCTTGACCTGATTTTCAAAGTCACTACAACACTTTGACCACTTTTCGAACTCTTGTTATCACCATTTATTATGACCGGTTGTGGACCAAATGTTTTCAAATTTTGTGTCAGTCTACATTTGAGGATGACGCGGACACCAGTCGATTTGGTGACCTTGACCTTATTTTCAAGGTAACCACAACAGTTTGACCACTTTTAGAACTCTTATTAACACGATATATCATGAACCCAAGTATCTCCAATGATGTGTCTTACTAGCTCAATGTCACCGGCGGGGGACATTGCCATGTTAGTGGCAAATACTTGTTTATTTTATAAACAAGCCTCAAATACCTTCATGTTACTGTTTTTGCTGTATATGTTACAGTCAAAGTCTACAATCAGTCAATGTGTACAATGACTGAAATAATCAGTCAATGTGCACATTGCCTAACGAGCCTAGTCATTGTGTACATTGCCTGAGTAATTAAGCAAATTATTGTAGAGATTGACTGATTGTTAAACAGGCAATATACACATTGACTGATTGTAGACTTTGACTGTAACATATATTCAAAATCTGGTGATGAGTTAAGTATTTTCACAAATATGATACAGAAACGAACCCAATATTCATATATCAAAGTTTGAATTGTTAAAATAAAATAAAAATATAAGCCTTTTGGGAACGCCGGCTCGGGAACTCAGCTAATAACAGTATGTCTCCCGACCCTTCGGGGGAGGGGGGATACATATAAACACAAGGACATCTTACACATGTGTCACCGTTCAAACAATCAGATGGACAAAGAATTATTTGATATTTTTTATAACTAGTAACATGGTAATAGGATTGATATGTTAGCAACATGAAGTAACAGGATGTCATTTTTGTACATCACCAACATGTAAAATAATAAATGTGCGACTGTTTGTTTCTCAATAACACTGTCGAAACTAATAGGAAACAATATGAATCCAAATAATTCAATCAATTGAATTTGCAGTAATAGCTGAAACATGTGGGACAGAAAATTTAACTTTAATAGAAAATGACCCATATATTATTTACATTAATAAAAAAATCAGGATCCCTGTATGTCAGCTCTCAAAGCTCTGAGTTAAGGTCTAACAACAACTGTTCTCCAGTGTCCCATCATTAGCAGCTCCGACTGCTCTCAGTTTTTGCGCAGTTTCCATCGCCGCCCGCGCCCGCGCCTTTTGTATTGGCTATAACTTTTTGAGAACTCATATACATAACTTCTTACCTATACCCCTGGGGAATATTTTTGACATGTTCGCATTCAAGGTCAAGGTCACGAGTTCTGAAACTTGACAAATATTTGTGCTATCAGGCTCTTATTTGGTTTAGATCAACTATGGAGAAAGGCCAATATTTAAAAAGGTTTTCGCTAACATCCGTCAAAGGTCAAGGTCACAGCGAGGTAACAACTTAAGGCATGTTCGCAAATGCATGCTTATTTCAACTATTAACACTTATGAGTCATTGCATGATTGTTATACACGATGAAAAGTGATCGTTCATGATGTGACCTTGAAGGTCAAAGGTCATGAGATATTGGTTAACGCCACGTTAATCCTTGATCAAATTTTGAAAAAAGAAATAGGTTATAAGAACAAACTTGTGAAGAGTGACCCCAGTGATGATTAGTAATAACTCGAATAATGAAAAAATTTTGTTTAAAAAGAATTCCAATTTTATTGATGTTAACGAGAAGGCGGAACAGGGAAAGGCGAGGCTTCGGAGTTTCGGAGCTGCTCTGCTTTTGTGGTGTCCAGCAAACGCTAATCTAGTTCAAACCTTTATTTAGGCAACTTATTCCACACTTTCTCCTTTATATTTTCGATTGGACTCAAGTGAATACCCTTTGGAATTCTTTGACTTTGCTCGAGCTATTTCACATTCCCTACGAGATGGGGATGAACCTGTTTCAAAGGATTTCCTGAATAGCTTCTGCAATTCTGCCTCTTCCTCCAAGGTCCACTTCTGCCTCTTTGTATTCGCCGGGGACTTTCTCTTTCTTCCTGAAGAAGAAGTTAGATTAATCATGTAACATTGGAGAGTTTAAGTTAGGCTGCATAGAAAATTTAAATGTTTTCCAAGAAATATTTTTTTAAAAGTGGCAGTTTTTTTATCCCGCGCCGCGCGTTTAGCGCGAAGCGGGGGATATAGTATTCGGCTGCGTCCGTCCGTACGAAATGGAATAACTCAAATACTATTCACTGGATTCTTTTCATATTTTGCATATGGGTTCATCATGGGAAGAGTAATGTTCTTACATAGGTTTGTGACCTTGACATTCATTTCAAGGTCACAACAAGACTGTTATTTTACCCTTGTCAGCGGGATATCTCATTAACCATTCTCTGGATTCTCTTCATATTTTACACATAGCTTCTCCAAGGAAAGACGACGGGCTGATTAGATTTTGGTGACCTTGAGATTATTTTCAAGGTCACAGCGGAACTTTGAATTTTTCGACATGTTAATGTACATGTAAAGCTTGTCAGCGGGATATCTCAAGAACCATTCACCGGAATTCCATCATTTCTTACACAAAGCACCTTCCAGGGAAGACGACGGGCTGATTAGATTTTGGTGACCTTGAGATTATCTTCAAGGTCAGCGGAACTTTGAATTTTTCGACATGTTAATGTACATGTAAAGCTTGTCAGCGGGATATCTCAAGAACCATTCACCGGAATTCCATCATTTCTTACACAAAGCACCTTCCAGGGAAGACGACGGGCTGATCAGATTTTGGTGACCTTGAGATTATTTTCAAGGTCACAGCGGAACTTTGAATTTTTCGACATGTTAATGTACATGTAAAGCTTGTCAGCGGGATATCTCAAGAACCATTCACCGGAATTCCATCATTTCTTACACAAAGCACCTTCTAGGGAAGACAACGGGCTGATTAGATTTTGGTGACCTTGACATTATTTTCAAGGTCACAGTGGAACTTTGAATTTTCGACATGTTAATGTACATGTAAAGGTTGTCAGCAGAATATCTCAAGAACCATTCACCGGAATTTCATCATATCTTACACAAAGCAAAAGGACTGATTAGATTATGGTGACCTTGACATTATTCTCAATGTCACAGTGGAATTTTAAATTTTTCGACATGTTAATGTACATGTAAAGGTTGTCAGCGGGATATCTCAAGAACCATTCACCGGAATTCCATCATATCTTACATAATGCACCTCCTAGGAAAGACAAAGGGCTGATTAGATTTGATAACCTTGACATTTTTGTCAAGGTCACAGTGGAGCTTTGACTTTTTCGACATGTTTGACAGTCGATTTTGCTGATCTTGACATTATTTTAAAATTTTGAAGTATTAATTTTCGGCGGGGGATCATGTCACCTTAGTGACAACTACTTGTTTGTATTGTTTGTGGCTGATGTAATATGTGTAGGAAGAAATTTTATGTTTTTCATGTACTTGACAAATGTCATTTAATAAAATCGCGACTACATCCATTTTGATAATTAAGCATAATTGACCAAAAAAATGATACTGTCAAAAAAAATAAATTCAGATTACAGATCAAAACATTTCACGGAAAGAAACGTAAGTGAGGCACTGCAAGATGTCAAATATTTTTTCTGTACACACAAATAAATTCAGATTACAGATCAAAACATTTCACGGAAAGAAACATAAGTGAGGCACTGCATGATGTCAAATAATTTTTGTCATCGCCTTATATATTTGTAATACCTACTTGGTGTGACAGACGGCGATTCGTCTTCAGATTCATTCTCTATAACATCAAACAGGTCATAAACACCTTCAAGATCTCTGTCAGTCGGCTTCGGATCAAGAGGTCCGGGGTTCGAATCCCGCCAGGGGCACGGCAACTTTGTCTGCAGTAGAGAACTGTTCTACACGCAGTCAGATTTGGGTGCAATGCTACACTGAATTTCAGTGCAGTACCACCCATGGTTCGCTAGTTCCAGCCGATGCTCGCAGGTTTCACCGCAAAGCATAGCCACATGGCGTTGCGGGCTTTCTCCCTGCCATAATACTAGCAGCCGCGATATAAGTGAAATACTCTTGAAAGCGGCATTAAACACTAACTCGCTCACTCTCTGTCAGTCACATCATCATCTATTGGATCAACTGGTTCACTTTCCTCCTGTGAATGATTTCCTCTTGTACCTCTTGTACATCTCCTTCATTTAGAATCTCTGTAATATATCAAAACACAAAAATGAAAATTATGATTTAAATTAACCTTGGGGACAGTACACAGCTTCCAACGAATTAATTCATGTCATTCTTCATCAGCTAAGTCGGAGCTGCTATCAGTTTTTGTGCAGTTTCCGCCGGCGCGTTTTGTATTGGCTATAACTTTTTTCCTTATTAGGTTTTGAGAACTCATATACATAACTTACGGAAGCCTTTTAGGGCCACGATATTTTTTTTATTATCTTGAAAATTCAAGATGCTATCCTGAAAATTCAAGATGGTATGTTGAAAATTCAAGAAACTATCTTGAAAATTCAAGAAATTATCTTGAAAATTCAAGATATTAAGTTGAAAATTCAAGAAATTATCTTGAAAATTCAAGATATTAAAGGCGCTGTAGCACGTTTTTTGCAAATTTTATTTTTTCAAATTTCTCATTTATAATGATTGTTTATGTCATGTATATTTACTTTAGAGGGTAAAACATCTTATTACACAAACCAATGATCCGTAGTGGTAATAACGGTGTTGCGTATAAAGCCAAAATTGCATGGCGGCCATTTTATTGTGAACACATTTTATTATATTCGAATGACAAAAAAAATTCCCATGGCTTTACGGAACCATGTACACTCATTTGCAACTTGATTTTCCGAAGAGAGAAGGGTGTTTTACTATTGTTGACATTATTTTTCAAATACGTTTCATCGACTTATTTCAGCAAAAAAAGTGCTACAGCGCCTTTAAGTTGAAAATTCAAGAAACCATGCATGACCTTAAACTAAGGCTGATGAGTATGACAGACAGACAGGATGGAGCACCAGCAATACATCGCCACCTATTTTGCACTTGGACTTTCAAACCAGGAAATACGGAAGCCTTTTAGGGCCACACTTTTTTTTTTTTATCTTGAAAATTCAAGATACAAAGTTAAAATTCAAGATACCATGTTGAAAATTCAAAATGCTTTCTTGATACTAAGTTGAAAATTCAAGAAACTATCTTGAAAATTCAAGAAACTATCTTGAAAATTCAAGAAACTGTCTTGAATAATCAAGAAACTATCTTGAAAATTCAAAATAATATCTTGAACAGGATTTCCTGGTTTGAAAGTCCAAGTGCAAAACAGGTGGCGATGTATTGCTGGTGCTCCATCCTGTCTGTCATACTCATCAGCCTTAGTTTAAGGTCATGCATGGTTTCTTGAATTTTCAACTTAATATCTTGAATTTTCAAGATAATTTCTTGAATTTTCAAGTATAATTTCTTGAATTTTCAAGACAGTATCTTGAATTTTCAAGATAGTTTCTTGAATTTTCAAGATAGTTTCAAGATAGTTTCTTGAATTTTCAACTTAGTTTCTTGAATTTTCAACTTAGTATCTTGAATCTTCAAGATAGCATGGGGCGGGATAGCGCAGTGGTTAGCGCGTTCGGCTTCGGATCAAGAGGTCCGGGGTTCGAATCCCGCCAGGTGCACGGCAACTTTGTCTGCAGTAGAGAACTGTTCTACACGCAGTAAGGTTTGGGTGCAATGCTACACTGAATTTCAGTGTAGTACCACCCATGGTTCGCTAGTTCCAGCCGTTGCTCGCAGGTTTCACCGCAATGCATAGCCACATGGCGTTGCGGGCTTTCTCCCTGCCGTAATACTAGCAGCCGCGATATAAGTGAAATACTCTTGAAAGCGGCGTTAAACCCCAACTCGCCTCACCTCACCTCAAGATAGCATCTTGAATTTTCAAGATAATAAAAAAAAAATTGTGGCCCTGAAAGGCTTCCGTAATAACTTCTTACTTATATACCCCTGAGGAATTTTTTTGACATGTTCTTATTCAAGGTCAAAGGTCAAGGTCACGAGTTCTGAAATCGCTTTAAAAAAAATCCTTGTAAACACGATAACTTGAAAAATATTTGTGCTATCAGGCCCTTCTTTGGTGTATATCAAATATGGAGAAAGGCCAAGATTTGAAAAGGTTTTCGCTAACATCCATCAAAGGTCAAGGTCATAGCGAGGTCACAACTTAAGCATGCTTTTGCGAAAATGTCTTATTTCAACTATTAACACTTTGAATCATTACATGATTGTGATACACAATGAAAAGTGATCACTGATTGTGTGACCTTGAATTTTTAAGGTCAAGGTCACGAGATAGGGTCATGGTCACCAGTTCTGAAATCACTAAATAACTTCTTTCCAAGGAGGTATCAACACCTCATATACATAACTTCTTACTTATGCCCCTGGGGAATTCTTTTGACATGTTCATATTCAAGGTCAAAGGTCAAGGTCACAAGTTCTGAAATTGCTAAAACAATCCTTGTAAACACGATAACTTGAAAATTATTTGTGCTATCAGGCTCTTATAAGCCAAGATTTGAAAAGGTTTTCGCTTACATCCGTCAAAGGTCAAGGTCATAGCGAGGTCACAACCTAAGCAGGCTTTTGCGAAAATGTCTTATTTCAACTATTAACACTTTGAATCATTACATGATTGTGATACACAATGAAAAGTGATCACTGATTGTGTGACCTTGAATTTTAAAGGTCAAGGTCACGAGATATGGTCATGCTGACTAACTGACTGACTGGTCACTAAGTAACTTTTTTCCATGAAGATATTAACACCTCAGCTTTCTTTCTTATACACCTGGTGAATGATTTTGACATGTTCACATTCAAGGTCAAAGGTCAAGGTCATGAGTTCTGAAATCAATACAACAATACTTGTAAACATGATAACTTCAAACTTTTGTGGTGCTATTAGGGTCTTATTTGGTATATATGAACTATGGAGAAAGACCAAGATTTGAAAACGTTTTTGCTAAAATCTGTCAAAGGTCAAGGTCACAGTGAGGTTGAAACTTAAGCATGCTTTTGTTAATATGTCATATTTTAACTATGAACACTTTGAGTCATTGCATGATTATTATACGCGATGAAAAGTGATCATTGATGGTGTGACCTTGAAGGTCAAAGGTCAAGGTCATGAGATATTTTTTAAGGCCACGTTAATCCTTTGATCAAATTTTGAAAGAAGAAATAGGTTTTAAGAACAAACTTGTGAAAAGTGACCCCAGTGATGATTAGTAATAACTCGAATAATGAACAAACTTTTGTTAAAAAGAATTCCCATTTTATTGATGCTGACGAGAAGGCGGAACAGGGAAAGGCGAGACCCTAAGTTTCGGAGCTGCTCTGCTTTTGCGGTGTCCCGCAAACGCTAATCTAGTTAACAAGATGTGTTTGTGAAACACGAATGCCCCCGTGTGCGTTATACCTCAAGGTCAATGTCATAAGTTAAGAAATACTGCCAGCATTTGAAATGAATTAAGACAATAGATGCAAATATCAAGTATCAAAGACCTAAGTCTACTCAACAAAACATTATGGAAGGTTAAAGTTTTTTCGGGACAGGTTCGTTGTGTTAAGGTCAAGGTCAAAAGGTCAATTTGCATGGTGTCATCTGAAAGGTCTCACCAGAAGGGGTGCACAGTACATGTCAATTATCAAAGTCCTAGCTCTAACCAATCAAACTTTATAGCCAAGGTTAAAGTGTTTGTGGACAAACAGACAGACAGGTGAACAACAATATACCGCGGAATTTTCGATTCGGGGGGCATAACAAATAGACATGGGCTCTGTAGCTCATCGGGATTGCATTGTTTGAGGAGAATGAAAGATGTTTCAAATAAAAAAACCTTTGGCCCTTAAAAGCAATCACAGGGTCATCAAATTTGAATCCCCCTACATGTATACTCAATTTCAGCTCTCTGGGGATTCTGCTTCTGGAGAAGATGAAAGTAAGTTTAAAGGCATGGCGCCTAATAGGGATCACAGGGTCAAAGTTACATGTTAGAATTCCATATGTCAAAGTACCTGTACATAGAGAATACTAAACGATGTCCCGTTCAATAACATATTTATGAAACAAGTGGATGGTTTAGTATTTAACGAGCGAAAGCAAAAGTTAATAAACGGGACATCGTTTAGTATTTTATTTATTACTCGCCGACTTAAATCAAATTGAAAGTAGGACACCTGCCATCGCGACAGGCCCGCTAGCATTGTGACGTCAAATCGTAATGTTTGTGACGTCAAACCTTCAACACTGACATCATCGCTTTAACGTGCAATGTTTCACAAAAGTGTTGGATAACATTGTCATGTTTTACAACAGTTGTATCTTCAACGAGAGTGTAATAAACAAAATTACATCTCTCTAAATTGTATAGACCCCTTTTCGCGGGAAACGTCACGCCACGTCCAGCTAATGAATATTCAGTGGAGGCAGAAAGACCGGAAGCTCCATAGCCTGCCTCCACTCGCTTCAACATTTGCGGCGTAGTTTTTAAATATTTTAAAGTAAATCAGCCATGGAATCAGTAAATGGAATTATTTGTGAGTATTGGTCGTAAATAAACCATGTTTGAAGGAATTTTCACCCGACTGGTGTTTTTTAAACTAATATTTAGATGAGTTGTGGATTGACATGTGACGCGACCCTCGTGTCTTGTTTACAAACATTGAAACATCGTTTGACATGAAGAATACATGTGCAGCTTGTATACTTCTGTCCTTTTTAATGAAATATAAATTATCCATGTTAATACACATTCTTCTGGCATGAAGATATATCTTTTGAACATAAAATCCAACTGGTATCGACCCCATGATCAGGGTACATTTTCCTGTTTCCTCTTGTACATCTCCTTCATTTAGAATCTCTGTAATATATCAAAACACAAAAATGAAAATTATGATTTAAACTAACCTTGGGGGCAGTACACAGCTTCCAACGAATTAATTCATGTCATTCTTCATCAGCTTATTAACAAGATGTGTTTGTGAAACACGAATGCCCCCGGTTGCATTATACCTCAAGGTCAGTGTCATAAGTTAAGCAATACTGACAGCATTTGAAATGAATTAAGACAATAGATGCACATATCAAGTATCAAAGACCTAAGTCTAATCAACAAAACATTATGGAAGGTTAAAGTTTTTTCGGAACAGGTTCGTTGTGTTAAGGTCAAGGTCAAAAGGTCAATTTGCATGGTGTTATCTGAAAGGTCTCACCAGAAGGGGTGCACAGTACATGTCAATTATCAAAGTCCTAGCTCTAACCAATCAAACTTTATAGCCAAGGTTAAAGTGTTTGTGGACAAACAGACAGACAGGTGAACAACAATATACCGCGGAATTTTCGATTCGGGGGGCATAACAAATAGCCATGGGCTCTGTAGCTCATCGGGTTTGCATTGTTTGAGGAGAATGAAAGATGTTTCAAGTAAAAACCCTTTGGCCCTTAAAAGCAATCACAGGGTCATCAAATTGAATCCCCGTACATGTATACTCAATTTCAGCTCTCTGGGGATTCTGCTTCTGGAGAAGATGAAAGTAAGTTTAAAGGCATGGCGCCTAATAGGGATCACAGGGTCAAAGTTACATGTTAGAATCCCATATGCCAAGGTACCTGTACATAGATAATACTAAACGATGTCCCGTTTAATAACATATTTATGAAACAAGTGGATGGTTTGGTATTTAACGAGCGAAAGCAAAAGTTATTAAACGGGACATCATTTAGTATTTTATTTATTACTCGCCGACTTAAAATCAAATTGAAAGTAGGACTCCTGCCATCGCGACAGGCCCGCTAGCATTGTGACGTCAAACCTTCAAGACTGACATCATCGCTTTAACGTGCAATGTTTCACAAAAGTGTTGGATAACATTGTCATGTTTTACAACAGTTGTATCTTCAAAGAGAGTGTAATAAACAAAATTACATCTCTCTAGACTGTATAGACCCCTTTTCGCGGGAAACGTCACGCGACGTCCAGCTAATGAATATTCAGTGGAGGCAGAAAGACCGGAAGCTCCATAGCCTGCCTCCACTCGCTTCAACATTTGCAGCGCGTAGTTTTTAAATATTTTTAAGTAAATCAGCCATATAAATGGCATTATTTGTGAGTATTGGTCGTAAATAAACCATGTTTGAAGGAATTTTCACCCGACTGGTGTTTAAACTAATATTTAGATGAGTTGTCGATTGACATGTGACGCGACCCTCGTGTCTTGTTTACAAACATTGAAACATCGTTTGACATCAAGAATACACGCGCAGCTTGTATAATTCTGTCCTTTTTAATGAAATATAAATTATCCATGTTAATACACAATCTTCTGGCATGAAGATATATCTTTTGAACATAAAATCCAACTGGTATCGACCCCATGATCAGGGTAGATTTCTACTAGACTGAGTTCAATATGTTAATTTTACAAGTAGATCGGTTGACTACCAATACTGTCATTTATCAAAGAATCGCTGTCTTTTTTCAACATAAACTCAAAATCAACGACTGATAGTTACTACTGTAGTTCTCACTTTACCAAAATTGTATTTCATCAACAACATTGATTTTAAATATTGTCACATGACATAATTTGCGTACACTGAGAAATAGCCAAATCATAATTAAAAAGCTATGAATATTTAGGGGAAATGTGAAAGGAAAATAATAAAATACACAAAATTAAGAAGCCAGATTTTAATTAATGAAAGGCAGTGCATAATAAGGTTAATACCAATCTCATTTTACTAAATTTACAGCAATTTTGAGGCCAACTCATAATTATTTTTAAAAACTATGAATATTTAGGGGGAAAGGTGAAAAGAAAATACATGCTAGGAGATAGGTAATACACATTTAAGTTATGCCTTCTCCTATTTATTTTTTTCTTAAAGCATTCAAATTTAATTAATACTAACTATTCCAATGGTAAACATTTCCTCAAATGGCATTAAGAAAGCCTTAGATATTGAGCTGAAAATAACCAGTGAGTGTTAAAGGTATCACCCTGGAGAAAATAGTCTAACACTTACACTCTGAAAAGAAAAAGGAGCCCCCATGTATCTTTTTAAATATTTAATGAAATGTTGATATTTAAAGTATACATAATTTGTTAGTGTTAGACTATGGAGAAGGCTGTGAGAGAAATACCCAGTTTGCCTTATATGGTGAGATTTTCAGTGAAAATAATGACATTTTAAAATAAAATAAAAAAATTTGATAACTGTCTAATTGGAACATTTTTAATCTCTTCCCATGCAAGTATTTGAATGGAATATTAAGAAATAATAATGGGTAAATATCCATTAAATTCATGCCAAAGGTGACTCATATAAATTATTTGATGAATGAATATAGTTTCATTTTCTGTAATTGTCAAATTGTTAACAGTTTTGTATGTAGGGAGCCCTTTGAAGTGTTAGTTAAAAAACCAAAACAAATACTCACTTTGGACACACCTTATATATTAACCAACCCAGACTGAAAATAAATTTTATTCCATGTTTTTAGGTTAATGTTTAAATTTAAATGTAATTCACAAATTCAAACCTCTCTATTTATAAACATGCTCATGTCAATTGACAATCCAGATGTTGTCCAAACCATAACCATTTAGACACATACACAATGCATTGAAGTTAAGATATCAATGATTAGAGAGTCCCAGTTAGTACAGGGATCACCCTGGAGAAAATGAGATTTTAAAATAATAAAGATAATTGTTTAATAACGGTCTAATCAACCATATGGGTTTGTTTGTTATTGTATTTCTTTTCAGAGAAGTGTTTTATGGAATATGTTGATATAATAAATTGGTAAATATCCCCAAAATCATGCCCAAAGTGATCCTGTGAGTGTGTACCTTTGCATCTATTTGATGAATGCATCTACCATAATTTGTTAATTTCTTATTCTGGCTTTCTGTGGATTTTTTTCAACCAGTTTTGTATGTAGTGAACCAATTAAAATTTATGTTAAGAAAACAAATAAATAAACACTTTGGACATATTTTTCAAAATGTTTATATATGCCAACCCAGAGAAAATAGATTATGTATTGTATGCCCCAAAAATCTTGTTGAAAATCAATTTCATTTTATACGGGTAGGTAAATGTTATCAAACTTTAGGATGCTTGTACTTACAATACAAATGTTACTCAAACTTCCCACTGTTAATAAATTTGATATGGCAAAAGACAATCAATAAGTTCTGCAAAACAACAGGAATAAACATAAACAAATGCAATAAATCTAAGAGATTCATTCCTACAACAATAATACCATAATACTTTCCTATTCATTATTAAATAACTGATTGTATATTACTTTATTCTGGGCTTATACACAGATGTATCACTCTGTAAAACTGAAATGTAGCCTTGCCGGCCCTTATGCTTTGATTTTTTGATTGACATGGATTTGGAAATATGTATTCAAATGATATATCTTGACATGCTCCATTAAATTTCCTACCATGGGGAATTACCATAGCTAACATGTACAAATCAAACACAAAATCTCTCTTATTTGACATATCCCTTTTATTCACAGATAGGTAGAGTGCAAGAGTAGACTTACTAAATATAAAACATACTTACTTATATATATTATTATGTATATGAATGGTGAAGCTTTGCTTAGGAGGTAATTTTGTTTTTAAATTTATGAATGGTTTGACCATGAATAATTCAGATTACATCTAACCTTTTTGGGTGTTATGATTTCATGGATTGCTGGCAAAATGGGATTTTATTCTGCTGATGTGTATTTTTATTTTGTCTCTTGGATGCTTTCAGCCCTCATAAATTGCTGCAGTTGTTTTTAGTACCCTAAACACTATTTTCCCTGGATTTATTGTACAAATTAAACAACTGTAATTCAACAAGTCAATAAAATATTTTATTGCAGTAAATATGCTATATATATTTAAGTGAAATTAAGGAATTATACATTTATGTTCATTAAAATTAGGAAACTAGCGCATCTGGACTATCATCTCCAGAACGATCTCTTTGAAAATGTGTGGCGCTTAATCTCTCTCCAGTTGGACCACTAAAAGTCAACCATGATAATTTCAATGTTTACGTTGTTTTGCAGACTGAATATCTGATTGCAACGGATTCTACTGATTGACAGCCTTCAACCTCAAGTTTTTATCATTTTATAATCACAAAGGATATCATTCACTTGCATTAGAAACATATCAGCCGTTGATATTACCGCTCATTTGTACCAAAATGCCTACGAGTTGCCGTTTCGCTCGCCGCCATATGCATGTTTTGCCTCCACCTCGATCAGCTGTTATGGTAATGAGGTCAAGGTCGTATTTAAATGAACGCGCGAAAAGGGGTCTATATGGTTCATGAGAAAAAGTCGAAAGTTTCAAAAGTTTACGGACACTCGGCCATGCCGTAAGCCCATCTAGCCAAATTATTGGTATTTAGCTATCAGTTTTTGCGCAGTTTCCGTCGTCGTCGCCGGTGCGTTTTGTATTGGCTGTAACTTTTTTCCAAGAAGGTTTTGAGAACTCATATACATAACTTCTTACTTATACCCCTGGGGAATTTGTTTGACATGTTCACATTCAAGGTCAAAGGTCAAGGTCACGAGTTTTGAAATCACTAAACAAAAACCTTGTAATCACGATAACTTGAAAAATATTTGTGCTATCAGGCTCTTATTTGGTGTATATCAACTATGGAGAAAGGCCAAGACTTGAAAATGTTTTCGCTAACATCCGTCAAAGGCAAAGGTCACAGCGAGGTAGCAAATTAAGCATGCATTAGCGAGCATGCCTTATTTCAACTATTAACACTTTGAATCATTACATGATTGTTATAGACAAAGAAAAGTGATCATTGATTGTGTGACCTTGAATATCAAAGGTCATGTTCACGAGATTAAGTAACTTTTGTCCATGAAGATATTAACACCTCATATAGATAGCTTCTTTCTTAAAGACCTGGTGAATGATTTTAACATGTTCACATTCAAGGTTAAAGGTCAAGATCATGAGTTCTGAAATCATTATAACAATCCTTGTTAACATGATAACTTCAAACTTCTTTGTGCTATCAGGCTCTTATTTGGTATATATGAAGTATTGGGAAAGACCAAGATTTGAAAAGGTTTTGGCTAAAATCTGTCAAAGGTCAAGGTCCCAACTTAAGCATGCTTTTGAGAATATGCCGTATTTTAACTATGAACACTTTGAGTCATTGCATAATTGCAATAATTTTATTGATGCTGACGAGAAGGTGGACCAGGGAAAGGCGAGACCCTAAGTTTCGGTGCTGCTCTGCTTTTGCTGTGTCCCGCAAACGCTCATCTAGTTGGGTGTAGTTTTATTCTTGCAAAATATGACGTGGTTTTATAGATGGTGTCAACAAAGTTTAGTCTATTTTATGCATTGAGATGGTTCTCAAATGGTTTAGTTCCAGAAGGAAAGAAGGATGTTTTTTCTTATTGTCAGAGTTTTTTGTTGGTTTAATACATTGTACGTTTACAAATTTGTTAAAATTTGAAAAAATTACATTTCAGATTTAAACTCTATTTTGAAAAGTGAAAGCGAAGTTCATGAATTTAAATACGTTTTTCAGATAAATCACAGAAACAGCCTTTGAAAATTAGAAACTATTTGTTTAATGAAAATTGAGACAGTTGGACCTCTCCAAATCATTAATTACACAAGGATACTGAACGACCTTCTATTTAATACCATTTGTAATTAACTAGTTAATGATTTTGTATAAAACGAGCGAAAGAGAGTTTAATCAAAATGGTATTAAATAGGAGGAAGTTTAGTATTCTGTTTATTACCCGCCCACCTTTAATCCAGCGAACAAACTTAAATGGCTCTGAAACTATGATTCCCGCAAGTCTGATGCCACTGTGACGACGTTACTCCCATTGTGATGTCATAACCGCAAACTAATATGACGTCATACGTGCAGCGGTGTTACACTAGTTTAACCCTCTTAGTGCCCGGCCGTTTACGCCATGCGCTCACACAGTGCCGCTAACATTTTTGAGTCACTCAGATTTAGGTCAACGTTGTACATAAAATGTCGCCAGGGCGTTATTCATGTTCATAAAATCATGAAATTTTAACTGAAGGATACCAAGTTGGGTGTCTCTCTACCTATGTATTTTTTTGTTATAAATGTTTAGTATAAAAACGAATAAGCATTGATTATAAACGGCTAAGACGTTTTTCGCGTAAATTACCAATGGCCACGTATGCGTATATCTTTGTTTATTGGCTTGGAAATAAATTCATGTGTTCAAAAATGTAATTTAATTGTTATTTTTCGAGACAGAAAAAGTCAGTGATCACGCTGGTGTGTTTACTTTCTGCATGCGACCTTTAGTTCACGAAATAATACAAGGTATCTTTTTGTAACCATTTTGTTGAACATTGTTCACTGTGACGTCATTGACAAACAATGACCGTAAAAAGTACTGTGCATGGTAACCTTTCGTACTTTTGCGAAATACAAGCATAGTGACTGAGATTTCACCAACTGATAGCTGATAGCTATTGTTTGATACTTATGACTGTGCGCTTGAAGTGAGAGGCAGCACAGTTCAAAGCTCCTGAAAGATTTGCTATTTTTCTGATTTCTGCTGATCCTACAATGCTATTTTATTGCATGGATTAACATTATGAAATCTGCAATGACTTTGTGCAATCAGATTTTGAAAATAACTCTTGGAAAATGAGTAACTTGATGATATATTTTCTTGTGTTTGTGCTTGAAGTTACGCTTGATCGAAAACTCAGCCCTGACCCGGCTTGGACCATGCTCATCAAGAAGAACAATGACAGCACTCACGACAATAGATACAATGGTGAATGCAGTGAGTCGACTGATTGCTCAAGCGGGTATTACTCAAGAGACTTTCTTCACTCTCTCAACAATGGATACAATCTATTATCTCCTGAAGCTTTATATAACGTCCGCCGACTTGGAGTGGGTGTGTCAAGAAAAACCAAAAGAGGCAAAAAAGGTGGATGTCGCCACCAACAAAATAAATATTTGAAACTCAGTAAGAGCAGGAAAAACCATGATCTAAATGTGGTGTTATGGAACGCACAATCTTGCAGAAATAAAACTCTGGAATTATCAGACATTCTTTTGACTGGTAATATTGATATTCTTATCCTCACCGAGACATGGTTAAAAGATAAGGGAGATGAAGCCAAACTTAAAGAACTCACCCCGGATGGATATGATATCATACACAAGCCACGCCTTAATGGACAAGGAGGGGGGATTGCTGTGGTTAACAAGTCCCATATATCTGCCAATGTTCTCAACACTGATCAAACATTTATGTCGTTTGAATTGCTAAACCTAACTGTATCTTGTGGGCGGTTTACATACAGGTTTGTCTGCATATACAGACCTCCACCTTCCAGGAAGAACGGGTTGTCGATGACACAATTTGGAGAGGAGTTTGCTACTTTTCTGACAACACTGAAGCAGAAAGAATTGATCATCCTTGGTGATTTCAATGTACATTTCGACAACAAAGATAATCCTGAAACCAAGAAAATGATGAAACTATTGCAGTCACATGATCTTATCCAGCACGTTGATACGTGTACGCACCGATCTGGTCATATATTGGATTGGGTGCTAAGTAGAGACACACAATCCCTTTCCTCCAAATTAACAGTTGAAGATCGTTTAATGTCTGATCATTTCTTCATTAAGTTTGTCATTGGTGTTATGGAACGCACAATCTTGCAGAAATAAAACTCTGGAATTATCAGACATTCTTTTGACTGGTAATATTGATATTCTTATCCTCACCGAGACATGGTTAAAAGATAAGGGAGATGAAGCCAAACTTAAAGAACTCACCCCGGATGGATATGATATCATACACAAGCCACGCCTTAATGGACAAGGAGGGGGGATTGCTGTGGTTAACAAGTCCCATATATCTGCCAATGTTCTCAACACTGATCAAACATTTATGTCGTTTGAATTGCTAAACCTAACTGTATCTTGTGGGCGGTTTACATACAGGTTTGTCTGCATATACAGACCTCCACCTTCCAGGAAGAACGGGTTGTCGATGACACAATTTGGAGAGGAGTTTGCTACTTTTCTGACAACACTGAAGCAGAAAGAATTGATCATCCTTGGTGATTTCAATGTACATTTCGACAACAAAGATAATCCTGAAACCAAGAAAATGATGAAACTATTGCAGTCACATGATCTTATCCAGCACGTTGATACGTGTACGCACCGATCTGGTCATATATTGGATTGGGTGCTAAGTAGAGACACACAATCCCTTTCCTCCAAATTAACAGTTGAAGATCGTTTAATGTCTGATCATTTCTTCATTAAGTTTTCAATTCCGTGTGATAAGCCTGCCAAGATGAAGAAGCATGTGACCTGTCGCAACATCAAGAAGATCAACCGACATGAGTTTAGAAAAGATCTGTTGGAGTCAAGTTTGATATCTGACCCACCCTCTGACCTTGATGCTCTCTGTGAGTGTTATGATTCCACTTTGAAAGCGCTATTGGACAAGCATGCTCCAAGTAAAGTGAAAGCGATCTCAGACAGGAAAACCGCACCATGGTATACTCCTGAAATAAAGGCTGCCAAGACAAATCGTCGAATTTCAGAGAGAAAATGGCGCAAAACAAAACTAGAGGTACACAGACAGATTTACAAAGAATCTAGAAATGTAGTTGCCACACTCAGTAGAAAATCAAAATCAGAATATTGTAAGACTCAGATTATTGAAGCAACTTCCCCAAGTGCTCTCTACAACTTCATGTTCTCTCTAATGGGCAGAGAAAACAAAAAAGTCCTACCCGACTCAACAAGTCATGACACCCTGGCATCTGACTTTAGTACTTTCTTTGTTGACAAAATCGAATCTATCAGAAATGACCTAGACTCTGCTGATCAACAACAAGCTGGAGAGGTAGATTCTTACCCTTCCGAGAATACAAAGTTAGAAACATTTCAACCTTTTTCAGAATTGGATATCATTAGATTTGTGCGAACCTCAAAGCCAACCTATTGCACACTGGACCCTGTTCCAACCACTCTAGTCTTGGATCATCTGGACATTCTAGCGCCAGTCATAACAAAGATTGTGAATATCAGTCTAGAAACAGGATCTGTGCCCACAGCTTTCAAGGAAGCACTGGTGAAACCTCTTCTAAAGAAGAATGGCTTACATAAGAACATTCTGAAAAATTACAGACCCGTTTCTAATCTGTCTTTCTTATCAAAAATACTAGAGAAAGCAGTGAAAGTACAACTCACAGCCCACCTTGAAGCTTTTGAACTCTACGACAAGTTTCAGTCTGCATATAGAGCCAAGCACAGCACAGAAACATGTCTCCTCAGAGTTGCCAATGATGTTCTACGCTCGGCTGACAATCGCGACTTGAATCTACTTGTGTTGTTAGACCTGACAGCGGCATTCGACACAATCGACCATGACAAGCTGTTCCAATGTCTCAAGAATCGGATGGGACTCTCAGGAACTGTATTCAAGTGGTTCCAATCTTATCTTTATCAAAGATCACAGTCAGTAGTCATTGAAAATGCCTTGTCAGATCCAGTCCATCTCATGTGTGGGGTACCACAGGGATCAGTCCTTGGACCGATCTTGTTCACCCTGTATACATCGTCTCTGAGTGATGTCATTGATCGTCATGATGTCCCTCATCATGCATATGCTGATGACACACAACTACAGAAGTAATTTTCGCAATCCACTTCCTCTACAGCAGTAAATGGCCTTGAATCTTGCCTATTTGATATCAGATCCTGGATGGTACAAAATAAACTGAAACTCAATGATGCCAAGACCGAGGTTCTTCTCATTGGCACAAACTCCAAAAAGAAAACGTTATCGGAATCCTCGCTTCGGATTGGGGACTCATCCATACCATTCTTGGATGTTGTCAAGGACCTGGGAGTCTATTTAGACTCCAATATTACAATGGACAAGCATGTGGAACATACTTGTAGGACCTGCTTTTACCACCTCAGATGTATTGGTCAGATCAGGCATCTGTTAACAGAAGATGCTACGAGTCAACTGGTCAGGTCATTAATTCTTTCCAGACTGGACTATGGCAACAGCCTGCTTATTAACATCAGACAAGATCTACTAATGAAGCTCCAGAGAATCCAGAATGCCTCTGCCCGGTTGATATTCCGGTGCAAAAAATCATCACATACAACACCATTGATGATGAAGCTTCATTGGCCAGTTGAAGCTCGGATCGACTTCAAAGTCCTATGTGTAACATACAACTGTTACCATGCTGTCGCACCAGAGTACCTTCAAGACCTTATACACAAGCACAACCAAACCCGAACTCTGAGATCCAATGATCAACTCTTACTAACTGTACCAAAGGTCAACCTCAAAACATTTGGCCACAGATCCTTTTCGTACTGTGCTCCCTCACTTTGGAACTCTCTCCCGGTTCATATTAGAAACTCTCCATCTCTACCTGTCTTCAAGACAAATATGAAGACCCATCTCTTCTCAAAATACTACTTTTAGGAACTTGAACTGCGCTTTGAGCAACCAATTTTGGATGGAAACAGCGCACAAACAAATGCACTTATTATTTATTATTATTATTGTTTCTAGCTTAGAATGGTATAAATTTCGGAAACCTTTGAAAGGAAATTAATGTCGTGTTTCATTAGTCCATAAGCGAGGCCCGTTTTCAGTGGGTAAAAAACATTTTGATAGCTAGAAATGCAAGGGTATAAACAAGTGTCTAATGGTCGGTCTATACCGATCTCAAGTACTAAATTGAAATAGATTTACAAACTAGAATACATAGACATCCATGTGTAATATTTTTCCATTGGCGTTTTAAGCGAAAATCCATGGCGATCATTACGACAAAAGTGGGGAAAATATGTCCGTGCCGGTTCACGGCAGTTTTAGCATCATGGTTACACTGCATTCCGTTTGCAAACTATTTTTATCATCAGGGTGTGATTTCAATCATGAACATATCTTGAATCATGGCAGATGTGTACACCACACATCATTCACTAAAATATGTATCTATCAAGCGAAAATTGCATTGCAGAACGTTTATTTCACGGAATTCCGAAGTCAAATGAAAATTGTAAAAGTTGCCGTAGACAACTTGGTGTTTCGGTAAACGAACTGAAAATACCATAAATAAATGTTACTCCAAAATTAGAGGAAAGCTTCGAATTACATTCTCTACCAAGTAGATTTTATGTCCTTACTAGACACGGAAGTACATGCTTTCAGAACGCATGTAAAGCCGACATGTATCTCGAACCCAGACAAACATGTAGGCCCGCTGTTCATCGCATAAGCCCCGCCCACTTCACCAGCACATTGGCGCAATAAATATGGCGGGAACGTAGTCGTCGTATACTCTTTTGTTTTTGTAGTTGTCTTGCAATACACCAATTATTTTAAGATTTAGAGTGTTATCTGTTAGTTCATTTCAATTTACGTGACATCACGGACTTAAGTCCGTGGTGACATCAACAATAAACAATGACGATCTTTCGCAGGCCACGCCCCTGCTCTGCAATGTCTCCCCTTTGATCATCGCAACTTCCGAGTCGATGACAAAAGATCATTTGAACTGATGAGACTGTCACTTCAACTTTTTTATATCAAGGACAAACATAAACAAAATTTTAATTTCACCAGATTTGCATGCATCAATTATACACGTTTTAAAGTATTAAGTTTTATTTTGTAAAAAAAAAAAAAGTAATTATGATATATGCTCTAACGTAAAATAAAAAATAGAAAAAATAATATTTAGGTCATAAAAAATAACAACAACGGCTACAAATTATTATTTAAAAAGTATTAACATGTTCCTACATTCAAACACAATTCTTTTAAAAATATATTGTAAAGCTTGGGAAAAGGGGTTAATAAATTATTAATGTTAATAATGGAGACATGTCCAAACATATTATTTAGTCAATTCACAAATTTGTAGTATTCATCATAAGACTTTTTCAGGGTTATACAATAATATTTGTGAATTAATTTTTAATTTGAACAATAATTTAAATTTTTTTTTAGAATTGATGTTTGCCATTAGCTTTTTAACTAATAATTATTTTTATAATATAAATTTGAAAATTCTAAATACATTTTACTGTTATATTTATTAAGTTATAATTGTTTATTTAATTGCCAATACAAGTAACAATTTATTGTAGAATATTCTAAATTTGAAATTTGGAAATATTTTCATAATAAAATAAATTCATAGAAAAAAAAACCCATGAAAATTGCATTATTATTGAAAATACACTATGTTTTAACAAATGTATATAAATCTGACAACAAATTCATTGTATTCAATTTATATACCTTACTTTTCATATTTTCTGGTTCCCAAAAAGCTAATCATTCTACTTGTACCCTCTTCTTGTAAAAATATGTAAATTTAGATAATATTAATCTTTGTTTAGCTTACTTTTTGTTCAGTGTTGCACCCTTCTTGAATATTCATGAGAACAAGTGCATCTAACTTGATCAAGTCGGGTGTCAGTCCCGTGGACGATTACAATATCAACGGATTGTTCAGTGCCAAAGGAGCTGTCACTTTATTACATCTTCATAATTCAAAATTGATATAAATAACATTTCGTCCGCGACGTGGGTTTTCCCGAAATATCTACAAGCACGTTGTGGATATGACGTCAAGACTCGCGTGATAAACGTCATGTATCATCTCTCGTGCTGTTTCCCCGACAGCTTGACATTGTTTCGCGCCAGATAAAACATTCCATTGTACTTCATTCAAACTCTCATCGTCCTTTGGTTATATTTCCCTAAAAATTATGTATTGAAATACCCCTTCCAACTTTCAATCAAATATATGATAAGATAACATTTGCTTGACACTTTTCTCCCGTTGTCTTTATAGTAATTTAGATGGGTAAATACATTGTTTGTCAATGTTTTTAGATTTCATAGAGCAATACACTTGACATTTGCAATTCGATACAGTTTCTGATATAAATAGTAAATATAAAAGCGAACATAATTTGTAAAGTTTCAATGAAAATCATTATTAATTTCATTATATCCATCAGATGTCCGTAACATATTAGTTTATTGGAATAATATTTCCGGAAAGTGGTATCTGCAGTGTCACCGCCATTTTGTCAACACAGGCCCGCGAGGTACAATTTACACTGCATTTCAATACGGCAGTTTTACTGTGTTGAACGCATCAAACAAGAAAATCACGAACAGAAACATAAACAAAAATAAAAATTCTATCTTTTGATAGTATTTTCAGGTAATGTTGCCATTTTGTTCCACGTAAACGGGACAGAAAAATATTGAAATCGCGAATCGTGTAGCAACTTTATTTAGTTCAGCCAAATTTGTCATTGACACGAAGCCTTTACTTGATTTGACACAAGCCGTATCACTGTGACATACGGGGGTATACACTGTCGAATTCACCTACAGATCTAAAATCAATTTGAGCAAAATATTCTGCCATTCTTTTTCGTAAAACAAATCGTTAATGTATCAAAATATCATAATGATCATTAGGCATGCTCCCCTCGCTAGCCAAGTTGACAGGCGATTTGTTTACATTTCAATTGGAGTAAACAATGGTCGATACCCGAATTTCAAATAAACTATTTGGCATGTTTTATACATGTTTCCTCTTGCTGAGTTGTATTTTCTTGTATGAAATTTATTTCTATAAATTAATTCGTGTTTAATTTTCTGTGTACATTTCATACAAATATATTGATACAGGTTTTGCATCATAGCGGTTTTCCTGTAGTCCCAACATAGATAGCCATTATTCAAAGCTGACATTTTTTCTTGGTTATGGGTTGCAGGGTCCGTTTTTGTTAACTTGAAAGTATTTTTTAATTATTAGCATGTGATTTAAAAACTAGACACACTGTAGATTGTTTTGGTGAATTTGGTTGTTTGTGTTGCATTGTTCTTTTACTGTAATACTTGTATACCTTTAGATATGCAATGTAGAGAGGTAGACAATGGCACCATGACAGAGGGGATTAACTTTGTTGATCACAGTTGTTTGTGAAATTCATGATATCTCTGTCAATATTTAGTTATATTGCACAAAAGTGGTATCAAATTAAAGCTTAGTTGACAGGGTTTCTGCCAAAACTATTGTCAACTTGATTTGATCTTTATTTTCAAAAAAATAGCAATGAGGTTAGTGGGGTCATAGTTTGGTACCATAAATGGTCCTATGGCACTATAGGGGGTTTTGATGGAGGGGCACATAAATGGTCCTACGGGACTATACAGGTTAAAGGTTCATTGTTGTTGGGGGTCACATGTTCCAAACGGTATAAATGCTGTTATTTTATCGGTTTATTGGTGTTACTTTATCGAGAAGTACCGACGGTTACCGAAAACTACCATTTTGATGATAGTCGACTTATTGTTTTGACGATATGAAGGTAAAAATAGTGATTTCTGATCGAAAACCGGACAATGCATCGCGATTGACGCGCGCCAATGAGTCAAACGTAATTTTGGAATCTTATTTATAACAGACAAAATGCCAAATTTGGGTTGATAATGTTTAATAGGTCATATAGCTACTGTGCAGGTAAATGGAACATCCATTTTCGGTTTCTACACATGCATAATGGTGTTACTCGATTTTAACTGGAAACTAGTAATTATGATATATTTTGGGATTGCGGATGAATATGCAAGTTGAGTGAAATTATATATATTGACATTAGCCCGTATGGTATGTTGGAATAATGCTTAATAATTTTATTTGCACTGGAAACAGCAGATATGGTGAGTCGGATCGTATTTAAGACGAATCAAAGTTTATGAAACACAATGGATGCACCTTTTAGATTGCCGTATAAATATCACACTGCAGTGTCTTACACGTGCGAATAATAAATGAGTTTATGATTAGTAATGTAACATTTAATGTCTAAACGTAATTGATCGATTACAATTGCTGAAGTTTGCAACCAATTCTCAGCTGCAGATAATTGATTAACCTGCATATCACCCATAAACGATATTGGTCACACACATTGGATACTGTTTAGGTCCTACCTGCGGGTTAATGATTACATCTGCATCAAGTTTACGAAGACGTCGCCCACTTATAAAGTGTCAAATGTAGATACAGATTTAAATGTAGCCTGTAATACACCAGTAAACAATGATCAAGTCATGCAAGTACATCTGCCTATCATTAAAGACAAACACACAGTTTTTAGTTTAAATCTACGGTGCGAACACTTTTCTTCACTCGGAAAACTCTTCGTACGTTACAAAGGCAGAATCAGGGATGTTTATCCAGCATCCGTCTTCTCTGTTCCATGCATATAATTTGGTGGTGAAAATGATGAAAATATCAAAATAGCCCACATGTAAGTCTCTGTGTCAATATTAATTTCCAGCAATCAATCAATCAATCAACTTTATTACACCGAAAGTTTACAAATACATGTAAAGCATAAAGATGATCACATTATATTATAAGTATCCCCCGCCGCGCGTTTAACGCAAAGCGGGGGATATAGTATTAGGGTGCGTCCGTCCGTCCGTACGTACGTCCGTACGAAATGGAATAACTCAAATACTATTCACTGGATTCTTTTCATATTTTGCATATGGGTTCATCATAGGAAGAGTAATGTTCCTACAGAGGTTTGTGACCTTGACCTTCACTTCAAGGTCACAACGAGACTTTGTCATTTTACCCTTGTCAGCGAGATATCTTAATAACCATTCGCTGGATTCTCTTCATATTTTACACATAGCTTCTCCAAGGAAACGACGGGCTGATTAGAGTTTGGTGACCTTGACATTATTTTCAAGGAACTTTGAATTTTTCGACATGTTAATGTACATGTAAAGCTTGTCAGCGGGATATCTCCAGAACCATTCACCGGAATTCCATCATTCTCTACACAAAGCACCTTCTAGGGAAGACGACGGGCTGATTAGATTTTGGTGACCTTGACATTATTTTCAAGGTCACAGCGGATGTTTGAATTTTTCTACATGTTAATGTACATGTAAAGCTTGTCAGCGGGATATCTCAAGAACCATTCACCGGAATTCCATCATTTCTTACACAAAGCACCTTCAAGGAAAGACAAAGGGCTGATTAGATTTTGGTAACCTTGAAATTTTTCTCAAGGATACAGCGGAACTTTGAATTTTTCGACATGTTAATGTATATGTAAAGGTTGTCAGCGGGATATCTCAAGAACCATTCACCGGAATTCCATCATATCTTAAATATTGCACCTCCTAGGAAAGACAAAGGGCTGATTAGATTTTGGTAACCTTGACATTTTTCTCAAGGTCACAGTGGAACTTTGAATTTTTCGACATGTTAATGTACATGTAAAGGTTGTCAGCGGGATATCTCGAGAACCATTCACCGTAATTCCATCATATCTTTAATATTGCACCTCCTAGGAAAGACAAAGGGCTGATTAGATTTTTGGGTTTTGTTATATACACATTTTAAGCATTTCATACACTATTTAACATGATTTACTGTACCTATGTCTCAAACTAAAGATACGTGGTTCAAATTTGATAATTATAATGCCGAACAGATGCAACACTGAAACGAGACATGAATTTAACATTGAAATGTAGTATCTAATTCAATGTTCAAATGTTGTTATTCTCATTAACATTTGTAATTTGTCTTTTCGTGGCAATGATGCCAGTTTAAGTGAAATCAACACCTTGGGAGTCTTGCCGGATATCACTAAAGTGTTTATCTGATTAACATATCAACTTCGGTTTTTGAACTTTAAACTATCTGGGGATATTTGATACTTGCACCAACCGCTATTGATATCTTAGATTTAAGACGAAACGTGAAATCAAGTTCCTAAAAAGATCTGATGAAGATTTACGAGTAGTTATGTAATATATTCAACTAAGAAGCTTTCAGGGCCTGTAATGATAATAGACAATTTGCATTTCTGAAAGCTTCTGTGCAAAGTAGACGCCAATAGCTTAATGGAAATCATAAAAGATCATACATCAAAATCTTTAAGTTATCCCTGGAAGAAAGACAGTTATACCATTGTCAAACTTGATATAACGACGCACACAGAAGATTACTGAATTACTAATGAAGATTCATGAGACACGTGACAACGTATAGCTTCTTGTCCTGAGCAATCTTGGATTTATTTCTGTATATCTCTTCAAATGACCATGCGTCAAAGACGTATAAAATTACGAGGAAGTTAATGAAGTGACATTAGAATTGGATTTGCAGTAGAAATAGGAAATCGTACGAAAACTTAGGTAAGAATAAATATTATCGATGAAAACATTATACTGTTGAGAACATGAATTCGAAAAGAGGAAGTTCTGACGTTGGCAAAGAATACTCAACAGACAAAGTAATTGCAGTCACTAATAACAATTAACGAGGCATTCTACATCGAAAGGTGTGTCAAAGACACCATATAATAGAGTTGTTCGAGTGAAAGAATGATATTTGACGACTGGATGGGGATTTAACCAATGACAAAAGCTTAGAATTCGTTCCATTTTCCATAATGAGATCTTCGTAAATCGTTATGCAGCGAACAAACTAAGGTCTTGTGACTGATATTAATAAGGTAATGTCCTTTCAAAGCTCTCTGTAAATTAACTTCATAACTGCATGGAGTGAATGGGTCTATTAAACAAATTTAAATGAATGGTCAACTGAAAAAGTAATATTGTGTTCTGGTATTTGTAAAATATTATAAAATCTATAGCTACTGGCATATATATGCTTTAATAGTGTAAACTACCGGG
This sequence comes from Gibbula magus, assembly GCA_936450465.1. Taxonomy (NCBI): domain Eukaryota; kingdom Metazoa; phylum Mollusca; class Gastropoda; order Trochida; family Trochidae; genus Gibbula; species Gibbula magus. Next base: position 18,111,797 of record OW388300.1, on the reverse strand, counting down.
CAAAAGAAAGGACTCACCTCAGTTGATTTTATCATATGTATGAGTTTCAATTGCAAATATCTCAACTTTTCGATGTCATAATCCAAAACTGATAAGTACAGGTGTTTAGTTAGCAATACTTCTACATGTTTTTTAATTATTTTTAAAAAAATGAAATTTTAAGTTTAATTTTGTTTTTAAATTATTGTTGATGATACACAACTGTTCATCGACATATAAGATATATCCTATGTGAAAATAAATAAATGTGCCTGATTCTGCACACATTTAAAACATTTTAAACAGGGCAGGGGTCATGTTGGTGAAAATTTCATTCTTAACCCTGTCTTCATTACAAAAAGATATTTAAACTAAAATTTAACCTCCGTCACCAACAAAGTCATTCAAACTACTGCAGATAAGTATTATTGTATCGTGTCATTGTCAAATACATCTGATTTATTTTAAATATTGAATTAATCGAAATAAACTTAGGTGAGTCCTTTCTTTTGCCCGGTAGTTGATATACCTCTGCAATTTGTATGATCTATATACGAGCATTAACGAATTTTGAACAAATCTGAACTTTGTTGATAATAAGATGCAGAAATAAACAATCTCATAAACACCCTTTGTCGAGCTTACAAAGCAACCCCGTGTTTAAATTTTATGTTTAATCTATTTTCATTGATAGTGCGAAGAAGTAATGGAGTCGTCCGTAAAAAAATCCCACTTTGGTGAAAAGGGGTATAAAGGGAACTTAGGAAAGAACCTCATCAGCCTAGTCTCTGTAGCACAGTGGTATCATCGCTGCGCTTGGTATGGAGATTTCGGGTTCGAGATGGGTTTTTTATTACTCCATAATTCATGTCTCCAATGCGACATCGTCTTCTGCTGGCTTCCTAGCCATATGGGTATTAGAGGTAATAATAAAGCTGACTCAGTAGCTAAATCTGCATTAAACCTCAAACATATTTCTCCTACTAAAGTTCCTTATACAGATTCTAAACCTGCTATCAATCTTACATTAAACAACGTTGGAAGTCCCAATGGGACCAACAACATCATAACAAACTTCACACTATTCAACCTCATTTAGGTTACAAATCTCTATCATCTTTTACCCGACAGGAAGCTTGTGTCTTACGACGATGTCGTATTGGACACAGTCATCTTACACACTCATATCTTTTAAAGGGGGAAGATCCCCCGGTATGTATACCCTGTCAGTGTCCTCTCACAATCAAACACATTCTATGTGAGTGTTGGGACACTGCACATATCAGGGAAACTTTTTATCCTTCTATTTCAATCAATCAAGTTTTTACTCATTTCGGTGAGCATCGTGTTTTAGATTTTTTAAAGGCTATACACCTTATTGACAAATTTTAACTTTTCATTATCAGCTTTTATTCAACTTGTGATAATACGCTGATGTTTTTGCGGCCTTCGTGTCGTGTTATGTTTTTCAATTGCAATTTTCTTTTTTAAATTAGGCAAATAAATTAAATATCTCGCCGCTAATGGCTGCAATACTGCCGAAGCGGCGTTAAACAATAACTCACTCACTCACTCACTCGAGATGGGTTATTGCAAAAAACATTTGGAGATTGATGATTGAATTAACAGTTGTTTTCCAATAGAGTTAGACATAACATACACTAAATTTCATCTTAAACTTAACATCTCAGTATTAAATACAGATATTTGAAGAGGGGCATTATTACGATAATTGCCCAAGGTCGCACATTTGCTCTATTATGTGATAATCCCCGGGATACAAAATCCACATTGGAATTATTGAGTATAATGTTATAGGCAGTATAGTGGTGTGACGTCACTGGAGATTTGTAACGGCTTATACACCTACACTTGTCACAAAAGAAACCATAGCAACGAGATCGAACATTTTCCCATCCAGCACAATATTCAACAAACGAAATATATAACAATTCACTATCTTTGATATATTTGTAACATTTACATCATTTGTGTCTTTGAATATATGAAACATTAACAAACTTCAAACAAACATTCATTTACATTTACAAAGTACATATTTCTCAAAAGGCATGATAACAATAGAAAGATACACATTATAATACTCACAAAACTGCTCACCATGGCCTCACATTGGAAAATGCACTGAACCGCACACTTATATACTGTCATCGCTTGCTTCACACACAAATAATGTTCCACTCCGTGGGAAAAGTGTTCACTTGTTCTCACCTAAAGTCTGGGTTTTACTGGAGATGCATAGCCATGTGACCATTGGAATAACCATCCTAACCCCACGGTACCTAAAGACAATGTTTTTAATTCAAGTATACTTTTTCATCGATCCGATGTGACCATCAACAACCAGGTTTTAACTTCTTGCAAATGACAGCAATATCGTCTTAAATTACAAACGTATAAAAAGAATGACTTCCAGTAATGTCACGCTCAAACTCTCTTGTTCATACTTTTAAAACTATTAATATGATAGAAGTAGTAGCTCCTTCAGTATGCATTGTCTTCTTCAAGTTTCACGACGTGAAAACCGTGATTTCTCCACGGTAGGATAGCTTTCTCATGGTGAAGTATGTTAAAGTTCCTGCCTTATACAGCATTCATAAATTATTCAACAACTGTGCGAAACATACACCATGCAAATCTACACATTACAGTGATTATATGTATCCAATTATTGGATAATGAGCGAAAAAAAAAACATGACAGATATATACGCTGATCACTATATATATAGTTTCGATTAATTCGCAGTGCATAATATATTTACCATACCCGCTTGACACAGTACTAACAAAACTAAGTTTAAACTTTGAAAATATATAAAACTTATTTGATTTGAACCGTTGCTAAATGACATGGTAGTTAATGAGAACCATTTGACAAGTACATGTGACCATATACAAATGTACTATTGTTAGATACAGTTGTGTGTCTTCTATAATAGGCAACTGATTTGTTTGAACATGTGAACTCTTTATCACACATTCGAATGACCCTTACATCCAACAAATGTAAAAGAAAAACAACACTTTAGCAACAAAATCTCACAATTTGGCATTTACAGATGAACGAAATTGAACCACCTAATAAATAACTAATTGACACGTGTGTATGGATTATAAAATGAACATAAGAGCTCGACATTAATTAGTGTTGTATTTTTTAGTTAAGACTGTTCATTGATATCGAAGTATATGGAACATGCATATATTATTGTAATACAATGGGGATAACTGTTGCTGGAAACATTAATTTATATTTCAACATTAAGACTACTGTAATTTGAATTGTTATGTACACTTACCGTCCGTTAAAATAACTGTTTTTTTGTAACACTGCAAAATACTAATGTTAAAGGCGCTGTAGCACGATTATTTAACTGAAATGAAGTGCTCTCACAAAAGTATAAATAGGTTTTACCGATGGTTGAATAATACTCCTGAATCAATAAAAAGAGTCCTAAAACGAACGACATGGTTCGGTTAAGCCATGCGAGTCCATTTCCCATCAAACGGCCATTTTCATGTGTTCATTAAAATGGCCGCTCGAAGGTAGTTCAAGTGGTCTGACTGATGTAGCGATACCTAAACATTCAGAGTAGAGTTTTGAATATCTAACACTGATGGAATGGCCAACCATCATATTCTGTGAACTCAGTTTACTTGGATACCTTCAAAACTACCTCTGACACTGAAGAATTTTACACCACTGTCGCTGTATACGAAGCACGATTTTTTCGAATATAGATAAGCATTTTCTCTGGATAAGGCTAATCTTGTTGTGTAATGAGATATTTAAACCATCAACTTATAGCTATAAACTTTAATAACAAAAGGCAAATTTTTAGAAAACATAATATGCAAAAAACCGTACTACAGCACCTTTAAATTCGCTGCACATGTAAGTTTGTGAAGGTGACGATGTGAAGTCAGTGAGAGACAAATTAGATTTACAAAAGTAAAAGCTACATTATCACAATTTTAATCGGACGTGCATTAAAATGATGACTCTAACAGCTTTCACATTATAGATGAGACTGGATTCCTATCAGCTTATGTGAACCACGAGATCTGTCAAGACTGAAGACTCCAGGGGCGTTACAAAATATGCGATGCCACTTTTTGAATACATTATATCATTGAATTTGGCAGGTGTATAGGGGAGTCTCTCGGTAGAGAAATGATTTGATGAATTAAGTCATATAATCTTACTTACGAATCATAAAGAATAGTAAGAGCGGCTTGTACAAGACATGCAATAAATGCAAGAGATCTTTGTGAACACTTTAAAGTCCATTCACATTATTGTTGACAAAACTATAAAATGAAGGTATGAACCGACATTTGTTTTGGTGAATATACAGTTATATTTATCGAACCGAACAATTTCAAATCATGTTTGTAGAAAACCATTTGAAATTTGGTATTTATCATTTTGTATTAGAATACACGTTGGTTTCACGGGAAATTTTAAAAGTCTTATTGACATGAGTCATTTCAATAGTGTGCTCCAAATAGATTTCAAGGCAATGGTGCACTCTTTGTGAGAAGATTATTAAACTGATACATCTTCATTTATATCAGTCATTGAACAATCTATAGAACTACAGTGACAGCCGGGTCGCCCACATCCAAAAAAGCGTTAGAAGGGTTAATAAATTAATACTGAACAATCTACATAACTACTGGGACAGCCGGGTCGCCGACATCCCATAAAAACGTTATATGGGTAAATTAATACTGAACAATCTACAGAACATGTAATTTAATACTGTATACATTTTTTTTTTACTGAAGAACATGTACTTTACAGTTACACTAGGTATAAGACAAGGAGTTACATTTTTAGATCATGTTCCTTAAAGGTAGGGTTCTGTCGCCATCTTTGATATTTTGCGTTATGTGAAATGGAAACAAGCTAGATTGTACTCAATTTTGCAAAATTTTGAGAAATAAAGACATACACTGATAGAGTATTCATACAGTAACACATAACATGTAATTAAACTAATAAACAAGTTGCTGTTATGCTGTAGCGGAGTTTTCCCGACTCCCAGCGGCGATGAATGGCTTCAGTTCTCATTGTTTTATTTTTCAACAAATGTGTGCTTGTGTTTATCAGGTTATGAAATATAGTCATAATATTGTTACCTTCATTAGTATCTTCAAATTTCACTGTGTTAAAATCATGTATTAATAACATATATGTGTAAACAGGAATATCCTCCTGAATTTTGTTTCTACAAAAAAATACCCCGATAGAACCCTCCTTTTAAAAGCAAAAAGTAACATCAAATTATGAGCCTTGATATTTTAAAATTTAAACAGATATAAAAACTAATACAATGTAACAGCTACCCACAGCTGGCATGTTGGAAACATATATATTGTGGCCATTCCCTTCAGGATATAACAACCATCAGTGGATGGTGTTTCAATGTGACATTTTATGTAATCATGAAACCCAAGGAGTCTTATATCTTGACACGAAATCTTTTGTGTAAACAGGAATCTACTAAAATCCCACCTCATGTACAATGTTGGCAGTGTTAATGCTATAATCAGATTAATCTCTATAAACCTCAAATCACTTGATGGTCTTTAGACGTACACTGTGTGCATTCAGGACATTTTCCACAATATTTAACTCCAACTGACACATTTTTTCCCCACAAACATTTTAACTCTACATCAAGTTCACTTTTTACATTAACCTTTGACTTTAAAGGGTCTTGTTAATTAGCATATTCCCTTCAAATCTGTCTAATGAAAAAATACAGATTAAATATGTTCGGTTTTTGTGTCTGATTTGGTCTTCTTTATTTATCAGCAAGTTTGTGGACAATTGTGTCCATGAAATAAAATAGCATATATCGTGGGAAACACGTTAAACGAGAAAATATTAATCGTTTGTTTTTGTTTCCACAATAACATTATGACGTCATTTGCAACTGTCATTTTTACAAAGGCGTTGCTGAATGTACAACCAAATTCAAACGCAACCAATCAAGATTTTCCTTTTTTAGCCGAGAAATTCGATATAGTAGAACAGAGGTTACGATAGAAAACCTGAAGGGAGTAAACTATGTGTGAAGAGAATGCAACTGCCATCGACTTTATCTCATTAGCATAATATGCTACCTAAATCACCCACATCATGCATCATTCATGTACATTCAAGTAAAACGACAATAGGAAGTTTTGATCTTAAAGGGGCAGTAGCACATTTTTTTCAAATTTCATTTTTTCAAATTTCCCATTTATAATGATTTATATTTAATTTACAGGGTAAAACATCTTATTACACAAGCCAAGTATCCGTAGTGGTAATAACGGTGTTAAGTATAATGCCAAAATTACATGGCGGCCAAATTATTGTGAACACATTTTATTATTTCGAATGACAAAAACGATTCCCATGGCTTTACGGAACCATGTACACTCATGTTTAACTTGATTTTCTGAAGAGAGAGGGATGTTTTACTATTGGTGACATTATTTTCAAATACATTTCAGTGACTTAATTGAGCAGAAAAAACATACACATCTACCTTATTTTAAACGATTATATTATTAATTGGTATATATTGATTGATTGATATGATTCCTGTATCAATGAATCTGTATTGTTCTAATTTATGGTTTTAATGAACAAAACATTATTTAAAAATTGTGATAAGGTTTTCACTTGAGGCTAGTATACAATGGCTAGTAGGATCACACTGTGCGTTTTAATATTGAGATAACTTAATGGTTCACAACAATACTTGTTTGAAAACTGTTTCATAAACTAGTGAATATACAGGAACGTTTATGACATGTTTTGTAACGGTTAACAAGATTGAGATGTGAGTCGAGAAGTGTAACCAACTAGAACATTGAATGTCTATCGTGGATCTATAGCTTCGATCTCTCATCAATAAGACGTGTCTAACATTTCTAAATTTGGTTATAATGACGTCCTTGAGCTGTCAGTTTTATAAATGGTTATTGAAAGTAAGATTCCTACTCCGTTTTCTGAATGTTCTTATATCAAATGTCAGAAAATGAATATCATTTCGATTTGATGTAGATAGCTACAGTATTTCAGACATCATATATAGTTACCAATGACTTGTGTGCATAAATATGTTGTTTCTCTTCTAATGATCTTTGTTTTTTTCGTTTTACAAATTAAGCTACTAGATGGCGACATTTATAATGATATTCTGTATAGCTGATAAGGATTAATTGTGCATACAAATAGCTTACAAACCATTTGAGATGAGAGGAAATTATAAAAGAAAACCTTATTAACAGAGAATTGGAACCGAACTGATAAAAGCGATGATCTGGAAGAAAATGAATCTGTCTGTTTGGCATAGACATTCTGGAAAATTGGAATATTGATTCAGACGGAGTGAGACAAGATAATTATACATTGTCTGAACGAATTTCTTCATTTATCTTTAGACACGATCTGAACAACCAACTCGGTTAGGATTGCCATAGCACTTAGCACTTAAATTAAATATGACATGGTTATCCAATGAAGATCAACAGTACTGTTGACCCTGAGAGAAATAATCTGATAATGCTTACGAAACACGTTTGTTCACTTTTAGATTCTAATAATAATATCGATCTATCTTCCTATTTTCTCCAATGATGAAAGATGATGAATCACAGCAAATTCAGATATACTAAGAACAGGAAGATTTTCTGGATAACAACGTCTTTAATGTGAAAATACACGACATTTTAGAGTACATACTCATGCTCAATTATGTAAATAGCGCTGAATTGCATCGTTTTTAGTGACGCTTACTTGCAAATAGGTCACCCTCTATTGCGGCTAACATATTGTGACGTCAACCAAAAATGACTATGACGTCACGCGCCGATTATGACGTTGCGGCAGCAGGCGGTGGTATCACACATGAGTGTAACCAACTCATTGTTATCTAATGAGTGATCTCACCACGGTTGAGTAATTAAAAGATTTAAGGCACAGTGTGACCCTGACAACATAATAATTCAGTTTTACAATTGTAATTTGCGAAAATGGTGCAGCTGACCATCTATAAGTATAAGTAAATTCTTAAAGGCTTCTCAATAAGTTAATATTAGTTAACAGATGGATCAGAATCAACTTCCGAGAATAAACTGGATTGCAAGGTTTATCAATAGTAGTTATATTTGCTATGTTTCAATAGCTTGACATTTATGTCACAACCAAAAAGGAAAAACGTTCATCCACCAAAGATCCCCTTCAAAACCAACACCAGTGAGATGTAATCACAGTAAAGTAACGAATATTGACAGGACTAAGTACATGAGAGCAATGTGTGTATCCCTTGAAGTGTCTAGCCGTGGTGAGAAGTGACTCGAGTGCTGTCAATATATTTGGTTCACTGATCCTTATAGTGGATCGTGGGGTAATTTGATTTATTCAAAAGGGACAGGTAGTCGTTCAATGAGTGTGTTGATAACAGTAGTCAACGTGCAACAAAATGTCACTTAGTTCAATTATATATATATGAAATTTCATAAATATAGTTTGAGTGATAAACTTGAATACCTACTTGAGTAACTATATTGATTATACAACTGCTGAACTCGGGTTTGTGATATTACTTTGGTATTTATTACAAATACCATGTGTCAAGTGTGCTCGTGAAAGTTCGAATTGCAGCAGTAATAGTTACCAATCTTTGCGCAGACAGAATAATTTTCTACCTTCTCATACACTTAAGATGATGCTCATAATATTACCACACTCAATTTGACAATAACTCGTGAAATAATGGTGTAAACAACGAGAACCATTTATAAAATGGCCATTTGATTAACACACATTGAAAAGACTTAACAATATTCACAACTGACTATTCACTATTGATGTCAAAGTTTTATTGAGTAAGATTCCATCACAGACAAATGAGAGATCTTACCTTTCCAAATTCGATCATAATGTCTCTTTTCGGGAAAACTTTCCGGAACATAAAGTTTAATATTGTTCGTATCCATATGAAAACCTGTAAAGAAAATAAATGACAGACGCATAATCTATGCTGCTATGTGCTCAGATGGTAGAAGTTGTTTTCACAAATATGAATACAATGATCAGCTACAAACAAAAACGTACTCAATATCCTCATTTATAACCATAAAGGTAATAATTTTCATCTATATATGATACAAATGAAACATCATATGGGTGTGACTGGATGAGCCTTGTTTAATACGGTAATTACTTTGTTTACATTTTTCAGTTTTCAAGATACGAAACCATTAAAGCAATGAGTAACATAATATCATGGTAATCCTTAATAGCTCATTTTCAAAACGTGAGATAAAAGCTCAAGATTATATTTCGTCTTTAAACCTTGTTGTTTGAGTTATTTAATATTTATTTAAAAGAAACACTTCAACTAAAATATAAATAAACAACGTATTATTGTCTTATCTTGTAACCCATAAATCTTTATAGTTAATATACGAGCCTTTCAGAAAACAAAAGTAGGGCGTTCAAATGATTAGAAAACGTTTGACTACCTCTTTTCATTATTTATGAATTCATGTCTCTACCTGTTTGTACATGCTATTACCTCTTAAATGTTTACATCTTTTACAAATTCTGTGAACTGTACGAAACACATTAATATTAAATGCATGTTTCATCAAAAAGTGCATAATGTAATTTAATTTCTCTGAACATTTATTTAGAAAATATTTACTTGCAATACATCCGTATGGTTTTGCATACTCAAATTTTAATTTTGGTATAAGTGTACTTAGTGTGTTAAGAATACACATATTTGTTGTTAGTTGGTTATATTATTACCCTGCACGAATTGTACTTTCATTATTACTAAACGCTCTGCATAACAGTACAGGTCCTTTCTTCCCTTGGTGGACTGAATCTAATGTGCCTCACCTAGGGACACGACACAGTATGAGACTAAGGTCAAAAGTATTTGGTATCTCTACCAGGGTTCGAACCCTGGGCCTTTGTAGTGAGAGGCCAGCATGCGTACAACTACACTATTGAGCTCCACAGTGATAAAGGACAATGCCATGAAAAGTGCAGGCTTTTACTATAAGATGCACATTTAGATGTAGAGTACAAGCACTTCAATACTACAAAATCCCAACATTACAATTCCAAACTTTCATTTGTGCCGGCGTGAGTTTCAGCTGTTTGTAATGTAATGTATTGACAATAACTATTACAGTGCTTTTCAGCTAGATATTTCTACGGAGAAAATATAAGGTAAACAGGTACAAATGTATTCAAGTACATGGAATCTGCATATTTGACATATAAATAGTGATATCTTATAATGTAAGCAGACACATTCTAATTAAGCGGTCAGAGAACGTTGCACTCGCTTTCACAGCATTGACGTGTGATTGACACTTTAATAACCAGATATAAAAGTGTTTGTCACTTTTATTAATGAGAAAACGTATCTAGAGTTCAACAGTTCTGTTTCCCTTTCGGTACAAACAGTCAATCAATTATAATAACTGCATGTTCACATTCAGAACAAAAGGAATGATCAAGTTGTTGACATTGGTTTTGGAAAATGAACTGGTTCAGATACATGATGGCAAGCGAATGCACTTGCTATACTATATTTTAAACTGTCAATCTTTAAAATATTACATACCAAAGTGAATTCACAGGACAAAAAGGGGTGGAATCCGACTTGGCGGATCTTGTTCCCTTAATTGGGATACAGGGATCCGACGGCATATATCTTGCCAGATCCAGGATCCGGCCGGATCCCACCAGATCTCTCACCGGATCCTTGCTGGGTCAAAATATTGGTATATTCCCCCGGATCCCCCGGATCTCTTGACGGATCCTCATGAGGTGTGGATACTAGGATCCGCCGCCGGATCCTCAACGGTATCTCAAAAGGCAAGGATACTTGGATCCGCCCCCCGGATCCTCACCAGATCCTATTCCTATGACCAAACAATTTTATGGTAGAAGAAGAAACACTCATCTAAATTCATGTATGGTACAATTAGTTAACACATAACATAAACATATATTTGAACAATTTTATATTTCATTATATTGCATATAAAGATACATTTTAAATATGGCATTCATCATTAAAATCTTTCACCAAAAGAATAACACATTCATATGAATAGATAAACATAGCGTTTCATTAACTCATACAGGGAACTAGAACCTGTGCTACTGAGCATCCCCTCAAATCTCTACTTAACTGCAAAATCACCAATAATGCAATGTCTTAGCGTCTAAAGTTTCAATTAGGAAATAAATGGACACAAACTAAGGAGCATGATAATAATACAGAATAATTCTTTAAAAACAGAGTTTAAATCACAACTTATCAACAATAGTAATAGGTATATTTTGACTTTAAGTTGTCTTATTTGCTGTCACATTAGGTTTGTACATTCAAAGCCCTATTTAACAACATGTAAAGCAATTGAAAACTAATAAATAATAAATCTGCATAATCATGTAAAGTGAATCATCACAATTGTTGTAAGAATGTATTTAGTTTTTGGTTATTTTTATCACACAGCTAGGGCATCTATATATAATTTTTCATCTTTGTGACTTTCAACCAAAGACCACCATGCTAAATCTGTAAGCATGTTGTACTATATGTTAAAATTAATAAAACAGTCTAAATAATAGAGCCATGGGCTTTGTAGCTCATTAGGTTTTATATTGTTTAATGATGAAGACTGAAAATATTTTTAGGTCATGGCTTGAGGCCCTTATTTGGGGCACAACAGGGTCACCATATCTACAATTAAGAATCCCCATTGACAAAGGAGTCTGTATACAACTGTTCAGCTCTCTAGACCTTTTGGAACTGGAGAAGAAGATGAAAATAGGTTTTTAAGGATGTGACCCCGGTGACCCCATTTAGTGTCATGTGGTCACGGGGTAACGAGATCTACAATTTACGATCCCCATTGGCCAAAGAGTCTGCATACAAATTTTCAGCTCTCTAGACATTTTGGAACTGGAGAAGAAGACGAAAATAGGTCTTTAAGGATGTGACCCCTGTGACCCCATTTTGGGTCATGGGGTCACTATATCTACAATTAAGAATCCCCATTGGCCAAGGAATCTGCACATAAAATTTCAGCTCTGTGGAGTCACTGGTTTTGGAGAAGAAGACGAAAAAGCGAAAAGTTTACGGACGGACGGACGCCATGCCATGCCATAAGTCCATCGGGCCTTTCAGGCCTGATGAGCTAAAAAACCCAAAAGTAAATTAATGATTAATGTGTGTTTGTGATTGAGATGATTTTCCAATTTGAACAATATATTCAGAAAGCAATTCTCAAAACAATCTTTATTATTTTTTTTATTTTTACCCTTTGACCTTTTCAGACTGCTCTATGCACATCACTACAATTAATAACAGGATAAAATTTTAACGACTTTAGATTTGACTGTTTAAACAGGAATGTCCCCTCAAATTTCTTTTCCATAAAAAATACCCTGACAGAACTCTCCCTGTACTGATCCGGCTCTTAGGGTCTGAGAGACACAAAAACCTCCACACCACGATAAGGTACTGGGTCACGTGGAAGAACACCGTGAAGGAACACGTAACATAATCTACAATTGTACACTGTGGGAATACATGTAAACAACTCCATTACCGTATTCGATGTATTTAGCACCCACTGCTAACATAATGTACAAACAGGTTTCAGAAATCATTTGTACCAAATCCTCACATTTGTAAATATAAACGTTCAATCAATTGGATTTTAAGTGAATTTTATGCCTGCTCTATCTATCTATCATGTATATACAGCTGTACTGTAACTGGAGAACGTGATATAAAATAAAAATTCCCTGAATGAATATAACTCAAAACGTAACAAGCAGCTCCTCTCCAAGTCTTTGTGTATACTTTCCTCTTACCTCTTTTAATGTTTGAAATTCGATAAAAAATAAAAGTGTTATTTTGAAAATCAAGTTTTCAAAACATTTTACTTGTGTGACGGAAATACACACCTCATTAGCAAGCGCCCCTTCTTATAATGTTATTCGTGTCAGGGTGTTTAACATGTCAAAAACAGTATTTCAATTGTACTGTAGATTGGAGCATTACAATACAACACAATCTAAACATTTATATCATGTCATATTATCCAATATAAAATGTTCAGAGGAGAGGGTTCTTGTTTCTTCTCTGTTCCTGGGTCATTAACATTGCTGTCAAATTCCAGTTCCATGCGATTGAAGGGACAAAATGAATAAAACATTAAAAACATTCACTGTTATACATGTATTGCAAAGGTAGATGGTTATTTCAGGGTTGCTACAGTTTAAACATATAAACTTGGTTAAGCTTTCAGATCATATTTTGAACTAGAATACACACATTGTCTTGATAATAAAAATAAAGGTCTTGATAATTATAGAAAGAAAACTTTTATCAGTTTTAGTCTCATGTGATCTTCTTTAGTCTGAATGTTGATGTGTATGTCATATTCATCATGGATTGATATTATTTCATTTTGAAGTTACTTAATATCTAAATTTTAATACCATTTAGTGCTTTCATATGGCAACCATTAAATCATAGTAGATTAATATGACAACATGTGTTCCATTCATACACCATGGTGCTCACGTTGATATGATTCACCCTATTAGAGGAAAGAAGGAATATGTTGAGTGTTACTATTTGTCTATATCGATAGTGAAGAATAGATTTTTTTCTGTATCAACCACCCTAATTGCTATTTATTTCAGTGAATATTCCACAATATATTGTTTATCGTAATCACTATAACTATAAATCGGTTTACCAATTTTATATCTTGTCTGTTGGAATACCTGTAAAACGGATCTTTAGATTGTTTGGTTACATTGTCATATTGTCATGCATTAAAGTAATGGACTACATTTGATCTACGAGGCATTTTGTCATTCTCTGCCAAGCTATTTAACTATACACCACGTGGTGTTGTTATCAGGTCAATATCAGAGGTAGTCATTTTTAGATAACCGACCTCCAAGCTACCGAGAGGTTGGTTATCAAGAGGTTGGTAATCAGATAACCAACCTCGTGATAACCGACCTCTCAGTTCGGTCTTCACCTCGTCATGTTCACCACATCGCACCTCGAAAGAAACTTCGGCTTACGAGTCTAAACGACCCTTTGCCTCTATTTGTGACTTTCGACATTCGACATCATTTTTTTTCAGTCAGTTTTGCCATGCCAATATTCTCATTTAGTTTACACAAAATATGACAAATAAACTGATTTCAAGAATATCAAAGATCGCAAATACGTGTATATGAAAGAAAACATGAGACAGACTCCACATAATTTATTTACCATCATTTTAATGTCATATTACATGTTCACACAAACATTTGTGTTAGCCTTGTAAGTATAATGAAACACTTCGTTTGTTAACACCCCGTATTGAGGGGGTGGATTTTGGATACTGTCAAAAAGACAAATTTGGATAAATTTGATAATGTTTTCCAGATCATGTAAATGGGGCGTGTAGTTTCAGTTTCTGAACATGTTTAATGAATGTGCTCGTTTTTCATTAGCAAATAGGAATTATGTTGTATTTGGCGATTTGGATGAATATTTAAGTTGAGGGAAATTATTTGCACTGAAATCACCACGTATGGTATTTCTGCACGTATTAAAGTTAAGTAAAATATTATGAAACACAATGGATGCACCTTTAAAAGGGTAAATACACTCATTGCACTCCCCACTAAATCCGTAGTCTAAGAGAACGGTACAAAACGAGACCTGATAGCGGCCATTTTAGTGTGAACGCCATTTAATACTGTACTGACTGTTACCGAAAATTCCCATTTAGCTACAGTCGAAAAGGATATCTACCAACAGCCTACAAACAATAAGTGTATGTTTATGTCTGCATGTCAGTACAATGCCGCATGATTGTTTAAAATACAGCTATTTCCTATCACTAAGATACAAATAACTTTACACAAGACATGGAGATCAGATCGAATACACCAAAACTGCATAGTTTCCTTACGGAAGCCATTTGACGCCAATGACTTGAATCACGTGAAACTATAACAATCCATACCTTTACTAATATTCAAACAATTGTAATGCAATGCTAGAAATACAGGCGGCACATCCACAAGTTATCAAGAACATACATATGCATTATTGATTACATGATTCAATAGTTCACACTAATAGGATCACATTTACATCGACTCATCCTCGGAAACATAACCTCATCAAGTGTTACATGACTTAAAGGGGCAGTAGCACGTGTTTATCGCCCAAATAAGTCAATGAAATGTATAAAATAATGTCACCAAAAGTAAAACACCACCTCTGTTTTCGGAAAATCAAGTTTAAAAATGAGTGTACATGGTTCGGTAAAACCATTGGAATCGTTTTTATAATTCGAAATAATAAAATGTGTTCATAAAAAATTGCCGCCATGCAATTTTAGCTTTATACGCTACACCGTTATTGTCACTACGGATAATAATTGATTTGCGTAAAGTAAATATAAATGACATAAACTATCATTAAAACTAGGAAATTTGAAAAAATAAAATTTGAAAAAAACGTGCTACTGCCCCTTTGCTCCACGTATCAATGTTGTTTTCCCTATTGCTATAGGTTGAACTTTGATGACTTTCACAGAAGTCGTTGGAGAAAATGCCTGCCACGCCCATATATTAGTAGTCCGGTGGCAGGAACCGATAAGTGTGCATTGCAGTATGTACAAAGTTTTTTTGCTGGTTCTATACCTCTGAGGTGTGCTCTTTAAGAATCTGAATGATGCCACTCTGTCATCATTGGGCAATCCGCACAATATGCAAATTAAGGCCGCCATTACTGAAAATCTTGATTTCGTCATTATCTCCGTAACTATGCATGATATCAAATTAATTTTGGTGTCTATCCCCATGTTTAGAGGGGTAATGAATCAGATTAAACCTTTTCAGTAAAGATCACAACAATAATTGATGCTGAATATTCAAATTAAGGCCGCCATTACTGAAAATCCTAATTTCGTCATTATCTCCGTAACTATGCATAATATCAAATTAATTTTGGTGTCTATCCCCATGTTTAGAGGGGTAATGAATCGGATTAAGCATTTTCAATAAAGATCACAACAATAATTTATGCTGAATATGCAAATTAAGGCCGACATTACTGAAAATCTTGTTTTCGTCAATATCTCAGTAACTATGCATGACATCAACTTAATTTTGGTGTCTATCTCCATGTTTATAGGGGTAATGAATCAGATTAAGCCTTTTCAGTAAAGATCACAACAATAATGTGTGCTGAATATGTTAATTAAGGCTGCCATTGCTGTAAGCAATGCGTTGTTAAGAGGGTATGTCCATGCTGAAGACTTGTCTTGTTCAGCTTATGTGACAATTTCGATGTCATGTTTCATTACAGAATCGACTCCTCTCAAGACACTTTCTCGCAATGCTAATTGTAAAGATGCATGGTGCCAATGCCTATACCTTTCGCCGCACAAGGACGAGAGGGTAGAACAGATAATCCCCATCAAGAGATACCGTGTTCCTAAAAAGCCAGACCTGCCTTCAAGTGAAGTGAATCATTCTGTCTTACCGCTTTGAATAATGGCCCATCCAGAAAGGACTTCCATTTAGACTACGAGTTCTTTAACTATGTTGCCACAAGCACAAAGCATATCGAGTTCGGTGGCTTCAACACTAAGTTGTGTAGAGAGCAAGGGCAGAGGGGGAAACCAGCTACAAAGGCCATGTATCTGCCATTGATTGGTATGAATCCAGCCCACCCGGACTCCATGCTCACAGCCATGACCGGTGCTCATCTAACGAAGGAATGTGAACTGGACACGACTGTTTTGGCAAATGGTCAGCAGCTCTACAGAGTTGTAGTCACTGTGAAATAGGTTTACCAAATGATATTCTCGGACTTCATACCATACCTTAGGGGCATGCACATGCTGATGAGTTTTATTGTCTCATTTGTGCTAGTACTACCTGAGGACATTGAAAGTGCTTTAGTCCTTCATGGGAGGTGAACACAGCATGCATCAATCATCACTTCACATGCCAAATACAGAGTCAAGGTATCATCTCGCTATAGTGTGATCATCAATGTTGTCATTGGTCTAATTGCACCTGAAACAGTGAACGTACATGACGCAGTTGAGATTGTGAATGGTTAACTTACATCAATTAAGAGCTGACCTGGCGATTTAATGCGTCCTTATCCAAGTTCAAATCAATGGGTTGGCCAGTAGGATCCAGAGGATCAATGCAAGTCAGATGTGTCCCCAGGTAGGAGATGCTCCAATGTCCTCACGTATTACAACCAATATCTAGCATAGTTGAAGTGAGCAGAAGCAAAAGAGCGGGGCATCTTTAGCTCTACTGTCCAGATATGGAGTGGCCAGTCTTCCAACACGAATACCAACATGATGAAGACAGGTTTTGTCAGGTTCGGACTAAGTGGCGAGTTGTGATGCTTCTTACATAATCATTTCACGGGCTCCAAGCATCTCATTCGCATCCTTTTGATGTGCAAGCAACAGTTCCATTGTCACAAACTGAAGGGCTCTAAGTTCTGGGGATATTTCTTCCCCGACGCATTTGTGCCACATCTCCAACATACGATTTCATATTATGCTCAAGTCCACTGTCTGCCGTCAATACGCCAAGAAAGTCAATACAACTCATGAGCATGTGCATGCCCCTGAGGTTTGGTATGAATTCCGAGAATATCATTTGGTAAACCTATTTCATTCGAAAAAGTAAAACAGAACAATTCACTTCACTTGAAGTCAGGTCTGGCTTTTTAGTACCATGGTATCTAGACGGGGATATCTTTGAGTATCTGTTCTGTCATCTCGTCCTTCCTTATGCAGCGAAAGGTCTTGGCATTGGCACCATGCATCTTTACCATGCTTATCTACAACTGTTAATAGCATTGCTAGAAAGTGTGTTAAGAGGAGTCGAATCTGTAATGAAAAATGTACATAGAAATTTTCAGATAAGCTGAACAAGACAAGTCTTCTGAAGTTCAGCATGGACATACCCTCTTACCAATGCATTGCTTAGAGTAATGGCAGTCTTAATTTATATATTCAGCACAAATTATGTTGTGATCTTTACTGAATGGGCTTAATCTGATTCATTACCCCTCTAAACATGGGGATAGACACCAAAATTGAGTTGATATCATGCATAGTTATTAGTAACTGAGATATTCACGAAAGCAAGATTTTCAGTAATGGCGGCCTTAATTTGCATATTCAGCATGAATTATTGTTGTGATCTTTACTGAAAATGCTTAATCCGATTCATTACCCCTCTAAACATGGGGATAGACACCAAAATTAATTTGATATCATGCATAGTTACGGAGATAATGACGAAATTAGGATTTTCAGTAATGGCGGTCTTAATTTGCATATTCAGCATCAATTATTGTTGTGATCTTTAATGAAAAGGTTTAATCTGATTCATTACCCCTCTAAACATGGGGATAGACACCAAAATTAATTTGATATTATGCATAGTTACGGAGATAATGACGAAATTAGGATTTTCAGTAATGGCGGCCTTAATTTGCATATTCAGCATCAATTATTGTTGTGATCTTTACTGAAAAGGTTTAATCTGATTCATTACCCCTCTAAACATGGGGAAAGACACCAAAATTAATTTGATATCATGCATAGTTACGGAGATAATGACAAAATCAAGATTTTCAGCAATGGCGGCCTTAATTTGCATATTGTGCGGATTGCCCAATGATGACAGAGTGGCATCATTCAGATTCTTGAAGAGCACGTCTCACAGTTACAGAAACAGCAAAAAAACTTTGTACATACCGCAATGCAAGGTTGTCCAAAAAATAGGGGTCTGGCAACCGGACTATAGGGGGTCAAAACTTAAAGTACAAACGTTGATCACCCAGTTGCAAAGTATTTATATCTCTCCCGTCTCAGCTGCATCCGTTCCAGAGGAGATTTGAAAATGTGAAAACAGTAGACCGAAAAAAACATAGGATGGCTAAAACCATAAACCAATATGGCCCTAACATTATCTCACTTAATTTCTTAAATGGATGGTTAGATTACATGAGTGTTACTTCTCTACTTTCCAGATGTAGAAACCTAAGACCTACTCATTTCAATGTTTAAATTAATTGTTTTACTGATGGATATAAGAAAATATATCTAATGGGTAGCAGCTACTCGATGACCTATGCGATTTCCTACGTTACCTTTGAGAAGAAGTGCATATTTCAGAATAAAATGTGATTGTTTTGAGTATCTGAAACAAAATTATTGTCGAATTATTGTGTGCTTCTGAAAATGCACTCTTTGGTATGATGCTTTTACACTTAACACTGATTTAGTAGACGACTGAGCGGAAATAGATAGTCCAATTTGGTTAAGGCGGTAGAATCTCACTATGATTTGATTAAAAAAGGGATTCCTTGCCTTTGCAGTTATACATCTTCAGGATTAATTGTATGAAAGGTTATTGCAGTATGTTCAAATGACACCATCGTTGCTCAATCTACAACAAAATAGGTAAATATTACATTGACATTCATTGATGATCAACTTCTTCATTGGACAATGGCGCCGTTTCGGTATCTCTTATATAAATCTCACATTTGACCTTATACCTTTATCAAGCCATTGTTCATCTATCCTTGCGTTATCTATAAAACTAACTTCTAGCCTCTCAAACAGTAGCACCTGGCACAATAGTTTGAAGATTAGTCCGGTTTTCCAAACATTTATGATTAGTATCATAGATATAAGTTAAATACATACAGGCGAAGATTTACTTTTTAAGTGTTTTCTCACACCAATGGCATTTCAAATATTCCAAAGATGTATATGGTGATTATGAAGATTGATTTATAAACGTGATTCTTTGACGAAGAATCCAACTTTTGACATCAATGAAATCTCAAGTAATCAATACATGTTGTCTTAATAATGTTAAACCAGCGTGACAAATAGGTTTTTCAATGATTGGGATTCCTGCTTCTTTTAAACACTTTTTGAATATGTTATATTTATTTATTTATGAGATCTTGAACTGTTATGAAAGCAGAACAACAGCCACAGTCGTGTATTGACTTTTCCCATCCAAATTGATATACAAAATATGCAATCCACGACTTTCCGTTGATAATCATTACACAAGTCATTGTTATCATCAAATGTGAATTGTCGCATATTTTAACAAAATTTTCCAAATTGTACCTTTATAATTGTATTTTGGATGTCAAAGGCGCTGTAGCATGTTTTTTGGATATAACGTTTTCTTAAATTTTCCATTTATCATTACAGTTTATACTCTTTACACGACCCGATAAGCCATATCCATAGAAAACCGTTTTTGCATTCGAAGAAAATGGGGCAACGTATAAAGCGACAGTGGTGTGGAACTCTTCAGTGAAAGAGGTAGATGTGCAGATCTCATGAGAATTTGAGAGTTCAGACAGCAAGATGGTTGACCATTCCATCAGTGTACCATATTTAAAACTCTACTCTGAGTGTTTAGGTATCGCTAGATCAGTCAGATCACTTGAACTACCTTCGAGCGGCCATTTTAATGTGATCACATTAGAATTGCCGGTCGATGGATAATGAAGTTGCATGGCTTAATCGAACCATGTACATTCGTTTTAGAACTCTTTTTTTTAATATTGATTTAAGATTATTATTTTGCCATTGGTAACACTTATTTATATTTATGTGAGACCACTTTATTTCTGTAAGAAAATCGTGCTATAGTGTCTTTAATGAATATATAACAAAAGCACAGTTTTACATACCACTCTGAACATCTACAATTACTTATTGCTCCTGTAATAATATTATAAATGAATGAACACCTGTCTGGACCTAAACACCCATTGGTTCAAAACCAGTCACGTGACATAGGTACATTTTTCTATGTTATACTTGGTTCCCAGTAATAACACGTAATGCCAGGAGTACCTGTCTTTTCCTTCATCATGGTAAACCTAGACGAAAGGCTATGTTACTTTGCTAAACTTCGCACAATCAATGAAAATTTAAGGGACGAAAACCTACAAACAAAAACGACATGCCATTTGTAGACCCTACAAGAGGTCCACAATTATTGAAATGAATGTAGATGGAGCGGAAACCTGACCATCAAGTCCTATGACTTGATCTATCATCATATTGACACCTGCCCTCTCAATTGGAATGAGGCTTTTTATCGTCGAGCTTGAGATGCAAATTAGTGAAAATGGTTTCATTAATTTTTAATTAATGTTAATATTATTTAACACCATCTACTCAAACACATGGTTTAAACAAAGTTCGCTTTGGAAGCTTATTAACTTATCATTTATTTTCTTATAACGCCATACATTCCTCACCTCGAACGAATCAAGAAGAAGGTACATTATGTCAACAATATTTTTTCATTATTATCTATTTATTATCATTTTCAACTATATTTCCAAATGTTGAAACTGTGATTTGTGTTTAAACATACAAACCAACTAATATGCACGTTTAGTGGAGAATGGACCTTTAAATGAAACTCTCAGCTAAAAATAAGATTGTTAGTGAGACATTCGACCATTGAATGTTCAAATTCCAGGTCTTTTGCATACCTGAAAAGTATGTTTTTAACTTGCAGCACAAACACACGTTCGTTCACAGTCCCCTGTTAAAATTGAACTCAACTTTGCACACATTGTAAGTCCTACCATTTCATACAGAAACAAAGACAAGATATCTTCCTCGTTAATTTGACAGTTACACACTGAGTTTTCTTACAATTAAGGTGACCAATGCATGTTAGTACAGTTTATATCATAAACATATATATATATATATATATATATATATATATATATATATATATATATATATATATATATATATATATATATATATATATATATTTCATAAATAAACTATATAATGAAGATATACAAGTCTGAGTCCTGAGTCTCTGTGTTGTTCAAGTACATACTTGCATCGATGTTGCGGCTGTTTTGTGACTGGTAATGCTGCCTTTCAGGAAGCTGCTGTGCAGATATACTGTGGTATAACAAGGTGTAAAGGTTCAATATTGTCTGTTTATTATTGCTTTGGAATGTTATACCTACTCCGAAAAACACTCTTGATCCAAACCCCTCATATATTTTTTTGGATTTGATTTGAGTTAAACAAAGAAGATTCAATGACGGAAAGGATAAGGACGTTGTTATTAAGATTATGAAACCTTCTCCCACATATTTGCAAAGATGATGGATTTACTAGTACTACAGCATGAATGTAAAATAGAAGTAATTGAAATGGTTGAACCATATTAAAAGAAAATGGAGAAACGTTTACGGTATGGTTTAAATTTGCATATATTGTGTTTAATAACAACTTTTGGTTCTAATGCGTTCGAACATACCATACGGGCTGATGTTAATATATATATAATTTCACTCAACTTGCATATTCATCCTCAATCCCAAAATATATCATAATTATAACATTCCAATTAAAATCCAGCAACATTATGACACATGTGCAGAATCCGAATCTACAGGTCCCAATTCGTGCACATTAGTTGTATGACCTATTAAACATTATCAACCCAACATTTGCGTTTTGGCTGTTGTAAATAAGTTACGTTTACGTTTGACTCATTGACGTGCGTCACACGCGGTGCATTTTCTGGTTTTTGATCCAGAAACTACTTTTATTTTCGTCAATAAACGGAGTAGAGTGTAATCAAAATGGTAGTTTACAGCAATAGAAAGTACTTTTAGAATTATAATAACACCATTTATACCGTTATGTGACCCCAACAACACAATGGATGCACCTTTAAACTACTTAAACAAATTATACTTCTGGATTGTGCAAATAGCAAATATATATTCTTCTTAAGGAGAGATGGGACGATGAAACAAAATATTTTAGAATTCGTTTATTTTTTCAAAATAGCAGGTTTATTGTGTCTTTTATCCAAAAATGTAAGAAAATTTGGGGGTCACCGAATTATTTAAAGAGTTATCGGCATTAATAATATTACTCCCGTCGGCAAATTACGCCATTTTTGACTGATTTGATGTATTTAGATGAAGCGATCGCTTTCAACGAATAAGCTCAGAATCCTTTCACATACATTTCAGTTACATACGGGGATGCATAGCAAGTCTATATTTGGAAAATTAATTACACTGGAAAGAGAAACAAAATTAAATTAAGCACTTTTTAATTAAAAACGGCATTTTTCTCATCGTTTTTCGCATATCCAACAGGATTTCTCACTGACACACATATTTTAGATATTGATAAAATTGCAATATAATGTGCACATTTGAATAAACAAACGAATTCAGAAATAAAAATAGGGGGTCACCGGAGGTTTTTCATCACTTTAACGTCATTTTTTAAATTACCTTCATAAACGTAAAAACCTAACGTCACGGCAATTTTGATGGTTTCAAGTGTAACTTTGACGGCCTACCGTTTAATCATTATTGAACATACTATCAATCTGAGAGTGCATAATGGAAGAATAACTACCAGTTGATTATACCAGGCGATTTAGATTCGTCAGTAACTAAAGATACGTATGTATTTCGAATAACACACACAGTAACATATTTACCGCGAATAAAGGTGACGATAACGTTATGCGGCATGTCGTAAAATGACCGTTAAAAATGCGTTACGGAAAATTTAAGCACTTTCCGTTAGTATATGGATAAGCGTATGTCCCAAACAACGTAATCCATATGTTTTTAGACTTATTCACTACAATAATTTGTTGTCGCAAAATGTTACCGTAAGCAAGTTCGATTTCTGGGTCCCATCTCTTCTTAATGGGAACACAGAAATAGGACCGCAATTTAAACAAGAGGTTAAGTGATTATGTTTCCTGTGACAAAACAACATTGTTCCTTTGTTAGCGTCGGCAATCTGTGTCTAACATGTTCTTATTAAAATATTGCATTACAATGAGATATCCAATATTATGTTAACATTACCATACAACTTGTGATTTACAGGCAGTAAAATGCATTCTCCAAAATTAAATGATATGATATCAAAATTGCGGTTATAAAAAGTGTAGAGCTTGAAATATGACAAGCAACAAGGTTTTAAATGAACTAACAATAGGTTAATGAGGCTCTCAAGCCACACAAGCGTTTAAACAGAACCAATCAATTCTGTTGGCAAAATAACATTTTCTCAGTTTATTTGAAAGAAATAATTGATATATTTTTGACATCCTGTTACGTTTTTGATTGATGATGAAAAACGAGGTCGTCATTTCGTGAAAGTATTGCTCTAGGCATCATGCCTTCCTTCCTATTTTGTTAGATATTTAGAATATTTACACTACAAATATTTTTGGTATATTTAAACAAAAATTTGTTGGATTTATTTTCCTATAAAGTGAAGTGAATGATCGAATGACATCAAAGAATAGCTGATATGAATAACTGATTGGAATTGATGCACTGCATATATATACATGTGGAATGCTTACCATTTGAAGATTGCATCAAGTAATTATTAATCTTGACAATGACAAAATAAAACGAATTAATTAGAATCATATTGTTAAAAAAACAACTGTTATCTCATACAATGAAATGTATATTTCAGTGTCATTCTACTTAATGGAATGACACTTTCTATCACAAGATATCATCCCATACCCCATGAAACAACAAGTTGATGTTTTAACATGACCATAGCCAACTTAAATGCAAATCATTGAAACTTATCATTATTTAAGATATATGAATATATTGGAAAATATAATAAATAAATGAGTTGAAATGAATCAACAAGTACTAATAATATATCATGTAATGAAATAGAAATAATATGTTCAAACTTGGCTACGACAATCCATTAATGAAGCTATACATTTTTAATTCACACAATGAGACACTCAAAACGTAACTATACTCATGAAATAATATTGCCTCATTGTTTACACATGGATAGTAATTCAACTGTGTCATTTATGTAGAATGTTGTGATGAAATACAAATACAAGGGAAAAGACGTCATTTTTCTAATCATTTTTGACAATACTTTAGTCAATAAATAAACCTCAAATGGTACCGCTTATTGACGGTCTGAACTTTATTCACCATGCAAACATGAATGCCCTGAGGAAACATCATTTGTTACAGTAACATCATCATGGATGTTTCCACTGATAAAATTTATAATGTACTCCTAGAAGTGCAAAGCAAACTGAAGAAAGACATTAAGATTTTTCTCTTCTCAAAGGACAAAATTTTCATCACTTCCACAAAATGTTACAACTTGCCATTTCTCTGGTTCTGTTGATGCATTCCCTCTTATAAATAGTAAGAAAGAAAGAAAGACACCGCAGACTGATTGAGAACACATGATAAAACTGTTTCTTGTACTAGTGTTTCTCACAGGTATTATCATGTAGACAATTACGTATCTGAATGGTATTTGCTGAATCCGTGTTGTTTAGGAATAGGATTAAAAACAATATTGTCGTAATAGATAGAACTTGTTGATCACGTCATGGTTTTCTCGGCAGAATAATCTCTATTTTATATCTGTCGGGTTATATTCGGATACTGTTGAAAATTACAGAGATCAAGTGACATTTTAAAAACATGTTGACGCTTGTTTAACTAAAGCTTCTTTGAAAGATACATGCCATCATTCAGAAACATAAAATTGAAGATAGGATGAACAATTTGTTGCAATTGTGTAACACAATTCTTCAGGATGAAGCAGTGCCAAAACACGTTCATCACAGTTTGAAATCTGCCAACAAACACTCTCACAGGCAACCAAAGTACTTTGCATCACATGTTCATTAAATTGATATCCATGTTTACTGTTCCATAAATGTGACTTGTAACTTGTGACTTGTAGGGATTAATGTTTTTACAACAGCTGTCAATTACATTTGGGTATGCAACTTTCTGTCCATAAAGGTCTGGATAGGCTCATGCGTCTGATCACGTGCACATATACAAAAGAGGGTGCGTTTAAATTTCATTTGAAATCATGGTATTTTGAAACATGTTCCAAATCAAAAAAGTTTACCGCACCAAAATATCAATTTTACTAACTCAAAGCAACAAGTAGGATGTCTCGTTTTGTGTCAGTTTACCGTGAGAGACTTTGAAGTGAATGTTTTCAGAAATTTATCTCTCAAAACAGAATGACTGTGTATAATAAGAGGTATCATGCTCATATAATAAAATCGTTACGTAGTAATCTTGAAAGTGAATTTCAAAAGACTGATTTTGAAAATAATTTTTCCATGATACTATTGTATAATGGAGATGTTCGTTGTTAATGACAACTGCGTATTAATGAGATTACAAGCTTGGACCTTACAAAAAGAGGTAAGAGAAATAATTGTTTTATTTAATTTGGACAACATCCGTTTAGAGGTATAACATATTTCACAATAGACTAATCTTATGAAATAGTGTCATAATAATTATCTAGACTTTAAAATGAATATATATTAAAATCCTTATTCAGAGTGCTATATATTTGGGCACATTTTACACCAAGTCATTGGTTTCAATAGCTAACTAAGACAGAAGCGAGGAATGTGATGGGAGTGGTTTGTAAATATTATCCAGTAATGTTTTCATGGAAACCATAAAATGAAATAAATATATAGGGTTAACATATTCAAAACGGAGAGTGCAACCTTATTATAAATTGTTTAAATCGATATATTCTCAGATCAAAATTTAAATCAATGTTTCAATTTAAACTTCAATGGAATATATTTGCAATTATGTCTTTTATATTTTATATTATTCCAATGCATGTTCTACTTGGTCAGAATCTCTAGCTTCTTAGGAAATCTTCTTCAGGGGAATCCTCAAAAACTAATAATTACATTACGATAATATTTTTTTTATGAACGGAGATGTTTTCTAATAAGAAAATTATCATCTTCTGACATATATATATATATTCGTATGTGCTTCAGTGCGATATATACAAAACTCCACCAAAAGGTTTATAATAAAAATATTCATTAGATTTTTAGATTTTTAGATGTATTTCCACCTGTTTCAAAAGTTAAAGAGAGATTATCAATTAATATTAATAATGTTATTTAATAAGTTTTGTTTGTAAAACATATAAACACTCTTCAGTAGCTTTTCCGGCGACTTTAAAAAGGTATATACAATAGATTTCAATTATTTTCTTAAATGTATTCCTTTCCAAAAATCGTATTCAAAGCTAAGTGGGCCTGAAAAGGATTTATGGCATGGAATGGCTCAATAATCTTGAGCATATATAATTGAATCATGTAGAGCTGAATATGTGACGAGATTATTCTTTTTATGTTATTGGCATAATATGAATCAAAATATTTCAAAACCATTCATTAGATTGCTTTTTGTAATCTAAATATGGACTTACAGTAAATTTACATATTTTCCTCTCAAATAATTTTGAGAATTTAAAAATTTTAATATAAAAGTGATATTTCGTTAAAAAGTTCACATTAGAACTGGCTGATGCATGGAA